>PVJL010001654.1:27798-245488 GCA_004026885.1 Lyroderma lyra
AGGGAGGAGGGAAGAAGAGGAGAAGGAAACTGTTGGCCACCTGCTCTGGGCCAGTCGCCATGCTGGGCCTTATGAAAATGCAGGAAACCCGGCATAGCAGCTGGCACCCCGAAGTCATTAAGACGGTGTTGCTGCGGCTGCCATCCCCAGGACGAGGCCATAGGTGGGTATTACTAGCTCTAGTTTGTGGGTGACACACTTGAGGTTCAGAGAAGGGAAGCGTCTTGGTGTAGCCCAAGCCCTGCAGTAGGGAGAGGTGCAGGCCCTCTGCCAGCGCCCCCAAGGCTGCGGCCGGGTGGGTAGAGGGCCTGCACAGCACGAGGGGAGGGGGCAGGGGAGGGAAAGAGCCCGCCCCCTCACAGGCTCGCCAGCGCTGGCCGGCCTGTGGACCTGCCCACCAGGACGTAGGGGACCCAGAGGCCAGAGGCAGGGCTCTTCCTGCCCGCTCCGCGGCCGCACGGGCGCAGCGCTGGGGGCCGGTCGTGGGGCAGCGCCGCCCGGGACCACCAGCCGCTGCAGGACAGCAGCAGCCTCGGCAGTGGGGGCCGCCCGGTGCCCACCAAGGCAGGCCCAGCTCGGGTCACCTGCGAGCCCATCTGCGGTGGGGCTCGGCGCCCAGGATTTTGCTAGTGGTTCCTAAGCCGGAGATTGCCTGTACGTTGGTCATTGTGGTCAGCATTTAGCCGGCCTCACATTCGGTGACGGCTATGACTTTAGGTGAAGAAACCTGAGGGAGCACATGATTCCAAATAAAGGGGAGTTCATCCTTCTAGGCCAGAGGGTTACAAAAGTGTGAAGGCTCTCAGGTAAGGCCTCTATGGAAATTCCTCTTTGCAGGGTAAGTGCTGGTGTTTTTCCCAGCAGTGGAAGTACAAACGATTCCCTGTGGAAACCTTGGCTGTCTTATTGATTTCTGATTCGTTTGCTGATAAGTGCATACCCAGGAGCCGGGGTGGGAACCCCGAAATCAAGCTGCAAATATCAAGTGCTCTCTATGTGCAGAGCATTGTACTAAGGGGGGGCAGTTCTGCAAAGGATGTGGGGTCCAGTAGAGTTTATAGGACAATAGGAGAGAAGAGACAGGAAAAACCACACGAACACACGTAGCTGTGACTAGCCGTGTGTGACTAGATGGGGTCCGAGACGCAGAGGAAGCCTTCTTGAAGGAGGTGCTCACACAGTTTGGAAAAGGGAACGAAGGTCTCCGGGGGAGAAGAGAGAGAAACAGCCTAATGAATCTACTCTCATGGTATTTTCAACGTTGCTTTTGTCCTTCTTGGTGCATTTAAACTGCAAGAGGGCAAGGATATTTGATTTAAGCAATGAAACAGGATTTCCTAAAATGGTCAGACTTTTTGATCAAGCAGGGGTCAGAGCTGGGGTTTGGAAATGTTTGGAAAATTGTTAAGTTTTGTTTCCAGGACCTGACGTTTTAGTGGTTGGATCGGCCACGTGAATGTTCGTTTTCTCCGCCCGTGCTAATAGCAGAGCTCTCTGACGGACAGCCCGTCAGTAGATCCCAGGAGCTGGCTTCGCCAGTGGGGCGGGCCTGTCGCTGGTGTGGCAGTGTGGAGCCCCTGCAGGATCTGAAGTAGAGCAGTTGGGTAATCGTGTCTGCATTCCAGAATGCAGTTCTATCAACAGGCTCTGTGGAAACATGTAAAACTCTGTCAGGATTATGGTTGGGTTTTATTTTTGAAGTGCTCTATAGTCTTTCTCCTCCTAAGACCCCTTTCTTAGCCCTCTCACCCACCTCCCCTCTCAGTCTGCGCTCATTGCTCAACGGAGCGCCGGGACATAAAAGGCTCATTTTACTGGCTTTTGAGTTTTTCAAGTTTAAGCTTTAGGGGTAAAGGAAGGACTTGGACATATGAGTATACCAGAGATTTGGGAGCACATGATGTTCCACTTGAAGGTCCCTGTCCCCAGTCCCTGGGGAGGAAGTGGCTCAGAGGGAAGTAAGAACTTACGGTCATCAAGGGATACCTGAAAACAGGATTGTGTGTCCCAGGTCGATGGCAAGGGAACCCAATGACAGACAGAACCTACCAATTAGTTTGTGAGACTGGAGAGAGGAGGGACCTGTTGCTCCAGGAAGGTGGGAAGATCCTAAAGAAATAGATGTGGGGTGTGTCTAGGTGGACAGGTCTGTAGATAGAGTCTCACGAAGTCCCCCTAGACACCGTGGGCATTGTGAGCCAAGAAAGCCCCCCATGCTGCCCACAGGGGAGGAGAAGAGAGACTGGCCAGTAGTGGGCTAGCGGCCGGGGGTGAGGGGTAGCTCAGCGGGCATCTGCACGGACGATGACAAGGGCCGGGTGGTGGTCACAGCAGATGCCAGTGTGGACAGGTGACTGAAGACTAGAGACCCTCACATTAGGCTAAGTGGAACATGTCAGCTAGGAAAAAACAGATACCCTGTGATCTCACTCATACGCGGAATCTAAAATAATGTACAAAGCAAAGAAGCAGCAACGACCAAGTTCATACATACAGAGGGCAGATGGGTGGTTGTCAGAGGTGGAGGTGGCGGGGTGGGCTAGGTGACATGAGTGAGGGGGGTCCTGGCTATAAAGCAAGGAAGTCCTGGCGAGGTAATGTACAGCATGGTGACTATAGTTAATAATATTTTATTGTGTATTTGGAAGTTGCTAGGAGAGTAGATCTCAAAAGTTCTCACCTCAAGAAAAATAATTCTGAAGTTGTGGACTTATTGTGGTGATCATTTCACAGTCATTACATTGTACCCCTGAAACCAATATAATGTTGTATCTCAATTACACCTCAATTAAAAAAGGGAGAAGAAAAAAAAAGAGGCCCTCAAACACAGACACACATGCACAGACACACACACACACACACACACACACACACACACGCCCCTTAATGCCCTAGGCAAAGATATATCCCTTAATTCATTGAGATAAAGTTTTGACTCCTCTAGTGAAGGCTAATATTAGAAATTAAGTTGTGCTATAGGAAAAAAAAGGGCATATCCACGTGCTGAGATTTGTACTGGCTACTGTCTGTTGCTAAATGATAAAGATTTTCTTCCAGTTAATTTACCTGGGATTCTAATTGACTTTCAAGAGGATTTTGGGTAGGACTCTGGGATTTGTTTTAATGTCACAGGTTTTAGTTCTGATCCTTCCTTTTGGGGTTAATGTTGCATCCCCACGGTCCCTGAGAATGTTAAAAAAAATGATTAGAGTTTCCCAAGTTTATGTGAAGAGCAGCCACAGCAGAGTGGGAAAATCAGCATGTGGTGGGTCATGGCCAGGCCCACCATGGAAAATCCCTAAGAGGATGCAAATGGAGAATGGTGGGGTGTGCGATAATGTAAGTGCAGATGAGGGGAAGCTGCTTAGCAAGTAGCCTTGGTGCAGAAAAAAGAGAGCTTGCCTAAGTATTGTGCAGGAAGTAATTTTGAACCCCAAATCTGGATACAGGCTTGTGGGATGTGGCTTGTTGAATGGCAGAACTATGGCCTGAAATTGTCTTTGGGGTGGCCTGGCCCTTCCAGAGGGGAGAGGACAAAAGCCGGGAGCCTCTTTTTTCTGGGCTCTGGGGCCAGGGTGATTCCTCATCCCAAGGGGTGACTGCCCACAGTGCCACCCTAGGTGCGTCCTGCTGAGGAACAAAGGGGAGACCCTGGGAGGCGGGCTGCTGTGCTGTATTTGTGCTCATTTGTTTTCCTAATTCTCTAGCACAGCAATGTGATGAGTGTATGCACAATTTAATCCTAATCTGCTCCAGCTCTTTGGGGGTGGGTTAGTTGTTGGACAAAACAAACGAGTCATTTCTAGTCTCTGTCAACAATTTAGGTTGCTTTATTTGTATAACAAGTGTTAGAAGTAATTTTTTTTTTAATAATGCTTTATTTATTTATTTATTTTTGCTTTTTGGTATGTGGGTAGCTCCCTGGCTGGGATTCGAACCCAGGCCGCAGCGCTGACAGCGCCAGCGCCGAAGCCGTAAGCCACTACACCATCAGGGAACTCCCTAGAAGTAATTTTTGATTTGGTAGAACCTGCAGATTTCTTGGTCTGTGGGTGGTTAGGAGTAATACAATAGGACTAATTGCCTTGTATGAATGAAAGATAAAAATCGGCAAGCCTGATAATTATGCCATCAGTGTAGGGCTGGGGTTGGAGCGCCCTGGGGTGATGTCTCCCTGGATAAGACCCCTCTCCTCTGTCCGTTTCTCCTCCCCACTCTCCCTGCCATCTAACTGCAGGAACCCAGTCTTTGGTTGCTTCAGAAAGCCTGCCTCCCTCATTTGCAGACTGGACAAGAGTACAAGTGGAGACCCGCACACCATGTCTCTAAGTATTTAAAAACTGTGAAGCCAGCCTAGAGACTGTACTCCAGAACATCTTGTATCCTCTCGCCTTGAAAATGTATCTTCAGCGGGACCCAGAATGCCAAGTCTGAATATAGAATTCTTGGACCCCTCCAAGTTCCACCTGCTTTCCCAAACCTCTTCTCTCTGCCCACCCCTCAGCTCTCCCTCACTTGTTAAAAACACCCCAGCTCAAGTGTCCAGCTCTCTGCGAAGGCTGAATGTACCCTGGCCATTCCTCAGGGCTAGTGGTGTGCACACCCACAGGCCAGTCCACCTTAGGACTCAGGCCCCAAGGAGAGGCCTATGCAGATTCTCGAGATGGTTCAAGACCCTCGGATAGGGGATTCTGGGATCCCGGGTACCAACAGGTGGCCCAGGAGGCAAGGTGTGGGCTTTGGATGGACAAGTTCTGGGCTCTGTGACTCCTCATCGTGTAGGGAGAGGGAGCACGAGGATGGCTGGAGAGGTACCCTTTAAGGACAGGGCCTAGGACAGCAAGCCCTCTTGCCTGAGAGATTTTGGTATTTGCTGTTTGGGGATGAGTAGAGTTGTAGGCAGAAGAAAGAGAGAAATCTGTTCTGAACCACAAATGAGTTCTTTTAGATTAGTTTGTTTCTATTAAACAAAAGTCCCTTCATGAAATTTGGTGAGAGCTGAGACTTGCTTTTATGGCCACAGATCCCCTTGGCGGTGAGCTTGTCAGGGTGGGGCTGTATAGCCTCCACGTGGGTCCCACCATAGGAGGTGATTGATACTTTCTTTAGTGGATCGTAACCTCCAGGTGCCGAACCAACCATGGCCCTAGAGTTTTGTTAGCCCCTGCTCACGCCCACGCTAGACTTAGCACGTGCTGACTTAGTGGGGTTCGAGAAGAGCTTTCATTTCCTTCTCTAAATTTGAAAATAGAGTTCTGGAGCTGGAAATGGGGGGGATTAGATACATGAACGTTTGGCATCATGGATGTTCGGCAAGGGCCCCCTTCCCAGGTCTTCGAGCCTCATATGGCCGTGTGGATGACAGCACCAGCTGGGGCGCTGAGGAAATAAGGGCAGGCGCGTGTGAGCTCCAGGAATTCCTGGGTTTTCAGGGGCGGCAGCAGCCGGAGGGAAGCAGGGTGGGTCTCGGAGGCAGCGGGGTTCTAGACTCAGCGCTGCTGAGGATTTACCCATGAATTTGCACAAACCTCTTTTCCTTTCTGGACTTGTTTCCCTACCGATAAAACGATGAATGTGAATTAAGTGACCTAAAGTTCCTTCTAGTGCCAAAATTCTTAGGTCACGTTGCGGCCATTAGCGAAGGCGACTTCCAGTGTAAGCAAAAGCAAACCTCCCCTTTCCCCCTTCAGCACAAGTGGGCTTCATTCTGAAGACCCAACAGGGAACTTGGGTCATGGAGGGTCCGAGGAAGGGAGCCACATCCATGTGCTCTGGGTCAACAGGGACAGGAAGCCTCCACCCATCCCTGCCCTGCTCAGCCAGGCAGCACTCCTGCAGGCTTTAGTGGATCAGAACAATTCCCTTTCTCCTCTCATTAGCTTAATTGAGCGTTCACCTTTGTGTCTGCACATCAGTGGCTCCTCAATGAATCATGCGGTTTATAGAGACACAGATATCATTTCCTCTGGCCTCCGTCGCGCAGCTGATCTGTGTGCCTGTTTTCTGCTCTCTTCCTTCTCAGGAAAGCATTTAAGAAGCAAAAGAAAACACAATGGGGGGCGGGGGGACTTGCTAGAGCAAGCCCTTCCAGGCTTTAATGTCTCGTCAGGCACCCTGTCTGTCCCCTGCTTTGAGAGATCACTCCAGATCTGTCCCCTGCTTTGAGAGATCACTCCAGATCTGTCCCCTGCTTTGAGACTACTCCAGATCTTAGCGGCTCAGCATGATGCCCAGAGGCAGGAGCAGCCTGAGCAGCAGCCAGATGAAATGATCTTTCCGCTGCCCTGCTGCTTCCCTTGCGTGTGGGTGTCACAAGGCTCACGTTTTGTGGGACAGACTGCGTGGCTGAGTTGCTGGAAGAAGAGAGCTGCATTCCCTCAGCCTTGTGTGCGACATGTCTCAAACTGGCAGTCGTGGCCTCGAGGTGAGTTGCGGGGCACTGGGGAGAGGTCGTGTGTTGAGTGGTGGAGCCCGAGCCTGTTCGATGGCCAGGGCACGCCCCGTGCTGTGCGGCCCCTCCCTTCCGGGAGCACATCCCACTCCCTCCCTTTCGAGCGTCCACACCTGTTCCCCGTCCCTCCTCCCTCCCTCAGCCCAGGCCCCACGGGCGAGTCTCACACCCCCCCACCTTTCTCCTCCCTGGGACCCCTTGGCAGGAGGACTGGAGGAGGAAGATGCCTGAGGAATTGGGGGGGATCTGTTTTTCAGGAAGACAGGTGGGATTGTTGCAGTTAATGGTGACATCCTCCTTTTGACAAAGTTATGAAGAGTACTTCACCGCTGGCTTCCCGTTTGGACACACCTTTCTCATTTTCTGCTCCAGCAATCCCATCTCGGCGCCCAACCCAACTGCTTCCTATGGAAACCTTTTTTCACAAAAATCTCCCCATCATTTATTTTGCTGAGACTTAAAGTCAGTGCTTTACCCTCTTCAGGAATGTTTGTATCTGATGCCTCGTCACTAATTATGGAGTACGTGGAAAGCTCTGTCCCCTGCTAAAGCAATTCCAGGCATGTGACAGCCAGGGGGAGGATTCAGGGATGGAGAGCATCTTCTGTGACATTCAGGTCACACCTGACATTGAGCCTCCTGTGCGGCAAAACGTCAGTTCCAAGTCTGCTGATTGGTCAAAAATTTTCTGGTCCAAGGATTTTTTTTTTAATTTTAATTTTTTTTTTTTTAATGTGGGTAGTTCCCTGGCTGGGAATCGAACCCAGGCCGCAGCGTTGACAGCCCTGAAGCCTTAGCCACTACACCACCAGGGAACTCCCTGGTCCAAGGATTTTTGAAAACTCTTTTCAACACTGTACACTGAAATGCTATAGGAATAAATCCTCCATAGATTATTTTAAAATATCACTTAAAATTTATGAGTGAAGGCAATCATTTTATATTCTACCACCACAGTTTAACTTAGCTAGGTCATCTTACACTAAATGCGAACTATTGGGTCATCTGGTATCCCATTACTCACTGGTAACTGATGTAATGGAGAATATTTAGCTGAAAGAGACTTAAAAGTCCTTTATTTCTGGCTACTGGGAGTGTGGTTCATAGATCAGCAGCACTGGCATCAAAACCAGACTGTGCAAATTTGGATTCCTCATTGACATAAATATGACCAATCAGGGACTAGGACCAGACTTAATAAAATAAAGTGGCTCCCCCTTTGTCTCTTGGGTTTCTACGGGAGGCTGCGTTTCCCCACTTTGCCAACTGTTTACATGAGCAAATTTTCTCTCCATACTGGGGACTCCTGTTGGCAGTAGATCGCTGGGAACGAACTTTTGTTGACACCACAGGTAATGTGCGTTTCCAAAGTGATGAATAAAGGTAACCTTCAGTACAAAACAAAGCGCAGTGTTCCCTGAATTTGCACAAAAGTTGAATTCCTAGAAAATTCCGTGTATATGAAAACTGTGCAAGCAGTATTCTATGTCTAGGTATAAAATGGGAGGAGGTTCCAGGCTCAGATATTTAAAAATAGGTTTGTCGCCTACCTGATTGCCTGGTAGCCCGTTAGAGAGTTATGTGATTTCTGATCAAAGTCTCCTGTGGAGCCGCCCTCTGCACTGCCGGCACCCCCGCCTTGTCCCCGACCCTGGTGCCAGTGGTGCTCCTGCCTAGTACCCACCATTGTGATAAGCCCCTCAAATTTCCTCTACATTTCCAAAACACCTGTGGGGGTCACATAACTCCCAGTGAGAGTCGCTGGTAGAAAAGGTAAATGTGGGTAGAGCAGTGCTTCTCCGACGTCAGTGTGCACAGGAGTCCCCCCCGGAATTTGCAGAAATGCAGATTCAGGAGGGTGGGGGCAGGGCCTGGGACTCTGCGTGTCCACCTCAGTCCTAAGTGGTGCTCAGACAAAGGCTGGAGAGATCAGAGGAGAAAGAAATGGCCTTGGATTTAGACAGCGAAGGCTTCATGGAGGGGAGGAACACAAAGAGGTGCTTGAGGAATGAGTGGATGTGGAGCCTATGACCTCCGCGGCCCCAGCAGTTGGGAGGCAAACAGTGGAGAGGTAACAGTAGCAAACATTGCCCAATGCGAGTAAACAGCCCTGAGCTAACAGCCGCGGTCCACTGACAGGCACGGTAAAAACAACAACTTCCTCCTGGGGTTGGGCCTGCCAGACCCTGGGGAAGTTCATTTCTTTCAATAGATCCAGCAGCTTCCCCTTTGATAAATACTGTCAAGGCTGGAACATGTGGTGCTAACAAAATATGGTTTTAATTTGGGGCCCACTGCACTCATGGTTAAATACCGTGTGTGTATACAAAGCAGACTCGCAGCGAGCCAAGTTAATGTGCCTGGGCTGAAAATGGCTAAGCCCAGGAGGATTCAGTTATACAGATTTTGCTGCTCTGAAAGGCAACCTAATCACCATCATCAATTTTAATGCTCCAAGACTTCTTGTGGACGTGGAAAATTTTAAAGACCAGCCATTTGTGCATTTGCATCCAGGGCTGTGGCAGTGCACATTTGTTTTCCTGGTCTGTTATGCCTGCTTTATTGTCATATGCTGCTTGACATTCAGAAAATAACACAGTGGTTTAACCAACAAGTCAGCACTGCATTCTTGATGGTCCATAGCTTTGTAGCAAAGGGTTGGGGAAAGGAAATGAGAATCATGGTTTAACAACAGACCCCCCTCCAGGTACCTTGGTTCTAGTCTGCTCCAATAACCCTCTTCGTGGGCTTTGGTTGTTTCTGTCCCCATGTGTTTCTGCTCTTCCAGTGAGTAAGAACCCAGATATAATGTTTATCAGGGGCACTACCCCTCCCCCACTCTCAGCCAGTGAGGGTCTGGTTAAACTGACACCCCCCTGACTGTGGGATGCAGCAGGTGAGACGACCTTGTGCCAATCATTTCATTCTATTTCATGGTCGTGTGATTGGTCTGGAGATGGGCACTCTACCCAGCAGGACCTAGGAGAAGCCGTGAGATGCTCCTGGTGCTCCTGGGACATAGCTTTCTCCTCTGTCCTGGGCACCTGGGAGAGGGTGCACAGCTTATGCCGCCACCATCCTCTAGTAGTCGCAGGAAGCTGGGGTAATTTTATCAATGCAATAGGCAGGCCTGACAGCTGGGAACAAAAACAAAAAGAAAAGAAACCCCCAAACCCAAACCCAACAAAGTATATGTGTGTTCTGATGATACTGTAGGAGCCATAAATCCATGCCTAAGCCAACCTGACCATGGAATTTCAAGCTAGGCTTGTCAATAAATTCTTTTTTTGCTTAAGCCAGAGTTAGGGCAGGTTTTCTGCCACTTGCATTCAGACTCCTCAGCTGCCTCTCGACGGCTGCATGTGCTGGGGGAAGCACAGGAGCCTCTTGTTTTTTGTCATTAACCTGTATCAAAACCTGCTTTCAGGAAAAGATCATCCACTCTCAATTATGAATGGATGATGTTTCAAAATACGACTCCAAAAGCATTTCAGCTTTCAGCACTCGTTCAGCAAATACTGAGCCTTTTCTCGCACAAAGATACGTGAGGAAGTGTGCTAGGAGGAAAGGAGAGTCAAGATTTCCCACCAAACTCAGTATTTTAGTGTCTCATTTTGGCCAGTCAGGTCAGTTCCAACTTCTGATAACGGCAGAGCAAATTGTATCTGATTAACTTTCCCACCGAAGACAATGATAAATCCTGGACCCAAACTAAAATAGTAACAACAAAAGCTGCTTTAAGGTCCTAGAGAGCACCCGAAATGGTTTGGTTCTGGCAACAAAAAACTGGAGAAGATGTGACCCTTGAGAAAAAAGAATCACACTAGGTGAGATCCACATTAATGAGGCTTTTCCTCTGATAGCATTATGGACTTCTAATGCTGGATGGGGATAGAGCTCAAAGTGGCAGTCCTATTGAGCTCAGGAGCCAGAAGCTGGAGTTTGGGCTTCCACAGCAACTGGAAATTGGGGGAAAGGGCATTCCAGAAAGGGGGGAGCTCCCAAATCCATGTAGAAACGTCTCTCAAATCCTCACCTAATTTCTGATTTGTGCATGAGACCACGGGGGAGGCACAGGGTAGGGCTCGAGCAGCCCAGGCAAAAGCAGCAGCTACAGGGCTGAAAGAACTGCTGCCTTGTGTTCGGAGGTGCAATTTAGAGTTCAGTTCCCACAGGGTTGGAGAAGCATGGTAAACATGTAAGACTTTCCTTTGAGGCCACAGAAGGGCACACCTTAGGAGTAAGAACTACTTTCCCAGACAAAAGGCTACGCCCCAGGAATAGAGGCAAAACCAAATAGACCTACCCTAACAAAGCCTAAAACAAAGTCTTTACAGTTGCACTATTTCATATGGTAATCTCTGGGCACTTGTTGTCTTTGAAATTTAATTAAATAAAATTTAAAATGTAGTTTTCTAGTCACACTAGCCACATGTCAAATGTTTATAGCTACAACCTTTCTATCATCCCAGAAGATCTATTGGATGGTGTGGCTCCATAGGATCATTATAATTTGCTAATAATTTAACTGCTTGCTAGAACAAATATGAACTTTCTTCTGAGGAAGATAGCAGAATTCAAAGTCTCTTTATCATCCATAAAACTTAGTATACAATAAAAAAATTACTAAATGTGCAAAGAAGCAGGAACGTTCAACCCATAATTAAGCGAAACAATAGTCAGTAAACACAGACCCACATATAACTCAGATGTTAAAATTAACAAAGACTTACTAGCAGTGATCAATGTGTTGAAGAACCTATAGGAAAATGGGTAGAAAATAGGTGAAGAGATGGGAAATTTCAAGAGAGAGATGAAAACTTTTAAAAAGAACCAAAAGGGACTCCTGGAACTGAAAAATATGATATCCGAAACTGAAAACTCATTGGTTAGGAACTCACGGCACGATAAACACAATATATAAAATTATCAGTGAATGTGAAGACAGGTTAATGGATATTATCCAAACAGGGAGTGAAAAAGGAGATGAAAAGAAAGAGAACAGGGCCTCAATGATCTCCGACGGGGTATCAAGCAATGTAACGTATGTGTAATTAGAAACCTAGAAGGAAAAGAGAGAACGGTAACCTCAAGCCCAAGTTTCTACCAAGATTCCAAAGGAAGGTCTCTAATATCAAGGAAGTTCTGGATTTACACATCTTGATAATTTAGAAGCAAATCTCCTGTAGCAACAGTAACTTAGATTTTTGTTTATTTTGTTACTAAAGAGCAAACTGACAAGCACATGGAGTTGCTATTGAAACTCTTGTCTGAGTGCCTGTACCATGGGGCTTTCTCTAGTATCAAACATTTCTCCAGCCTTTTAAAATGGGTTTGATAGGCAGCAATTTCTGTGTTTGGGACAGTTAGTAAGCATTTTTGGTGATACGTGATAATAAACATAGGGCTAATAGTAGAGTCAACCCACTCCCAGCAGCATCCAGAAAATATTGAGGACTCTAAATACAACAATAACAAAATTTAAAACAAGAAGAAAACAATAAAATTTAAAACAGCAAGAGCAAAACAAAATGGAAGAGAACATTGAATTGAAAATTATGGAAAGACTTTTGATCAAAAATATCCAAATAACAATAAGTTATGTGACTACTCTATGTCATCCTGTTGCAGAGTGAAACCAGTTTGCTGAGTATGTTTTTTGTAAGTAACTGGATCTGTGTTCTAAGTTGGCCTATCCACTATGGTGCATGAGGATACTTCTGGGGAATGAGAAAACCTATGACAACTGCATGTGATCTACTCATCAAGATGGGTTCACAGCTTGCATTCTAAGAATGAGTAATCAAATCACAATGAAAGAAGAAAACTTTCTGGGAAGGGAAAAGGGAAGATGGGTGATTTCAATATCACTGTTTACATACTGACTTTTGCTTTACTTAATGATACCTGCAGAATTTGTTCAGCCATCCATGTGCAACTAGTAAGTCCCGTGTCGTTTTTTGTTGTTGTTGTTGTTGTTGTTGTTTTATTAATAATGAACACTCATTACACTGCCATCTACGCTGGCTGGACAATAACGCCATCTGTTGCCCTGAGACTGGGTAAAGACAGAGGGTAGATACCTAAATAGAAGTCAAATAGGAGTAGGACAGCACAGAGAACTCACTGGGGGACAATAGCAAAGTAAAACGGCAAAAGATGTGGTGAGTAGCAAACACAGAACACCATCCAGAGAACATTGGCCTAAAGCAATCCTTGGTGGGAAGATTCTTTTTAAACCATGGTGTTTGGCAAACTAGGAAATAAGGAGACAAACCGTGCCAGACTCAGCAAACAGCAGCTGGAACCCAAGAAGCCCAAGGACAGTCCTGAGCATGGAGAAAATACTGCTGGGTAGGCATTGTTCTCTGGAGCCAGACCACACACAGAGGGTCACCAGTGAAGATGAAGGACAATTAAAAGTAGGCATATGTGTATGTCTTTGAAAAGCAGCGATAATGCTTTCTGGGCAGAAACACTTATTTTGAAATCTTTCTAGTGCAACTCTTTCTACAAGCTGTGACCCAAACACACTCAAGATGAAGCCTCTCCTCTTCATCCTTGGTCACTTCCGCTGCCTCTGCTTGGTGCAGGGATCTTGGTACTTCAGCCCCACAGAAAACCTCTGCTTCCTTGCCTGAATTGAAGCCCATTTCTACTGCTGCTTTTGCAGCTCCCTTACGCATTCTTCCACACCCTGCATGCCCAAGGGGATGGGAACAGCCCGTCCTTAGTCCTTGGAGTGACACCCAAATGGTCCTGTAAAGATGGCTGCTCCTCTGAGGTTCTGGGGGTGTTGACCTCCCAGACACTCCCTCTCACTCCCTGAGGCTATTACCTCCTAGCTACCTTGTCCTGTAGTCCTTATAATTAACAACCAAGCCCTGGGCCTCATTGCGAGGGTTGCAGAGTGCCAATTAAAAGTTCAACCAGTATTGTTAATGTAAGGTACTAATGGGACAGGGAGATGGTTGAGAACGCTGAACTCTAAATTCCCCTGAGCCCTTTTTCTGCAAAAAATGTCTTTCCAGTAACTACACCTGGTTGCCTCAAGAGCTGATGCCTATGCTCCTGAGACCCACAAGAGTTAGCTCCCAATGTGGTCCAGAAAGAGAAACATAAAGGGCCTGCTCCCGGACAAAACAGCCCACCCAGCGGAAGGGGCATAGACCTTGACAAACGGTATCTGAAGGCGCCAGAAGAACATACGCGCCAGGAGAGTCTAAGGGTGCCAGTGCCAGACAGTGGGGCTCCGTTTATTCAGGGCTGAATTTATTGATATGAGACGTGCCCAAGGACCCAGGATTGGCTCATCACTAGGGAGTGGTGTGAATGGCCTGTTAGATTGGCTAATTGGAGCCTGGAGTCACGGCCTCCAGTTATTTAGGTTAAAATTCTTTGGCATAAGGTACAAGTGGTTCATACAGAGTGGCGGCCATGTCACCTGGGACCGTCAGCATCAACTGGGAACGTGTTACAAGTGGAAATTCTTGAATCTTATCCTAGATTTACAGAATCAGAAACTGGAGATGAGGCCCAGGAATTTGTGCTTTCAAAGAACGAATTGGACGCGCAGTAGCCTTCCCGAACCCCTGCTGTAAAGCCGGTTTGGATGTGCTTATGACTCACCCGGGGATCTTGTTAAGCTGCAGATTCTGCTTTGGCAGGTCTAGGACAGGCCGGAGAGTCTAATGTGCCCCCAGGTAACGCCAAGGTGCCGCTGTGAACCACACTTGGCACAGCGAAGCTGTAAGGGAGGAAAGCATCCAGGGGCCCAGGGAAATGGCGATGTTGGAATGAGTCAATTCCTCCGGCCTGTTCGACCTAACCCAATGTTCCAGGAGGATGTGAGAGCGCTTCACCAAAGCAGTAAAACACGCCCTGGGAAGCGGGTACCAGAGTATTTGAGGAGCATTGAGGCCAGAGATGAGAGTGCTGATGCTGCAATGGGATGCTTCGCCTGGTCTCAATGGGACCGTCAGGGACAAGGTAAATACAATTATCTTAATAAACCACAGGGATGGAGGAATAGGTGTATATGCAGGGATTGGTGGCAATGGCTAATTGACCCCCAGATTGCTAGGAAGAAACTGGATAAGCAGTTTACTAAGTTACTTCTTTACATACGAGGGAGAAAATTCTAGCTCTGCTGGGTAGAGAGTTAACTTGCGTCCCCATGGGAGGAGCAGATGGCCTCTTATCCAGTTCCAGACCTAAGCCCTTTGAGAAAGGACCCTGAAACTTCCCTAAGCCTAGAGGAATCAGTGATCATTTATCAGGGTGACTGGGCACTGGAGAAGGGACATTATCCATCTTTTTTTGTTGGGGTGGGCGGAATTGTTGTCATCCCTAGACCAGAAATGCCGTCCAGATCCACTTTCACAACAGGGGCTACTGGACACCAGGTGATAGAGTCTCAACTTGAATTCATCTGACAAGGGGTCCAAGGAGACCACGAACCTGTGTGGCCCCCATTCCCAGAATGTAAAGTTCCAGAATATGTCTCAACTATCTGGCAGAATCCCCATGTTGGTTCCCTAAGAACACGTGGAAGCCTCTGGCAGGAGCGAGCCACCACCTCCTTAATAGATGATAAATATCCTGCCCAAATAGCAAACCCAAAGCAACATTTTATTCCTGTATCCATTGGGGAACCCCAAAGCATGTACCTCCAGCTTCCCTCCCACTGTCGAACCTCTGCATTTCTTCCCCTCAACTCTCCCGGGATGCCCCTCCCCTCCCAGCCCGCTCCAGTGCCCCGCAGGCCACAGCTCACCCACCTCCCAACCTCCCCTGCTCTCCGAGGCTCCTTTTGCTTCGCTGCCTTCACAGCAACTTGCCCCCCCGCCCCGGAACTCCTCCTTGGTCCCAGTTTGAGGAGACACTGCTCATATCTACAGCAATTGGTTAACCCTCAGTATTGGTATATTTAATCTTGCCTTACAATTTAAAACGTTACTTAAATGACAACAGTTGGACATCTTGGTTGTAAAGCACTGTAACAGTACAGAAGGAAATAGACTGAAAACTAACAGTCTTTTCCCTCCCCTTCTCCAGAGATAACCAAGCTAAGTTTTCTACTTATTCACACACGTACACACACTCTCTCTCTGATATATGGCTTTGTTTATCGTATAGAGTAATACTCTACCTACCATTTTGTCACATACTTTTCTCAGTAGTATACCATAAGTACCATATTACATCATATACAGCGCCATCTTCTTTTTTTTAAATCAAACTTTTTATTTTGAGGTAATGGCAGATTCACATGCAGTGATAAGAAATAATAGAGAGAGGTTCACCATACCCGGACTCAGCCCCCCTGCCAAAGTAACATCTTACAGAATTATAATATCACAGCTAGAATATTGATGTTGATACACTCCATCAATCTTACTCAGAAATCCCTAGATTTACTTGCACTCATTTGTGTATGTGTGTTCTATGCACCTTTATCACATGTGTAGGTATCACATGACAATCAAGATACGGAGTTGTTCCGTCACCGTGGGGATGTCTTGTGTTGCTCTTTTATGCCACACCATCTGCCTCTGGCTCCTTCCCCAACCCCTAACTCTTGGCAACTGCTCTTTTCCATTTCTAGGCTTTGATCATTTCAGAAATGTTATCACAGAATCATATAGTTTATAACCTTTTGGAATTGGCTTTGTCATTGAGCAAAACTCCCTGGGGATTTCAAGTTGCTGTGTGTATCCATTGTGTGTATCCGTGTTTTATTGCTGAGTAGTAGTCGATGATATGCATGTAGCACGGTTTGTGCATACACTCAGCCATTGAGAATTGGATCATTTCCAGTTTGGGGCTATTACAAATAAAGTTGTTATGAGCATGTGTGTATAGTTTTGGTTTGAGCATAAGTTTATATTTCTCTGGGATAAATGTTCAAGAGTATAATTGCTGAATTGTATGATAAGTGCATGTTTGGGAAAATGGGCATCTCAGATTCTGTAGATGCAAGTGTAAAGTAGCACGATAGTTTAGGGGAGTGAATTGTCGGTACTCATCATTTTAAAAAAATGCATATAAATGTTAAGGCAATTTGCTTTGGAACTTCTTTCAGAGAAATATTTATGTATTGCCTATACACACACACGCATGCACACACACACGCACACACACACGTGCACACACACACGCACACACACGTGCACGCACACATGCGTGCGTGCACACACGCACGTACACACACGCACACACGTCTGCATACACACACGTGCACACACACACGCACACACACGTGCATGCACATACACGCGTGCACGCACACACACGCGCGCACACACATACACGCGTGCACGCACACACGTACGCACACACAGGCACATGCATGCACACACACGCGCGCACACACACGCGTGCACATACACATACATACACATACATACCAGGGTGTTCGTTGAAGCATTATTTGTACTGGGAAAGATTTTAAAACAACCAAAATGGCTATATACTACTGAATGTTATGGGTTTTTTTTTCACTCTTTTGGCATTGAGTTTGGTGCAAACTGTTACCTTGTTTTCATTTAAAACTCCTTCAGTAGGAATTAGAGTGTAAGTATTTTTTTCACACAGATTTTTAATTTTTTGTATTGCTTCTTGTAGGACTCATCACTGTGTTCTTTGCACAAAGCACACACTTGGGTGGTTGATCTTTTACTGATTTTATAGGCCTTTTTATATAGTTTATATCATGGGTATTAATCCTTTATCTCTATTGGTCTGCCTCTTGACTTTTCAACATAGAACTTTTAGTTTTCTCGGTAATCAAATCTGTCACATTTTCCTTTAAGGTTACTTGTCTTGCTTGGGGAGAGCTTTCCTACCTCCCATTCTAGTTTTATTCTTATTTTATTAGAATTACACTACACATATTAGTTTGTAAGTTGCCTCAAATCATTTTCGAAAGAGACAAGGGACACATAGTTCCCATAAATAAATAAAAATGCTCTGTGAGACACAAGAAGTAATTTTTATTTTTTCATAACTGTCATGTTCCTGGGCAAATGTAATTCTTGCTGTACCATACACATTTTAGAGACTGATGCCGGAAGGAGTAATTATATCATAACTTTAAAGGATTATGAACACCTAAGGGAAAGGTGCTGTTTAAACATGTTGCTAATAATGTGTTTGCACATTTTTCAAACTGCTCAAATTACATTCCCGTGGATCAGCAGCATGACTTACACGGGCCTCCTCTGAGAAGGACAGAATGAGAGGAGGCCAGGATATTATTTCATGCGAGGTCGTTCAGACAAGGAGGTCATTGCTCTTGCTGTGGACAGAGTGAAGAGCGCCCCACCCAGCCACGGTCATTGATCACACTTACGTTGCTTCGTGGCAGGGTGCAAAATGAAAATTTGTAATATTTGGTCAAGTATTAGTACAAATATCAGTGTTTAGTCAGGTCCCAAATTGAAGTTGATTTAGCAACAACAACAAAAATGAAGTCTTTTGGAAGAACCAAAACGGAAACAAAAAAACAGAAATGGAGATTTACTCCCCATGCTGTGGGCTCGTGTTTCCTTGGAAGCAGTGGTCAAGAATGCTTGATCGTTAAAGCAACCACATATTAAAGTAATTTATCTAATTTGGTCATGTTTGCCACTACCACAAAGAAAATAAATTATAGTGGGCTCTAGACTGATAGCTAAATAGCTAATTCGCTGAAAATGGAAGAATGTTGAAGGTACTCACATTATGTAATCAGTACAGTATGTCAGTCCTGGTTAACCAAATGAATGCACGTTTAGTGAAATTCAGTATAATTTTTTTCCTAGAACTACCCTGCTCAATTACAGCAAAATAGGTTTTACTGATCACAGGCTGCATGACTAAGAGATTGAGCATGATCTTAAGGACAGAGATGCTTTTATTATGTCCTTTGGTCTTCCATGGTGCATGAGAGTAGACGTGTCAGCAAGGCCAACATGGTTCCTTTCTTAATTTCCTTTATTTATGAATCTACTTAAGAGTTTAACTGATCATAGAACTTGAACAAACTTCAGTGCTCATTTAGTCAACTCCCTTCATTTTACAGGAGAGGAAAGAGAATACAGGTTGTGGCTTGTCGGAGGTCATGTAATGAGTTCATGACCAAGCCTGGACTTGGTTGGGTCCTCTGATTCCCAGGTCAGTTTTCTTTCCATTGTAGGAAAATGCATGCTCCAGGAGTCCAGGCTGGATGGGACCTCTGGTCCAATTTTAGGTTCTCAGACATTTTCATAATCTTTCCTAGATATAAAGTTAATTCCATTGAACAATTGGAGGAATTAAGAAGGGATCCAGGAACTAGGTCTCTGAACCTGAGGTTAGGACTGTAGTCATTTTTTCCCCCTTTCTAGAGCTGAGTTTGATTCTTTGCTTCAGATAAAGATCAAGGTATACCCATTTGTTGTGGAGAAGCCAGGCCACCTGCCCCTGCATTTCTCTCTCTCCCTCTTTCCCGCTCTCTCATTCTCTTTTGATAGTGGCTTTGTAATTTGGAATAATGCACAATAGGCTGAAGGCTGGAAGAACTCTGAGCTGGGAGCAGGAACGTCACCGAAGAGGGGAAGGAGGTATCTAAATGCTAATAGAGCCATGCCATTTTTTTAAATTTGTAATTTTCTTTATGTATTTTGCAAACTGTAATTTCCCCCCAAGTCTCAGATAGTGTCTTAGGCCCCTGAGAAGCTCACAGTCCTAGGCACTATGCTTACAAAGCCTGTGGGACAAAGGACCCAAAGGGAGTGCCATCCCTGTGCTGTCATCTTCTCCCCCTAGTGTTTGCGGTCCCCACCCCTCACTGCCTTCACCCAGGATTCCCTCAGTCAGGTTTGACTACCCTGCAAGGGGATCCTAGAGTGACTCAGAATTGCGGAGAATGACAAATTAAGAAACTTTGAGTCACATAATCTTTTCTTATTCAAGTCCATTTGAAAACAACTAAGTCATTGGGCTTTATTGTCATATCTAATTCTTTTTTCTGTCTCTGTAAGGCTAGGCCAGTTTTCTTTCATCTCTCATATTATTATTAACACCATACTGGGAATGTAATGCTGTTGAAGGCAGGGCTATGCTGAACACGTGGCATTTCTTTGACTACTCAGTGTCCAATCCACCTTCCATATGGCACCTCATTTCTTTTGGGGAATCATCTCCCCATGTATACAGTCTTAGTGGGGCATAAATCCAGGGACCACCTCCCCATCATGGAAACTCTTGAAAAGACCAGATTCTATTACCTCTCCCAGCCTTGAGGGTTGACATGTGGTCTAAGCACAACCAATATAATAAATTCTTCTGAACTTTGAACCCAGAACAACTGACACAAGGACCTCAGGAACAGTTGTCAGGGAGCCACACTGAAGAGACTGAATTGCCTGCTTCTGACTGTCCCTCCTTGGTTCCTGCCCATCTCTGGGCCTGGCCCATTACTCTTCTAGCAATTCTGTGAGCACCCAGATACCTTCAATACATTTCCACTTGATTAGATTAGCTCAGGCTGGTTTCTGTTGCTTTCAGTCAAGAATCCTGGTACAATATTTCTTTCTGGGTCTGTCTGGACAATCACAAGGGGATCTCCAGTGTTGTCTTCGAGTTTACCCTGTCTGAAGTGTTCTCATAGAATTAGCCTAAATTAGCTCTTTCCTTCACTGGTCATGCGCCCCCAGGACTGGTTTTCTTCTAGCTGGTACTGATAGAAGATATTACTCTAGCTTTCCTAGCCTTTACAGTTTCTTGTTATTAAAACAAACCCACAAACAAAACTCAACAGCACTCTGTCTCCATATCTGTTAAAAATGTGAGGTCTCCATTCTCCTGATCAGGACCCTGAGCTCAGGAATCCAACTGTTACAGGATATTGTAAGTATTTCTCTACAAGAAGAGCTGAAATGGAAAAAAAACTGACATTACCCAGTGTTCCCAAGGAGGCAGAACAGCAACTCGAACACATTCGTTGGTGTGAATGCAAAATGGTACCGTCACTTTGGAAATCTGTGCAACAATGTCTAGTAAAGTTAAATATATGCCTTCTCTTTGACCCAACAATCCCACCTCTAGGAATATCCAAGAAAAATTAGTGCATGTGTTCACAAAAAATTTGTACAGGAATGTTCACATCAGCTTTATTCATAAGTAGCCAGAAATTGGAAACAACCCCCATGTCCATCAACAGAAAAATGGATAAAGAAATTGTAGTATATTCATACAATCGAATACCAAGCACCAATAGAAAAGAATAAATGACTAAAACGTGCGATAACGTGTGTGAATCTCAAAATAATTTTGAGCCAGAGAGGTCAGGACCCACATGACTCCGTTCACGTGCAGCTGGGGGACAGGCGGACTTAATCTGTGGTAAGGGAAGTTAGACCAGTGGTTATCTTTGGGGAAGTGCTGCCCAGGGAGCCTTCCGGAGCATTGGAAATGCATTTAATATAGGTGGTAGTTCCATGGGTGTATGTATACATACATAAAAATTCATTAAGCTGTACACGTAGGATTTATATACTTTATTGTGTATATGTTACACTTCACTTAAAAAAGATTAAAATAAAATGATTATGTGGACAACGGAGTTCTATTATCTAAATACCTTTTATTAATTCAATTTATACCCCAACCCCATTTGTGATGCTGAGGAGGGTTTGGAAACCTTTTGTACTTGTCCCTTCCCTTCTCTATTTGTATGAAGGCATTAGGAAGCTAATGGGCTTTCCCTTCCAGGAGTGTTTCAATGTACAAAGGAAAACCATGGCGAACAAGTAATGATTAACGTAAAGGAATGATTGGCTTAATGGCGGGCTTTCAGGCATCAGTAGAGGAGGTATTTCAGGTCACGGAAGGGTCAAGAGAAGCTCCCAGAGTATTCCACACTGAGTGGAGAGAAATGAACAATGAACTCGTGGTGGGCCTTTCTGCAGACCCGCCGGTGTGCCAGCAGCCTCTGGTGTGCCAGCAGCCTCTGGTGTGCCAGCAGCCTCTGGTGTGCCAGCAGCCTTTGGTGTTGCACTCTCGCGGTGGAAACACCAGCCTATTGTTTCCAGCAGGCAGCAGAGAGGGTTCATCTCCTGGGGCCAGTCTCCTCCTCCAAAGTGGAGGAAAGGGGTTTCCTGGGCAGCTCTCCCTCCACAGAAAGAACAGAAAGCAGGAAAAGGAGAGGCAAGGAGAGGGAGGCTGAGAGTGGAAAAGCACAGGAGCAAGTGAGTAGGGGGCAGCACCCCTGGGGGACGGAAGTCTTGGCGAGGACAGGGAGAGGGAAGAGCAACCCGGCAGGAAGTAAAACGAAAACAGAGACGGTGCAAGTGGAGGACACCTGGAAGCAGGGGTCACTGTGTCCTTGGGCCTGCAGCCTGTGCATTCCCCTACCCCTCACGGAGGGGCTGCGCAGGGTGACTGGTCTCCTGCCTGCTTCCTCTCAGTCTGGAACCTTCCCACTCCCCTACCTATGCCGACAGGAGTGCAGCCGTTTTCTCACAACCTTGTCTGATCCCATTCCTCCCCTGCTTAACATCATCTCCTTAAAAAGTCCAAGTTCCTTAATGTGACCTACAGAGCCATGGGTGACGGACCCCTGCTTGATCCTCTGGTCTCGTCTGTTTTATGAATAATGAATGAATATGTTTAGTGAACTTTAATTATAGCCCTCTTCGTGGAGTTTGACTGTCTAGTTTCACTTTAAGAGCCCTAGGAGGCGATCAGCTGTATTTACACAACCAGCTCCAGGAAAACACTGGGAGTGAATACCTGTCCATGCAGCAGGGGCCCTGGAGGGACTTGATTCTTCTGGCCAGAACCACCTGCACCCTTACCTGGTGAGTAGGGGCTGGAAGTTGGGATTACCTAATTGAGATGTGAATAAAGAGATGACACCATCACCCTGTGATCTCGTCAAGGCCCCTGGTTCTGACAGAGAAAGTCTCCCTTCTGCTATCCAAACCCTGGCCGCTCTTCAAGACCCATCGCCAGTACACCTCTAGGTTAGCCCGTTCAGGCTCAGGAAGGAGCTCTCGGGTGTTTGGCTGCCACCCTGGTTTGCAGGGAGAAGGAAGAACTTGGAACCAGAAGCTGACAGGCCTTGGGTGGTAACATAAGGAGGTGCTAAGTGGCCCAGGGGGCCCACTGCAAACTTAGGCTCTTTCAGCAAGCATCAGTCAGTCACCTTGAGGGTCCAGCCTCCTGTTGGGGCATAGAAACGGACAGTTTTCTCAGGGCACAAGAGCTGAAATTAAGAAAACTTGTCAGGGTGGTCCCAGGGGACCAATTCACTTAGAGCAGGAGCCCACGAAGGGATATGGAACGACACCTCAGGAGCCTGGGAGAAGAGGCAGGCAAAAGCAGGACGCGAGGGCAGGCCGAATCCTGGACGAGCAGAGTCAACCTGACCGAGTCGACTTTCCAGGGAGAGCTTGGGGGGGCAGAAATTCTGTGGGTCTCGGGTGGTGAAGGCCCAGGGGCTGCTGCATCAGTGAGCTATCAACAAACTGTTGGTTCCAGCCTGACCAGTGCTAGTCACCCCAGCTGGAGCTCAAAACGAGGTCTGGTGAGCTTGAGGGTGAAGAGCTGTGTGAGCAGCAGCTGCTCTGGGCAGGGGGAGGCAGAGGCTGTCCTTCCTTTGGGGGGCTGTCCTGCCCTGCTCCTGCCTCTCGCCGTGATATGTGCTGGCACCTCTCCTTACCTTGTCTGTACCCTCCTACTGTAAATATCCCTTGCAGCATGTAGCAGAGGGCCAGGCACACACAGGCAATGAGAATCACGTCGGCCTGAATTGCTCTCAGGTGCTTGGCAGGGCAGGCCTTGGTGTGTGCTACACTCTCTAAACCATCCCTTTCCCGTAGTTCTGATGTCACTGATCAGGACCCCTCTTCGCACGTGTAGTAAAGGTAGAAACAGTCACTCTCCATTCTCACTGGAAAGTAGGTGGGACCCATTGGAAAAATGGAGGGCAGTACATGTACCCCACACCTGCCTTCCTCTGCCATCTCAGGGTTCAGCCCCTCAGCAGAACTGATCCATTCCTTCTGCCTTTCTGCCCCTGACATCAGTGGAAAGATTTGCTCTGGTTGCTATGGAGACCAGCCCCTGACTTCAGAGTGCCTATTTATTAGAGATGAAAGTAATGTATGCCTGGCTGGTCTGAGCAGCTGTCAGGCTGTTGGTAAAGGAAGTCACTAATTTCGAGGCATGATCACCCACTTAAGAGAGAGATAGGCCCTTCATCTTCTGCGTGGAGCTGGGCACCGTGGGAAGGTCTGCCCCAGCAAGCATTTCTTATTCCGGTCATTCTTGTGTGTCTTAACGACTAGCACGGTGACTGTACTTCCCCCCGTCCCCCCTTGTTTCTTCCTGAAAACATATAGCCTTTCAGTGGTGTGATAGATTAATTGGCTTTGTGGGTAGGCCCAGAAAACCCAAAGCCTCTTATGACGTCGCTTCCTTTGGAAAATGTATTCTGGATTTCAAGCCACCTCCTTACAAATGAGGTTGTCTGTTTGTTCATTCAACAGTCCTCACCAGGTGTGCGAGAGGAAAAGAGGGTGTTGAGAGCCACACGGAGCGGACTGGAGGTGCTTTGTGTGTGCTTTGGCAGGTGGGAGAGAAGCAGGCACCTTCGAGACGAGGCCGTAAGGGACAAGAGAGGGGGGAGTCTCCCTTCTCTCGGCCACCTGACCTCTGTGGGCTTCAGAAAATGAGTCTGTTTGTTTTTTTCTTTTTGTTCTTTTCATTTCTTTAATAATAAATTCTGAGAGAAAATTTGAATTTTTATTTTTGAAAATTTGAATTCTGCAATTCAATTTTTTTGCTCCACCAAATATTCTCTGAAACCAGCTAAGCAGCTGGGTTACCCACTGCTGGGGCGTGCGGGCCCCGTGCCCAGGGCCGGCCTCTAAGGCGAACACACCAACCCCGGAGGTGCCGGGTGCAGGGAGGCGGCTGCGGGTGGCTGGCCCTTACATCCAGGGAGAGAGAGCTTGGCCCCACTGTCTTGTCACCGTCCAGCCAAGTCTGTCATCCTTTCTGACCTCGATTTTCTCATGTGAAAATGAAGTAATGAGCAAGCTAATCCTTTCCAATTCTAACTATTCTTTTGTTCTTCGTGGAGAGCGTAACTGCAGGCTTTTATAAAGAGAAAGGGCTTCTGACTTCAACAACTGAGCCAGAGTTAACCCCAGTGAAGGTCACTGTTAACCAACTACAACTTGTGCCTCTGGTCAAAGATGTCTCAGGCCAAAGCAGACCATTGTTCCCAGTCTTTCTGCACCGATCTCCGGGCATTTATGTGGTGGCTTGGGCAGGAGTTCCCACCCTGTTTAGTCTGAGTGGTCTGGTGTCTGGGAGCAAAGACGGAGAACGCAGCTAAGGACTGACAGTGGGCATTGTCGGTGCCTTCAGGACACAGGGCACAAAGAACCTAGATGGGCCTGGGGCTCCAGGAAAGAAGTTTCCGGGCAGGCAGGCCACTGGTCATCTCCCTGAAGCTGTTATTTCTCACCCTGTCCATACTAAGGGCAAGCAGAACTGCTGTCCCATGTCACTGTAATGTCCTGACTTCGTCCTGGAACCATTTTTTTCTCCAAAGGACATGCACGGGTCTAATGCTTCATGTTTCACTAAAGGAAATTTGAATCCCACTCATGGCATGCCAAGGTAGGTCATAACTTCACATGCTTTTACACATCTGTTTTTGAAAAATGTGATGCCAACTGTACACAAGAGTGCGGTGTGTGTGGGGGTGATGATACCCATTCATTCACCCATCCATTAATTTAACAGTGACTTATTACAGGCACTTACTAGGCACTGTTCTAAGTATAAATCTGCCCCCAAGGTAAATACATTTATTTTCTTAAAACCAACTTGAGCAAGTTTTAATTTCTATACAATATATTCACCCATTTTAAGTGTATAGTTTGATGCAGTTGATAAATGCATAGGTTCATATAACCACCACTGTAATCAAACTATACAACATGTCCATCACCCCAAAAAGTTTGCGTGGCTGCTTTGCAGGCAATCCCCCTGGCAGCTGCTGATCTGCTTTCTGTCACTATATTTTGCCTTTTCTAGAACATTATATAAGGAACATACCTTTTAGAAGAAAATACAGCTAAAAAAACAAATAGCATTTGCACTCCCAAGTGGGTCAAGAGCTTTGAAATGAGACACACATTGGAGCACATAGTGCCGTCAAGAAGGGACTTCTAACCTGAGATCTCCAAGACTAATAGCAGTTAATCAGGTGAGGAGGCGTGAGAGTGAGTGCTCCAAGCTGTGGGGATGGGACACACAAGGCCAAGAGGAGAGAGCGTGCCAGGCAGTTTGTCTGGGGACTAAAAGTTTTTATAGCTCAAGGACGGAGTTTGCACGGGCAGGAGTGGCAAGTCAAGAATCTGAAGAGATAAACCTATTCAAATACAGAAGGTCTTTAAAAACCTTGTTTGGCCCTTACTTCCGAACAGTGAGGTGCCATTGAAGGGCCCAAAGCAGGAAAGTGAGGGGAGCAGACCTGCATTTGGGGGAGAGCACTTTCCCTGCATGCAGGAAACATCGATGACAAGGCGGAACCCTCACTGAGAGGCCCAAGCTGAGATCCGGGTGCGAGGTGCTGGCAGATTAGCCTAGGGTAGTGGCGGGAATGAAGAGAAGTAGATAAATATGGGAGAGACTCAAGGGGCAGAAGTAACGAGACCGAGCAACTTATTGGCAGTCCACAGGGGGAGGAAGGCATTGTGGATTCCTTGGTTTGCAGCGCGGATGCCAGCAAGGAAGACAGTGGCATTCACTGAGAGTGCTGCCGGTGAGCAGGATTGGAGGAGCGGGCAGTGGGCTCTGCCCCGGCCGCGTCGGGTGTGGGGGCATCGAGGAAGAGGACGCGCACAGTCGGATGAGTGAGTGCGGAGGTCAGGAAGAGATCCACACTGAGCTTATGCTTCTCCCCTCTCTGAAAACTGGTTTCTGGGTTCTTCCACGGAATTGACTGACAGCAGACCAAAGGATCTACCCTGGCAGGTGGAACATTTTTTTATGTTTTTATTTTATTTTATTTTTTTAATTTTGTATGTGGGTAGTTCCCTGGCTGGGAAGCAAACCCAGGCCGCAGCGTTGACAGTGCCGAAGCCTAAGCCACTACACCACCAGGGAACTCCCCGGAACATTTTTTTATTTATGAATAAGATTTGCTTCTTATGTAGTTAGCTCCAGGGAGACTTGTTCCCATGTTACCAGCCTTTGAAAAACTAGGGAAGTGTTACTAACTTTGAGTGACATTTTCTCCTCTCCCCCTTCCAGTAAACCCATCTATCAACATTGAGTACCTGTTAGACAAGGAAACAGAAACGGAGTGAAGTGAGCACGTCCAGGCCAATCGCAGCAGAGCTTTCTAGTCCTAAACTGCCCGGGGCCAGTTGTTACAATATGTTAAAAGATGCTGATAGAGTGTATTTGGTTGCACCAAGAAAAGGAAGCCCATAGACATGTTTCAAAAACAGAGACTACAAGTGGATTAAACGGTCAAAGGAAACCCTTTTCTTTCCCAACCTTCTTTTCTCTTTCAAACTGAAAGGTACTAAGGAAACTCATTTGGATTTTATTGTTTTGTTTTGTTGAAAGGAGACTGGAGAAACCTAATCCTAGGTGCTGCCATTGGGGCAATGAGGGGGCTGGGAAGCTAACACAGCACAATTTCGGCGTGGGACAGAGCTATGTGAGGGACAACTGTTGTCACTGAGGCCGAGGGAATCCACAGTCTTTTAAGAACCTCATAGAAATTCCACCTGAAAGAAAATTAATGTGGAATTCTGTTAAGCAATTTCATTCCTTTCACTGAATTCACAATCTAAAGTGGGAAAGCCCCTTTTTTTCTAGTTTCCATAGAGGCTTGGTGTGGGTGGACAGTAGATTCATAGCAGGCAGATTGGACTTGTCCTGGGTCCCTTTCCTGGCCACGGAGGGGAATAAATCACATATCCCCCACTCCCCAAGGCAGACACTGTTTGCTCTCATCACAACAAGAATTTGGGCAACTGTGATTGCATCAGGCATGTGTCATTAGTCAGCTTATCAGAGTCTCCGGTGGGACTACCCTTAAGTGCTCTGTGTTTAAAGAGTACCTCTCCCCCATCACTCCATAACTAAGAGGATGAAGATCTGCGAATCAGGGCAGTCATCTCGCCGGCCTGAGAACTCCAGAACATTCTGTATTTGACTCTTTTTCTCTGCTCTCTTTTAGGCTCCCAGTCATAGCCAGCTCTCATGTTTATCATCTATTTGAGGTTATTTTAAAATATTTCTGTTTTCATTATACCGTAAGTCACATTCTTCCTGCATCCGTTGCTGCATTTTCCAAAAGGGTTATGTCAAAGGAAACTTAACACCCACTTTTCTTATTATTTGCTCATCAGTTGCTCACTCATCAAAAGCCCAATGCTATTTGATACTTCAGAAGTTTGTTTTCTCTGTTAGGTGATGTGTCAAGGGAAGGAGAGCTGGCCCCAGTGTCAGGTGACTGAGTTTTGTTCCCATTTCTACTGGTGACTCAATAAATGCCCTTGGGCAAGTCACTGAGCCTCTTCGTGGCTGTCTCTGGGGATGAAATCTGCCAACCGCATCATGTGGATCGGAACCTCAGTGCCCTCTGGGATAAAAATAGGAGGGGGGCAGGTGTCCATGGGGCCCTAAATTGATTAGAGGAGAATGACCACAGTGCCTCAAAAATGTCCTTGAGATGCAGACTCTGCACCAGGGTCAGACTATACCAGTGCCCTCAGGCATTTGTCCAACCACCTGTGGGGTCAGCTAGCCCTTGAAATTTTCCAGAAAAAAGAAGGAACTGTTTAACTACCAGTCCTGTACATTCTTTCTGCTCCACGTCCCCACACCTCCTCCGTGTACTTCCCCTGTCATGATAACCCACTGCTGTGATCACTTGCTTGATCAC
This sequence comes from Lyroderma lyra, assembly GCA_004026885.1. Taxonomy (NCBI): domain Eukaryota; kingdom Metazoa; phylum Chordata; class Mammalia; order Chiroptera; family Megadermatidae; genus Lyroderma; species Lyroderma lyra. Next base: position 56,196 of record PVJL010001654.1, read on the forward strand.
TTGCCTCTTGGACTGGAAGCTTCTTGAAGGAGGGGATCATAGTTGCCTCATGCCACATTGTAGCCTCAGGATTGAGCACGTGCCTGGTAAAGAGAAGTCATGGACGAGCCATTGCCAAATGGATGACTGAGTGTCCATATTTGCGTCACTGAGGTTGCCTGCTCCTGGCCAAGATGTGGTGGGATCTGACTAACCCCCCCCTTCTCACAAACCCACTGTGGTGTAATAACAAAAGCAAGCCTCAGACTACATGCTGTGACACATACATATTTATTAGCAAGGAGATTAAAAAACATGCAAGCCAGCTGGTTCTTTAAGCTTGGTGAAGTCCCAGACCTCTGACCTTTTAGGTGTTCACACTTAACGTCAAAACCTCTCTTGAGAGTTATAGGACAATATCCCAAAGACCAGAGTTTAGTTAGCCTCAGGCAGCCAGAATTATCTAAGTTCATGGCTGAACAGAGGGCCGTTCTGAGTCACGTCTCTGATGCCATTCTGAAAGGTGAACCAGTGAAGGAAGGGCTGGCTGGGATCTATTCTCAGTTTAGGCTAGATTAAAGAGGGTCCCTGATGTTGTCACCGTTCCTCTTGTCTTGAACATTATTTGGTTCAACAATAAAAGCCCATTTGAAACATCTTTGATGTTAATTAACAGATTGTTAATTTTGGCATCAGAAGCCATTTCTATCATTCGTTTTGCTTCTGCTCTTGACCCAGATAAAGTACTTGGGGCAACCACCTGAATAATTTTTTCATAGTGAACTGATGGAAGCAAGAGAAGCAGCTCAGACTTTTAAAGAGCAATTAGGAGGGCCCAAGAGGCCCTTGCCCTTTGGAAATGAAGAGAACCTTAGCCCTACGAAGTGTTTCTCCTCACCCGCACGTACCAACCCTCAGGGCGGTTTGGTCTACTCGCAGGTGGACCTCAGTCTGAGGGCTGTAACTGGGAGTAATTTACCTTCTGGGTTCCCTCCCTTACAACCTGCCTAGCTATGTAGGTAATTTTGAGTCTGAAAGGAAGATGTCAGAGTAGGCTGACCAGATGTCTTGTTTTAAACAGGACAGAAAACAATGGTACTGTCCCGTTTCAAATGGTACGTATCATATGCATGGTCAGCCTACTGACACCTTGGATTTGGCTCAGGGTGGGCTTCAGAACATTTTGATTCTACTGACCAAGGAAGTTTCTTTACCTTCCTCCCTTTGCTTCTGATACTTATATTGAAGTCAGCTGAAAAGTCATCTGTGCTCGCTCCCCGATTTCCTCACAAACTCCCCTCTGCTCCCAACTTCTGTAGCCTCTCAGCTGCTGCATGGATGCCTTGCATGGGTGACCCCCTCCATATTGGTCAGGAGGCTACTCATGTTGCAGGTGGAGGTCTCAAGTTATTTGTGCCACTACTGTGGCTGATATATGGTCCTGGAGTTGTATCAGTGTTCTTCCCCGCATACACGCATTCCATGCACTTTCTGGAAGAGTAGGCCTCTATCCTGGGTGTCTGCTTAGCAATCCGGCTCCCCACTGGGGTTAGTGGTTTGCTCTAAACTTCAGACAACATGGAGATCTGGCCTAGCTCTTGTTGCCACTCCCTGTAGGACTAGAGCCAACCCTTAGTGCGGTACATCCCATCACCTAGGACCATGCTATCCTCCCAGCCTGGCTGTCATGAACCCCTTTGGGTACAACACACAGCCCGAAGCTGCCAACAACTCTGGATTTTTGCCCACCTAGTTACCCTGGGAGAGCAAGCCCTGTTGACAAGAGCTTCCCCAGATTTAAGCCTACCGGGTCATGAGTTCTTTTCTTTTCCCACTATCAGTGCTGACAAGCTTGCCCTGTGAATTTCTGTAGTCTCATTACAGCACAGGGTTAATTTTATATGTGTCTTTCTCCATGGTAAACAAGTCATTCACATTTGCTGTCATTTCCACTAATCCTGCTAGGGGAAACCCAAAAGGGCAGCTTTAAGTGGTTATGCTTTGCCCTATCGAACTTTGCCCTTAGAGCTGATTGGTTCAGGGTGGGCACCTAACCAACAGGCGGCCCATCAATGGGCTGTTCAGCAATTCATTTCATAACCTGGCACACTCACACATAAAAGCTGGGTTAATTCCCCATTTGTTTCTTGGAAATTTAAACAGGAAAATGCCAAGAAAAAGACTTGGTAGGATGTTTAGAAACAAGAAAGTAAGAGTTGAGACCACGATGGGTCAGAAGTTCGAATTATAAAATACTGAAACTACGAGAAAGCAGAAGTGATGGGGGAGAGGAGTTTCAAGCCAAGGAAAAGAAGCAGCTTGGGGGACATGGAGCTAGGTCAACGAACATGACTCTCCAACTTCTGTCGCAGAGTCCTGGTGTCTCGTAGAACTCGAGCAGCGCTCCTGTCCCTGGTCTGTGAGCCTACCCTGCCAAGGCCTGTCCTGGATGCTGTGGAAGACCTGTTCCATTAATGCCACACACTCAGCTTTACAAAAACAACTCCCCTCCTGAGCTAGCCTGTCAGAATCTCCTCCTTGGGACCAAGAAAACCCTCCCACTTTACTGTGTTTTCTTTGTGTATAGATGGTGGCATGTGTCTTCTCAGCTTTTCGCCCCTAATACAGTGAATGCAAGGTAAGTAACAAGTCAATGAGTTTTTGAAAGCCCAAATGAACAGACAAGTTCACGCACTTACTGTCTTATGTTGTAATCTCTTCAGGTGGCTCTCAAAGCTGAACGAAGAATGGCCACATTTCCTAGCATTTTCGCCGGCCCCTATCCATGTGACCAGAGACATACTGCTAAGTTTTAAAAATACAAATCTTTAATCAGATTCAAAACTTCCCTCAAGAAGGCAAATTCTCCTATTCCCATTCTCAATCCAGTTTGTTGAACTGATCACACACGCACTCACCAAGGAATTAATCATTTTGCTTTTTGGACAGTCCTAAATATTTTTAATCCCCGAGTTTGTAGTTCCAATTGTCAGATTTCACCTAAAAGCAAACTAGAACTGGTTTGAGATGATCTTCCTGCTTGGAAGTTATTTATCAATTCTCTCTTTTGTAACTTCGAAAAAAAATGATTTACTATAAGAAAGCAGTAACCCTTTCTTCCAAAGATATAGAAAAACTAGGTTGGTTTTGAAGAAAACTTTTGAACTTGGAGCTGTTGAAACTTATTGATCACAGGAGCAGTATGTATTGGCCCCCTAGTACAGTGGTGGTGCCTGCTGCTCTGCGCCCCCCCCCCCCCCCGCTGTGCTGAGAGCCTGGTGCTCACCACACCAGGCCCCCAGGAGCCGGGAGGCGTGGGGACAGGCCGGACGTCAGCAGATGTTCTCTGTGAAGGGCCTGATGGTAAGCGTTTTAGGTTTTGTGGCCTTACCGTGTCTGGCACAACTAGTTATATCTGCTCTTATGACGCCAAAGACAACGTGTAAACGAACAAGTTCAGCTGTGTTCCAACAAAACTTTATCTATGGCCACTAAAATTTGAATTTCATTTTTGTGTCACAAAATGCTATTCTTCTTTTGCTTCATTTTTGGCCATTTAGGAATGTAAAGGCTATGCTTACCTTGTGGGCTGTCCCCAAACAGGGTAAGGACATGGCTGCAGGTTGGGGTCCCTGCTTCCTGCCCCACCTGGGTGCTGGGAGTTTGGGGTATAGAACGAATGCCTCAGACAAATATAGGGGGCCCCAGGGTGCAAAAGACTTGGAACTCCCTTCCAGGATAAGTCCTGGTGAGACTATAAGCCTCCTAGAGAAGCTCTGTGTCCCCCATGGCACAAGAGCATCAGAGTGACAGTGGCCAAGGGAGAAGCTGAGCTGGCTCTGCGGCCACACCTGGAGTAGGAAGATCAAAGCAGTCAAAGGTCCTGAGCCCCCATTCGAAGGGAACATGGGGTGGGGTGGGGTGGTGCCCAGTGGCCAGCACATTCAGAGGAAGACTGCACTGGGAAAAGAGAACAGAGGCCATGGCAGGACAGGTGCTCTGGGCAGAGGCAGTGGCCAATGCCCACTTGTGCTAGAGGTACGAGGGATTGCATGCAGAGCACACTGAGCTCCTCCAATGCCAGAACTGAAACAGAGAATGCATCTTCTTAGCAGCAGCTTAGAGAGTCTTTTTATCCACTCACGAGGAAGGATACCTAAAAGCCAAACCTCTCTCTTACCGCAGGACGAGGAGGGCTTCCCAGACCAGTTGCAGGGTGGCTGACCACCCAGGGGGCTGCACATTCTGTCTGCCACAGGGTAACGCCTGGCAGTGGCAGGAAACCCAGCTAGTCCTGATATGCTAGGTGTTTCCTCTAAGGCAGTGACATCACCCTGGAGATAGGAGGCCAATCTGAAAAGCGCCCCATTCTGTAATTCAGTATCTTAGACCTACCAGAACTCTTGTGAGCAGGGCTGTGGTCTTAGGGGGATTATTCCAGAATCCCCTCAAGGTACTTGTTTAAACTCAGAGCCAGAATGAGCCCTGGAAGTGACACAATAGTTCACAGTTGTCTTCCATTAATTCACTTTGAAGAGAAACAAAGCTTTTGGTTTCTTTATGCCTTAATTTCTTCACCAGCCTTACTGTTGTTGTGTCATACAGTAGACGAACAGTTAACCGGCACCCATGGGCATTGGTAGATGCTGGATAAATGTAAGTAGACTCTCAGTTAACTGGCACCCATGCCAGATAAATATAGTATTATTTCTTTGATATTTTTGCTGGTTGCTTGAGTTCTGGTCATCGGAGGGCCTCCTGTATTTATTTGTTTAATTCTCCCAGCCCCTCCTTTCCAGGTTTTTTCCTACTGTTAAAATCCAGTCTGCAGAAAGTAAACGTTTGTAGAGTAGATATGAAATTTATATAACCACCATAGTTTGATATCTCAGAGTTTAAAAAAAATGCAAGTATTTATCTCTACAGAACTGAACTTATCAATTCAAGATAACTTGCTTTAAAACTCGGACTTCTCTGAATAAATTTTTCCTTCCTGCTGGGCCGCCTTGTCCCTGGATGCCATTCCAGTCCCTTTGAAGATGGAGAGAGAGCACTGTAGCAACCAGGCATTGGCGAGAGGGAGCTTTTGTCTCAGTGGAGTCCTCTGCCCTCCACTGGCATCTGCTCAGCCCGAACTTGTCCTGTATTGTCCTCACAGTCCTGGGTTGGCATCTCCTATGTGTGCCCTGCATTGTCTCCAGGCAGCAGGCCCAAGAATTTGATTTGTTTTGATCCTAGTCTCAGTTTCCTTTGGCTCTGCAGGCCCGCAGTGCTTGGATGCCTGGGCACACTGGGCTGCATTCTCTTCCCCTTGCTGGGGAGTTGGGGGTCACTGAGCCACTCCTTTGGCCCCTCAGTCATTGCTGATGCCATACGAGATGGGGACATGCTTGTACGCTTGCAGAGCTCCAGGTCCAACCCCAGGAGGTGAAGCATAGTACCCTCTGCTCCTGGCTCCTTACTGACCAATGTGGGGTTTCTATTGCTCCCTCTCCCCAGACTCAAGTAAGAAGACCAATGGTGAGGACAAAATTTGGGCCCCTCTCAAAGACCTTTATTAATATCTATTTTACTCTTTTCTCACAATTCTCTCTCCTCAGACAAACAAGCTCTTGGATTGCATGACTTAAATGATAACGATGTCAAATATCCCCAAGCTAATTTAGAATTCAATCCAGTTCCAATCAAAATTCTAGTTGTAATTTTTAAAAAAGAAATGATAAACTTATTCAAAATGTATAGGGAAAAATAAGTTCCATAGATAGCTAAATCAATCTTGAAATGGAAGAATAAAAAGTAGGGTCAGGCGATTGCCTACCAGGCAGATACTGAGACACTTGCACAGTTGTTTTTAATGTGGCAGTGGGGTGGAATCGAGAGCTTACAGTCCTGTGCTTACTGCCCACGAACTTAACTAGTATAGAGTTGGCACCACAGATTAATACAGGAAGGATTTAAAAATGTGATTCTCCAATAATGGGGATCCAGACCTCCAAACTGGCTCAAATAATCTATCACTAAGGCTGAGGGCTGCCAGGTGTAAATATGCAAATAGATCCATTCCTCTGGCACAGCAGGAATGTTCAGTTGTAGAAAGACAATATTTTTCAATATTTCCCAGCTAATTGTTTAGAAGATGGTGGTGGAGAAATGGGCAGAAAAAGGATGAAGAACAAGTTGGATCCCCAGTAAAACCCACATGCAAAAGAGATTTCCAACAAATGAGAGCCTAAACACAAAAGCTGAAACTAAAAAGTTAATGGGACAAAAGTGTTGTAACCTGGGATGGGTAAAAATTTTTTAAACCAGACTTCAAAAGTGCAAACCACATGTCAAAATGATAGATCTGATTGTATAAAAATTAAAGACTTCCATTAAAAAGTCACACCACAGATGAACTGAATTTAAGAGAATTGAATTAAGGAGTGGGAGAAGAGATTTACAATGTCTAAAATTTACAACAAAAGATTGACATCTGGAACATACAAGGAACTTCTGCACTTCAAAAATAAAAGATAGCACACCAAAAGAGAAATGGATTAAATACATAAACAGGCAATTTACAAAAGAGGAGACCCAAAAGCTTTATGAGGATATGAAAGAAACTGCTCATTAGTAACCAGAGAAATGCAATTAAAGCATTGATGAGAGATCACCTTACATTCTAAGGGTGTGTGGGGCTGTAAGACTTACAGCTATTATTAGCTTTGCAAAGTTAGGAAGCTGGATAATGCCAAGTGCTGGCAGGGGCGTGGGGACAGAGATTCCTCTTGCTGCTGGTGAGAGCACAGGTTGGAGAACCTGGCACTAGCTAATCAAATTCAGTGTATGGATGGATATTTTATGACCCAGCAATTCCACTCAGGGCATAGGCCCTTTAGAAAGTCTCACACAGGTCATTTAAAAGGACATGTAGAAGCAGGGGTTGATCAAAGCTATGTAGGCTTGAAGTATGTGTAATTTGTGAAACACTATTTAAGAAAATGAGTTCAAATCATGAATGTAAAATTAGGCATGGAGCTTTGGAAAGGCCTTGTGCAGGTGTGAGCCGCTAAGCTTAGGCTTTATCAGCCTCTCTGTAAATTCATCTCTGTAAATGAGGGGGTTCGCTGCAATGTGGTACATGAAGTGGGGAGTTGAGAGCTTCTAAGCCAACTTGATGATCATGCCTGTTGGGCCCATTGGAGTAAATAATGGGTAATATTATCTCAGCACTCTCTTTAATAATAAGAAATCCACCTAAACTTTTAAAAAAATCTGATTCTCCAGTAATGGGGAGCCAGACACCCAAGCTGGCTCATATAATCTATCCCTAAGACTGAGGGCTGTCAGGTGTAAATATGCAAATGGACCCATGCCTCTGGCACAGCAGGAATGTTCAGTTGTAGAAAGATAATATTTTGCAATACTTCCCAGCTTATTTTTAGAACTGCCTTTTTACTAAGATGAGTACTTGAGGCTCTGTGAGATTCCTGGGGGTGTGCCTGGGCTTGTTCCACTTTGTGGGTTAGGTCTGCGACATGGTCCTGGGCAGTATGCTGGGTTCATCTGCCCCAGAGAGTTTCCTTGGAAGGGAGGGTAGTAAAAGCTGGAAACACTGGACTGCTCTGTGAAGAAGGTACCCAGAAAATAGAAAGAAGCTAGATGAGTATGCACTTTCCCTAAGTGGAACTGGATGTAGAAATGCTGCTGTGGGACCACTGGGAGGTGTTTACGTCATGAGAATGGAGCCCTGGTTGAGGGGATTGATGTCCTTATAAAAGAGGCCTGAAAAAGCTCCCTTTCTGCTGCTACTGTGTGATGACATAATAAGAAGACAGCAGTCTGCAACCTAGAAGAGGGCACCCTGATCTTGGACTTCTTTTTGTGAGCAATAAATTTCTGTTGCTTACAGGTGTACCTTGTTTTATGGTGCTTCACTTTATTGTGCTTCATAGGTGTGGGGTTTTCTTTTTTGCAAATTGAAGGCAAGTCCCTCCACCAGCAAAAAGATTACTGTTCACTTTATTGCAGTATTTGCTTATTGTGGTTGTCTGAAACTGAACCTGCAGTATCTCTGAAGTATGCCTATATAACCCACCCAAGTCTGTGGTACACTGTAATAGCAGCCCGGATGACAAATACACCACCATGGAAGGCTGCCTGCAGTGGATTCAGTGGTCACTCGTGCCCTGGGGCTAAGGGGTTTGTGATAGAGCATGTAAGAGAGCACCAAAGAGGTTTCCCTGGCCATTCTGGATGGGGTTCAGGACAGAGGCCCAGTGACATGGAGGAAGGGAGTGCTTGGCCGGTGCCCAGGATGGATAGCCCACCCTTGCTGAAGTGCCATCATGGTGTGTTGTGAACCTAAGTTGTGTGTGTATGTGTGTTGTGTGGGGAGGTAGCCATCGCTGCTTCAGCTGTCTGGGTTCACCTCAGGTTCAGAGCACAGGGCCAAAGACAACTCAACAAATTCTAGCTGCCACCTGCTGGTACAGTTGAAACTTGGGTCAGGAGCTCAGCCTCTACCAAAGGAGAGCTGAGCAGAATGGACGGAGTCACTAGACCCTGGAGAAAGGATGAGTCCTGGCTTAGGAGCTGAGGGCATTAACTGGTAACATTGCCCCTGGGGTTTGCCTGGCAGGCATCGAGGAGGAAACCCCATGAGTCGAAATGGGGGAGAGACATATTGTGACCCCCTTGGGGAACTCCTGATGTGGTGTGGGCTGTATGGCTCAAAGTGGCAGACCAAGAACATGGAGGAGAAATTTGGGGTTTAGTTGGCAAGGGCCTTGAATGCTTAGGGACCACAGCGTTGGGATAAGGAGGAGGCATAAATTTTTTTAAAGAGAAGAAAAGAGGAATTAAATGTTTTAAAACTATAACTTGAAAGGTGGGGAAGAGGGAGAAGTGGGAGGGGAGAGGCTTATTGGAAGCAGCAAGACCTATTATGAAGGTGTCTGCAGAAGTCCCTGGAAGAGACAACAAGGACCAGAGCTAAGGAACAAAAATGAAAGGCCCAGATCCTGACCAAACCTAGCGTGGCAAAGATGAGAAAGTAGTTAAGTGAAATGGTCAGACAGAGCTCTGCGGACCATGGCAAGGCACAGACAAGCACCTCACCCAGCATGGTGGTCAGGAATGTCATAAAGAGAGGGGACCTGAGCTGGATTCTGCAGGCTGACTCAGATGAGCCAGGCAGAAAGGCCGAGCAGAAGGCCGTCCAGGCAGGAGAAACAGCAGGCGCTAAGGCACAGAGGTCCGAGAGAGCATGGGGCCTTCGGGAACCTGCAAGGCATTTGCTGTGTGTGGCCGGTCTACGGGGTGTGAGTAGGGAATTTCAATGGGGCTGGCTCACAAAGGGTTTGTATGCTAATGGTTTACCGAGGACAAGTAGGAGCCCCTGAAGGTCAAGGGTGAAATTGGGTCTGGAGCTCACAAGCCAGGTTGGGGCAGAAGATACAGGTCAGAGGGTCATTATAAGCTAATACTGATTTAGAACAGCTGGAAGAAAACTCCCAGATTTCTTCTCTCTGTGTTCTATTCTTTAAATTCTATTTTATGTGGCAATTGATTTACTGGTACTTCCCTCCCAGTCTAGATAATTACTAAGTGTATAGATTTTGCCAGCATGAAATAGTCTGCTCTGTGGAGCAAATTGCTTGGGCATAACAACCTTCAAACTGTTTCTGTCCTGGCAGCCCCCACCCCCAGAAGGTCTCAGGATGTGCTGAATTTGACTGTGAACTAAGTCCCAGGTGGGCTGAGGAGGGAGGTGGCTCCTGCCCTTAGAGGAGGCACAGGACAGCACTGCTCCAACTGGCACCTGGGCTCTCTGGCTGCTCAGAGGACAAAGGGTCCTGCTGGAGGCAAAGTGTGGGAGAGCAGGAAGGTGAGAGGAATGGGAAGAATGAGGCTTATTTCCTGTTAGTTCAGCAGTGATGGTTGAAAAACTAGTTTTCCAGCCCATAGGAAACTCAGACTCACTGAAAGGGAAAAATCCTTGGCATTGCTTTAGTAAATTTCAAGTAGACACCACATTCCACTGGAACAATCTAGTATGCCTGTGCTAATTCTTTCTGTATTGCAGGTCTCATTCTTGGCAGGCCAGCCTCCGTGGCAGTCACACATGTAAAGAGAAATTGCTTCATCTCCAGGTTCTGTGCCCCAACCTTGCCAAAAAAGAGAAATAAAATTAAAATAGGATTTGAACTTTTTAAAACATTAAAATTGCTGGCTCAATTCAGATTGGCTTTTCTTATACCACTGCTCTCTGCTTGCTATTCTGGGGCTAAGGAACTCACACAGACTGTCTATCAGCCTTGGGATTAGGTTAGAACTCTCAGTCTTCAAGCCTCTCCATAATAAGCTCTCTCCAATTTTGTCTCCCATTCCTGTGAACTTCTGTCCTACAGTCTAGCCCAGCCCACCATCCTACTCAACACTAGACACCGTGCTTGTTTTTATTTTTGCATTCTATCAGGTTGCATTCTTTTGAGTACAATGCATTTCTATCTTGAGTTCTAGGTTGCATTCTTGTTTAAGTAGCTTACCCAACCACCTCCCTCTTTCTCCCCCTGCCCAAATAGGTCAAGATTCAGATTTGCACCCAACCCTTCCATAGCTGACCATAGTGGTGGTCTCCCCATCTCTGTGCCCCACTTCTCCCTGGCAAACAGGACCTCAGACCTGTCCAGCGTCATTCAATTTAGTGTTGTCTTCTATTATGAATGTACGCAGAGAGTCTTAGCAATATTAGTAGAACCTGTGACTTGGTCCTAATAGAAATCATGGATATTTTCATATCACATTTTGGTTGTTGCAGGTATCTTGAATAGGGCCACATTATGATTTTCATGGGTACTAGCACCTTTTTGCCTTTATGGGTACCTTGCTCTATGAGAGTTATATTTTGCTACTGCATCAATATAAAGGCAAATATACGTATGTATAATACATACACATCCAAGGCTGTCTGGAAAAATCCAGCCATAAATATTTTTCATATTACATGGCTGGATACTTTCCGGATAACCCTCATATAAACATGTTTTCAACATAAAATTCATGTTTTCTTTGGATTTAAAAAAAAATCAAAACATTTTTAGGGCCCCAGAGGCACTGACAACAATGACTGTATGAATATGTCAGGTCTGAACTCAAATATCATTGATGCTCTCATTTCTTCAAAATTTGGATATTTTTAGACCACTGCTAGATCTTGTTATTTAATTCATTAACTATGAAGCACACATTAATTACATTACAAATCTGTTAAAAACATTTTGATAGATTTATTTCAATATAATTGATTTATTGATACATAATCATATCTTTTAAATTTTTCTGCATTTAAAAATATTATTCTGAGAAGGGTCCATAGGCTTAACCAGACTACCAAAGGGTCCATGGCACAAAATTGGTAAAGGATGACAGCAAGGGCATTCCCACTGAGACATCATAGTGCCAATCATTTGGAGAAATGGTTCTGGTCGACTAAGTACTTGAAAGTATTTGCTCTCCCCAGGGATGATGCTTCATGTTTTGCTTGTGTACATTAGGTCTCCTCCTCCTGTAAGCTCTTTGAGGGCAGACAATTCAGTATCCATTGCCTTATACCCAATAGGACCAGCATAGTCCTAGTCACCCCAGAGGTGCTCTCAAATGCTTGCTGACTTGACTTTGCCTCTGAGTATGACGCTGAGGGAAGTGGCGTGGAAGATATGGTTGTCTTCTGTGACGTTATTCAGCAAAGTCCACAAATGCTCTAGTTTTCCTAAATCTGAGCTGTAGGCTCAAAGGCCTTATTTCCCCAGAGCAAAATGAAGTATAACTGGACAAAAGTTCAGTGTTTAGGGTTATGAATGTAGAAGCAGGAGAAGAGGTACAGCTAAGAATTTTTTGCTCCTACCAGATGGGGAAACTATCTGAGTTTGTGTGTGAATTCTCCTAAAATTAATTTATTTGTTCAATAAGTATTTTTTGACACCTATTATAGTAAAGCCTTAGGGAAATATAGGGATGGATATAAAAGTACACAGGAAAGAGTTCACACAAACAGGGAAACTGTGGCATGGAAAGTTAAATAAATGTCTTGCGGGAGTTTATCAAATTTACTTCTGCCAATCAAGTCATAAATCACTCAAGTGTTTATTGATTAGTTCAAGACATGCCTTTCACTTAGAAAGAACCACAGGGGAATATTGGAGAAATGTAACTCAGTCTGTGACCTGAATTTACAATCTAGTTTGGGTTGCAAGAATAATATGTGTTAAGCAATTCGTGAATGAGACAAAATAATCAATAATTAGGTATGAAACTGTGTGGTAAAAAAACAAAGACTTTAGTAGAGAGAAAAAGTAGGCTTTAGTGAGGATATCCTCACCACCTCTGCTCATGTACCTTGTTTCTGTGTTTTGAGGCAAGTACACAATTTTTAAATTCTAGGAAGTGCCAAGGCTAACGTACAAGCAGCCACGTTCCCATTTGCCAGAATTAACAAATGTTGGCAATTTTTCACTTTTGTTTCAGGCAGTTTTATATAAAATAAAGAAAATTTCTTGGATAAAGTTGAGGTTCTTTGTTTTGCTCCCCGTCCTCTCCCCCAAAGGCTTATTTTGCTCACTGTTACATTTGCGGGGCCCATCAAAGGTGCACGACCGTCGCTGGTCCATTGTCAGCGCTGAGTAACGTTCCGCCGTGTGGATGGGACAACTTTATCCATTCTGCTATTCATGGACACGTGCAGTATTTCCTTGTGTTTTGGCTATTGAAAATAATCCTGCTACGAACATTCTCACGTGCATCTTTTGGTGACCAAATGCATTCATTGCTCTTGGGTTTATGCCTTGGAGTGAAACTGCACTATCACAACATACGTGTCTTTTTAGCTTTAGCGGATATTGCCAGTTTTCAAAACTAGGTGTAACCATTGCTCTACGTCCTAGCGAACATTCAGTTGCATCTTTTTAAATTTTAGTCCTTTGGTGGGTGTATAATTATATCTCATTTGTACTTCCCTGATGACTCATGAAGTTAAGCTCTTTTTCACGTATTTGCAGCCATTTGAATTTCCTCTTTGTGAAGTGCCTATGTAAGTATTCTGTCCATTTTTTTCACTGTGTTGTCAGCTTTTACTTACTGATTGTAGGTCTTTATATAGCTTGGATACCAGCTCATTGTTAGACGTGTCACAAATAATTTCTGCATCTCTGTAATATGTTCTCTTAATGGTATCTTTTGATGAACAGGCATTCCTAATTTTAGGTGGTCCAGATTGTCAATCTTTTTCTTAAAGTTAGTGCTTTCCAGCCCTCGAGGGTATGAAGTTCCTCTTTTATGTCGTTTGAATATTTTTGTATTACTTTCCAAATTCAGATGTTCAATCCACCTGGAATTGATTTTTGTGTACAGAGTGATATGGGGTCAAGTTTCACCTTTTTCTTTTTTTTTTTTTCTTTTTTTTTTTATTAAATTCATTTTTATTGTTAGACTTATTGGGGTGACATCTTCCTCTATGAATACCTTACTGACCTAGCACCATTTTTTTGAAATGACCTCTCTTTTCCTACTCTTCAGTGCCACCTTTATCACAATCAAGTGTCCATTCGAGTGTGAATCTCTGTCTGAACACTGTCTCCTCTGTTTCTTTTGTTTGTTTGTTCTTGGGCCTTTAATACACTCTTCAGATTTGTCCCCCCCCTCCTCCCCAGGGCAAAGGAAGCTAGGGTACGTGCCCACCAGATAGCAGCTCTTACTCAATGCATGAAGATAACTCCGTAGCACATCTGCACTGCTCCGCACACAGGCCAAGAAGTGCCCTGCGGCCAGGGAAAGCTTCTGCATTCATTTCCCTATCACATGGTTGTTGGTAGCATGTAATTTCTTGTTTTTAAAATGGAGAGCTTCAGTTTTGGGTTGGTTCTTGGCCAGAGGTCACCCTCGGCTCCTATAGGATAACCCCCATTCTTTGCTACTTGGGGTTGCCCAACATGACCACATTCTCAGAGGGAAAGAAAGACTTTTGCAGGCTGGGTACTGCAGTTTTATGAAATGTAGTCACTTAGTCATACGTACATAATCACATATATCCTGCCACTGTTGCTCTGTTCTGTTGAAGTCACAGGTTCCACACTGACAGGGAAGGACACACCATAAGAGTGAGAACAAGAGTCAGGAATCATGGGAGCTGCCTTAGGAGTCTCTCTGCCGCAGCATGTATGGGAACTATTCACCAAGCTGAAGGTGACCTTCAGGATGAGCAAGTAGATATTGGCAAGACACTGTCAGGGCATGCCATACATCTCTATCCGAAACCTCTTTGGAATTTCAGATTTGCCTACGACAGACTACTTAACATCTCTTGGACAGCTATTAGTATCTTGTCCTTCGTATGTCCCAGCCAAACTTAATTTTACTCTTTTGTACACAAATAGTAAAAATCCTGTATTGTTCCAATTGCGAAAAACCTGGAGCTATCTTTGACTCCTTTCTTTCTCTTAAAACTCTGTTGGTTCTGTCCTCTAGATACATCTAAGACCTGACCACATTTTACCACCTCTACAGCTATCAATCTGGTCTAAGCCACCATCATCTCTGGCCTGTTTCTAGACTTTAACCCCTGTAATCAGCCCTTAGAGGGATCGCGTTTCAATATAAGTTAGAACATGGCTGCTCTCAGGTCAAAAATCTCCCAGTGGTTCCCCAAGTTGCCTAAAGTACAGACTGAAGATCTTACATGCCCACAAGCCCTACAGGACTCTTAACCCCAACCCCTCTGGCCCACCAGCAATGATCTCCTTCGTTCACTCACCTCCAGTTACATTGGTTGCTTTGCTGTTCTTGGATCATGTCGAGCACATTTCTACCTTAGGAACTTTGCACTTGCTGTTTGTTCCCTGTAGGGGAACACTCTCCACCCCAATAATCATGTGGTTTACTCTCTCAGCTCCTTCTGGTCTCTGCTTAAATACCCACCACTCCAGTTACAGTGAGGCCTTCCTTTACCACTCAACATAAAACGGCACCCTACCTCCCCTTACTCTACTTCATTTCCCTCCACAACAGTTACCATGTAATGGGGCATATGGTGTATGGATGTACGTACGTATGTATGTATTTATTTTTTCTCATCTCCCACTCGAATGTGAGTTCCATTAGGTTAAGAATTTACTCTTTTTTTTTTCTCTATTGTATCCTCTAGATACAACCTAGAACAGTGCTTTATATGTAGGAGATGCCCAATAAATGATTGTTAAAAGACTGAATGCTATACCCCAGAGAGACCTTGGAGGTCATCTGGTCTGGTCTCAATTCAGAGAAGAGACCAGGCTGCCCCACATTTTAAATGGTAAAGCTGGGACAAGAACCCAGCTTTTTTTTTTTTTTCTGTGCCATTCCTCTTCCTACTCCACTACTTTCTGCTCATTGATGGACGCTCAATACTGATCACTGATAGCAGGGAATAGCACTGACAGTGTTCCTGAACAATTTGCCAAATAAAATAATGCTGCTCTTTTCATCTGTTAACTTGTCCAAAGCAAATGTCAGGGGTGAGCAGAAGGGTTGAGGCATGAGTTACTGTAACTGATAAAGCAGCAGGTTACTGATCAAGTGAGTCATTGTCCTGCCCCAGAGAACAATGGTCTGAGTTGTCTGCAAAGGTGAATGAGTGTGGTAAAGAACTCAGTTTCTTCCTTTGATGAACAGGTGAGGGAAGTGTCTACTCAATAGCCCCTTTCACTTTCTTCTTTACCTGAGTAATGGCTCCATGCGCCACTGTTAATAAACCCAGTGTTTACCTTGCGAAGCCCATTAGGGAATCGCTCTCTGCAAAGTGAAAGTGGCATGGGCTCCTTTTACAGAGAGGTTGCATGTGTAGAATGCACACTGCTCCCCCCACGCCCCCGCCCCGTCTATTTCCCACCCTTTCCCCTGTCCCATTTCTCAAGTCCCTTTTAGCAAACTCTGCATTGCTATGACAATTTATTAAGCTGCAACAACTCCCTAGGTCTCTAGGTCACTTCTTTTTCCATCTTGTTTTCATGTGCCTTCCTTTCTCTGGACTCTATGCAAATATATTTTCTGTAATGGTTAGATAGGGAGCTGGGATGCAAACTCCAAAAGAATGGTATTATTTTATTTGCATATTTCTATAATTTCTCCAGCAGTATGATAGATGGGAGTGGCAGAGGGGTTTTAAATGTCAATTTGCAGGTAGAATATGTCAGAAAGTTATTCCTTTGCTAATTTAAAAATAACTCACTGTAGTGGCAACATATATGGACCTGGAAAGTATTATGCTAAGTCAATCAGATAGAAAAAGACATATCATCTCATTTATATGTGGACTCTAAAGAACAAAGCAAACAAACAAACAAACAGAAAGAGAAGTCATAAGAGAAACACAGGAATATAAAGAATTATGAAGAATGCAAGTAGATACATTCATGGTATAGTTATTAGCAAGGACAAATAATTAAGTTTGTACAACCAGATTAGGAAGATATGAAGGAATTTTTGGAATGGTGATGACATGATAAGAAACTAAAGGAAGACTAGAGAAGGTGGATTTGAGAGGTTGCTTGAATATGAAAGAAAGTTTTCATTTCATATTTCTCTGTGATTATCAAAAGAGGAGACAGAAAAAATAAAATTTGCCTCCTCTAAAAAATAGCTACTTCATTGTAAATACTATGATGCACATATGAGTAAGTTAACTCCAATCTTCACTTTAGGGATCATGGATAGTATGTATAGGAAACTAGTCAGGAAACTGGATCTAGAAGTGGTTATGGAAGTATTATAAATATTATAAAAATCTATTCCAGAATGTGTGTCAATTAGCGTAAGTGATGTAAGCAAGATGTTTTTATTGGCTAAATGAATCATCTTCAAGCTATGAGTTTGGATAGAAGATTGCACTGGGTCCTGCTATCCTTGCATGGGAATACAACCCACATCTGCAGCCATATTTTACAATAATCTTGATGAAGATAAGAAATAAATAGGTCCTAGTGGCTAGTGGAGGAAGGCAAGAGGTCAGATTTTCCCTCAAACTCGTATTTGATCTACTTAAGGATTTTGACGTTCCAGACTTCTTGGTGCCTTTCATTTCCATCATCTGGGAACATGGTAGACACAAAATAGTGGGACTTGGATTTCCCAAGGTAATAACTGCTATTGAATAAAGAATTCTGTCAATGGTAAGTGAAAGTCAGGCCAAAGGAGTCTAGGAAAAAGAATCAAACTACTGTTTTCAGTTGTGATTTTTGTTACCTGAGGCCAGGATGAGGCTGCAGAAGAAAGATAATGAGATGGATTTTAAACTAATGTGGTCCTCCTGGCCAAAGTGCCCCCTGAGTAGAGTGGCTGAGGCATAAATGGTTTGGGCTGATGAAAGGTGACCTGCAGAAGTTAAGAGATGACCTTCTAGAGGAGGTCAGGTTTCTAAGGGCCAGATACAGATGGGACTGAAGAAGGTGGTGTCCATGAGACTGATATAGTTTTACGGACCCAGATGACTCTTAAACACAGAGAAATATTATCTTTGCCCTTATATTATTGGGAGGTAGGCCTCCTCCAAAACCTACATTCAGAGTCCAGTGGGGGCTATGTACTAGCAATTGTGTCTTCTGGCCTGGTAAGTGCATGGAGGGCTATAGGCAGGCTTTCTTTGTCCCTTTTTCAGTTTGAAATATTTGGGGGCAGATGAGTTTGTATAAAGCAAACATAATTACATGTTAATTTCAAAGATGGAATTTAACCATGTATGTTAAATTCCATACCCTGCCAGGAAGAAAATTCATGTTGACCTAATTTTATTTCTGATCTACCTACCATTGTTTAGAATAAAAATGTTGGTGGTTGACTTTATAATTAATGTAATTATTGGCAAACAATTTTTAAAATGACAGTATGCTATAGAATAAAACATGTCTTGCTCCAATTACGTAATTTATAAATAGTTGATAATTATGGATAGTGGGTAGCCACTTGGTAGAGAATTTAATATCTTTTTAAAAAGAAAAACTATATGATCAGCCTTTTTTGTCTTTAATTTTTTAGTCTGTTCTGATCATTATTATTCATTTATCATTTATCATTATTCATCACTGTTTCTTTCCTTTCCTGTTTTTCATGCATTGACTCAAGCTAATTTGTGTCTAAATTTCTGATTAGGTGCAACATGATTTCACAAAAATTTTCTGGTTCATCTCATTTTAGGTGCTAGGGAAGACACTGAAGAGTTGAGATCAAAGCAATCTTCATACTCATTCAATCCAATCCCCTCACTTTAAAGATGAAGGAGCTGGCTTCGAGAAAAATGATACTGCTTATCCAAGGCTACATAGCTGGGTAGTGGCAAAGACGCAGTTAGAACCCAAATCTCCTGACTCCTGGGCCAGGGCTTCTTCTCCTGAACCATATTGCTCCAATTTCCCTGTCCATTTCATGTTTTCAGATTCTGACTCTTCCTCTTTGAGTGAATATAGACCTTTTTCATATTTTTGTACAAAGATAGAATTTTCCTCATCCAAAGCCCTTGTCTTTCTTTCTCCCCACATATCTTACGGGATCTTTGGGAAGAATCAAAAGATGTTTGTTTGTTTGTTTGTTTGTTTGTTTTTGGTACACCTAATAAAAGTCAGAGGAGGAAGATGGCCCACATAAGCAAGATCTGGTCTGTCTTGTAGATGCTGCAGTGTGAGGAACCTGAAAGACACAGAAATTTCAGGATCAGGCACAGGCTCCCAGGTTGGAAGCCAGGACACTTAGGTAGGATCTTGAGGGTAGAAAATAATAATAGACCAAGGGGACACTAGAGGTGGAGTTAAGGAAGAGAAACTAAAGAGAGAGATGGGAACCAGCTAGCCATCCAAGGAGGACCCTGGGTGGACTGATAGAAGACTTGGCACTGTGCTTTAGACTCCATGTGGTTGGGGGATTGCCTAATGGCAGGAATCTCTTTTCTTGTTAATAGGCCCTATGTGTACAGTTATGGGCCTAATTAGTTACATTGAAAATATGGGCATATTGGAAAGTTCGGGTTTTAATACTGTGCTATATGGAATCGGCCCCCTCCCCCAGCTAATTTGGGCATTCAAGCTATACCATAGGACATCTGCCTAACTATGGTCCAGAGAACTGTACAGGATGCATAACTGGAGTGATGCTTAGGGTACTTCATTGTCTTTTTATCAATTTGCTCCTACCTGCTGACTTCTGGACTATTTTACCTTATATTGGGTAGTACAAAGATTATAGACTTTGACATTAGATAGATCTCAATTCTAACCTCAGTGCAGTACTTCCCAGTTAAGGACAAAGTTTCTTTAACTACCCAAGTCTCAATTTTCTCACTTCTAAAATGACAATAATAATATGTATTTTGTAGACTTGTTGTGACAATTAAATAATATAGATAATACCAGGGACACTGGTTGGCACAGTTGTCAATAAATGACCTTTATTTTTCTGGCACTACTGAGGAGAGGAGGAAGGGAGGTGATGTCTGAGGGGGAAAGGACAGGAGTTTCTTTATCCTTGAATAAAAGAGGGTTGGGAGTTGGTAAGGATGCCTGATAGGAATACTGAGGTGGCCAAGAAGTAGGATGGATGGGAAAAGGAAAAGGATGGGAAAAAAGAAGGATAAGGTGGAGAAAACAGTCACAATCCTCAGAAAGATCAAGCCATGGCCATGAGCAGTGACAGAAGGAGTTTTCTAGAGCCCCTTTCTACTGAAATTGTGGTCCTCGGGCCAGCAGCATTGGCCTCACCTGGGAGTTTGTTAGAAATGCAGAGGCTCAGGCCTCTCCCCAGACCCTCTGAATTAGAATGCACAGTTTGACAAGATTCCCCAGGAGAGTCCTCCATCCGCTACATTTGTTGATGTTGTTTTCATCGGCTGAGGGTTGAGCAAATTCAAATCAACAGGAAGGTGCTGGGGCTTTGTGATTATCTCTGAATTTATCAGGACGATTTCCCAACAAAATGAGTGGGGCCCAGGATGTGTCACTCCCTTTGGCACTCTGATCTGGACAGAGCTTCTCCAGGCCAAGTCAGGCTGGAGGCTCTGAGGGATTCTTGGAAATTTTTGTCTGGATCCAAAGTAAGAGGAGTAGAGGAACTAGGCAGTGGTGTGGTTGCCTTTCTTTCCCTGCAGAAACAGGAAAAGAATTAGGATTGTCCCTCAGGCACGCCTGGAGGCAGCCTGCGTGTTGGGCACCCTGACGCCTGCCCCTTCAGTTCCTTGGGCCCTCCTTGTCTCCGAGCCATGGGGACCCTCTTGCCTGTGCCCTGCTTTCAGGGCCGTCATCACAGGCGCATGAGACAGAACGCCGAGCTAAGGGCCTCTGGCCATCCTCTTGGCCTCCTCGTTCCCTTACGTGAAGACCGAAAACCACGTGAGGCGCCCAGAGTTTCCCAGCGCAGCAGGGACCAGAACTGTGGCCCTCCTGGGACTCTTCCTGCTCGACTGCCCTCCTCCACCAGCCAACTAGGCGGGTGAGGAAAATGAGAGAAGTTGTAGGATGTAAAACAAGGAAATGCAGGCTTTGGGGGCCAACAGGAGAATGCTTGTCTCATGAGAACAGGGTCAGTCTCTGCTCAGTCCTGCCGGTTGTCAGGGCCCAGTTACTTTTCTAATTCTAAAGGCTGATAGTGAATTCATTAACTCACACACACCCCAAACCAAACAACCTGCTGCTCATTCAAAACACATCGGAGGAGGACTGGATGCAGCCCACAGGCTGCCTGTGTCTAACCTCCTACCTAAGTCATTTAAAAGAGAAAAATTGAGATCTTCATCAGACTGGACATAGGCAAATGAGACAAAGACCTGAACTGCTGCTTGCTCCTGGGGAGCCTGCCCAAGGAATCAAAGATGCCTATTTAACCTTCTAGACGGGCACGGTTGGAATGAAATATGGTGGTTATGCCCTTTCCATGGTAACTAAATACAAAACTACAAAACAGTCAGTAAGTCACGTGTTATGTGATGGAAAGAGCCTGTTGTAATTAGTTGATTAATTATTGTAGGCCTCGTGTCGTGTGCTGATACATGAGTAATGTATGTTCCTAGGATTGATTGCATTCAAGCTAGGATTCCTTTGAGGCCATTACCTGAAGGACACAGTGACCACAGCAGTCCACCTCAAGTTACTGCCTTTTGCAAAGTGATAATGGGGTGTAGAGCCAGGTGTAATTTAAGCACACCTTCCTACAGCAATGGGTGGTTATAACTGCACTGCTGTAGCTGTATTGCTTTCAGTTTTAATGGGAATCTTTATTGAGACAGAAACCTAATTCCATTTAGGTTAATAATATGCCCACTCAATCTTCCTTTCTAGAACCAGCCTGATCTTTAAACTTTCTGAGGGGAGACTGGCAGTGATTCCTCACTGCAGCTGGATATCTCAGCAGATAAAGCAGGGTTGGGAAAGACATTTTCACTCTGAGTCATTCTGATTGATTTTTTCATAGGGAAAATATAGTCACTCTCACTTATCTCTGCATGCAGTGGTGCTAAAATCATAGTGTAGGGCCACAGTAGTTGGCATTTGTCTCCCAGATGGACCAGCCTGAGGTTCAGGAGTGGGACGAGTTTGTATTCATGTGTTGAACCAGGATGATAATTATTCATTCCAACTCTGCTCCTTTAATCTGAGGTCCCCTGTGTGATTCATGGCTATGGAAATAATTTATGGGGACCAAAAGGGGCTCTGGGAATATAACCTGGATGCAATTTCCATTTTTCCCACCCCAAACCCCAAGTTTCTTCATCTCCAGTGCCAAACAACTGCTAACTCCTATGGGTGGCTAGGTGTGAGTAGAGGCCTTAGACTACGGTGGGTTCCAAGCACAGAGAATTGTGAGGTTCTTTCTCCTAGTGGGCTGGCCAAGTGCCTAAAGAATAATGTCAATGGCCAGGAGTGATGATGGAAGGCAGAAAATCCTGGGAAGGGTCGGGCCATCAGGGCTAAAGTCAACACAGGCCCAGTGAGACTGTGCTGGATTTTCCTTCCCCATGAGGCGGGGGCAAAGCTGAACCGGGACTGAGTCCTCTCCTGCTCAGCCGGGGCAGTGTGAGAAGCCTGGAGGGGTGGGGTTTCCTGCAGGTGCCTAACAGAGTGCTGGCGGCTTCTCTGATTCGGTCTGCATGCACTGAGATTTCTTCACCTTCTGCCACCTGTGGGCTGTCCACCATTTGGGACACATAAACCACCTTACCCTGAGACCTAAAGAACCCATATGGAAAAATACCATGCCATTTAAAAGGGACCAGCAGCTAGAGTGAGATAATGAGTGAGAAAAAGCAAAACACATTCCCAGCAAAATGAAAATGTGAGCTATCACGTGAAAAATATCAATAAAAATATTTTAATAAAATTTAGCAGACACTCCTAATAAAATTTCTAAGTCATTTAAACACAGAACAAAAGGATGATTTGTAAAAATTATAAAATATATTAAAGACTACAAAAAAAATTCAGAATAAATGTTATCCTAAATGTCAAAAGGAGACTGGTAGGAGATTGTTCTTGAGAGGTAGCAGCTGCCACATCATAAAGAAACTTCTTCTGTGTGAAGTCAAGAAATTTAAGTATCTTTCCTGTAGCCCCCAAATGTGAAGGGCTGCCTGTATGCAGAAGCACTTGTTTTAGGGGTCTACGTTTTAAACTAGAGCCCCAGGGATTAACTTTGAGAACTGTCACTTAGACCAACAGAAGTCACCAGAGTTCAAACTGAGAGGCAACAGGAGACTTTCAAAGACCTCGTCCTTCCCCTCCTCCCCGCAGCCCACCCACGCCCACGTCATTGCATGGAGGACCAGCAGGGTGGTTACCCTAAGTCGACCACACCATTTCCTCTGGAAAAATTGGGTCCCGTTGCCATTCAGTGCCAGAAAAGCTTCTGGACACAGCCTTGGTTCCTGGAGCATCATGTGTTCTCTAATTCACAATAAATAGTAAGATAACATCTTGCTGGGACAGGGAGAGAAATTCATGTTGGGTCTTGTCTGAAAATCCGAGGCTGGTTTATCTTGGTTTTGAAAGGGTTTTTTGTTTTGTTTTGTTTTTTTAATTCCGTGATAACAACACTTAAAATAGTTTTCAGAGGTCGTTGGTGCCATTTTTCCAAGTGCTGGAGGAAGTAACCCGGGCAGAGGAAGTCCTCCGGGGCGGGCTCAGGGCCCAGCTGGAACTGTGTTCATTCAGGACTCGTGGACACCAGCGCCCACACCGGCAGATGAGCTATCTCTAGAGATCTGGGGAGCAGCGGCCCCAGAGAGCCAGCCCTGGGGCATCTCAGGAAATAGCAACAATCACAAACTGTCTTTCTGATCAGGAAGTGCCTGAGGTGAATAGGAAAGCCTTCCCCGGGCCGGGAGGCTTGGTAAGCACAGGTGCTGCGCACATCCCAGCGTTTCTGATCAGCAGATCTGCGTGCAGGCTGAGATTTGGCACTTCTAACGAACGCCCAGGTGCTGCTGTGGCTCCCGGGACCACACTTCCCAGAACTTCTGCCTGTGGTAGGCAGAGGAGATCTACTCAGCAACATTATTTTCCCCCTGGGCAATGCCCTTATGACTACTGAAGGAGAAAAGCTAGGGGTGCCCATGGAGTGTGTGCTGGGGTCATATCTAGAGGTCTGCTGGGCTGTAATAAAACATTCCTCTGGAGACGTGAGAGACTGGGGCCCACTTGGCTAGATAACTGCTCAGATACACCTGTTTACATCAGTCAAGACTCAAACATCTGATGAATGCCTATCATAATTATAGTTACCATTTATTAAGTGCTATCTGTATGCCGAGGTACCTCATTGACATTTAATCTTCACAGCAGCCCTACAACTCCCTCTACATTGACCTTGCTGGGCATATCCTACCCCAGGGCCTTGACACTGACTGGTCCCCCAGCCTGGAATGTGCTTCCCCCACACAACTCCTATTCTCATACCATCTTCTCTGAGAGGCCTTCCCTGGCCACCCCCTCTAGAATCTCAGCCCCTTAGAAGTCCCACCTCCAGGGCTCATTTTTGTTCCTGAGCCCTTATCACTAAGATTCTAACGTTTGTTTTGTTTTGTTTATTATTTGCTCCCCTCATTAGCATGTAAGCACCAAGAGCCCAGAACCATCTGGTACATGGTAACAGTCCATACTCATTGGTAAAATGAACAAATGAAACCTTCAGAGAGCCAAGCCGTACTTTGCAGGGAAGTGCTGAACTTAATGATTAGAGCCCATCACTTAAAAAGCATTCACATCTGGCATTCTTTCAATGGAGGCATTTAAATGTGAGGGAAGAAATTAAGTAGAGATTAAAGAGCAGAGGGGGAAGTGGGGGTTAGGAGAGGGGGCCAGCAGGCTGGGCTGAGCAATGGCACCACTGTCCTCAGCCCTGGGGGGAGCTGGTCCTCAGGTCTCCTGCCAAGGATGGCTCTGAGGGGTGGGTGTGTCCCCCGGGTTCTTAACTGGGGGCAGAAAACGGCTGCTGCTGTCAGCAAACATGGAAAACCCTGCCCAGCTCAGTTGCTAGAAAGCAGGATTGGTTTCTGAAATGACAAAGAAGGATTCATTGAAAAGAGGAGCTTTCAAATAGCCAAACCAGCTGACCCTGGAGGAAACCCGGACTAGGTTTTTACCCGGAAGTAGCAGCTGGCACAGCAGCATGGCCACGTGGAAGATGCAGAGTCAAAGAGAAGCTGGTGGCAGGCCTGCGACCACACAGGCTCCCGAGGCAACAGGAAGAATCTAGACCTGTGACGTAACTGCACAAACAGACTCAGATTGGGCACACTGTCTGATAGAGATCATGCCTCGTGGAAAATATTAAACATTTCCTCTCTGGGCACCTGTTTCTAACGGACAGGCTGCAGTGTTGACTGTTTTGCAACGATATATGAATTCAGTTCCTTAATGAACTCCAGGGAGCGTCCACGTGCCCTGGCCGGCATGGCCTGTCTCAGACTTGAACATAAGAGAAAGAAAAGTGTCTGAACGGTTGAGTTCACAGGGCACACAGGCAGGTGCTTGGGTCACACTTCGCTACACCACCCAAGGGAAGAAAGGGGGAAAAGAATATAAAATAATTTTTAAATCCATAAAAAGACTTCACCCACAGTGATCAGCTGACCCATAATTAGAATCAATTCACTGTAATTCCACAAACAGTAATCGTAGGAGTCAAGTTAGAATGGAAAAGCCTTCTCTAAATAAAAGCCAAAGTGCTATATGATGATGGGGTCCCCTGTGTTAAAAGTCTTCAAACTATAGTGCAGGAAATTTGACAAACCTGACTTCCTGTCTCTCAAGATAACGTTGAGAACCTACTATGCACTGCTCGTTGAAGGCTGCCTGTGCGTGACTGCAATCACAGTGCTAAGATGTGGTAAGTTAAGTGGAGCCAAGAGCTTAGTCTAGGATTGTGATTAGAGATTACTTAATAAAGAGACCCAAGGTCAAATATATGTGGGACACAAGTTAAACAGTTAAACCTGTCTCTTGACTGTATTCTTTTATAGGCTTCTGTGCACCAAGAATCTCTGAGAGTACTACAGTGTAGAGTGTTTTTCAAATACTTGAGTATAGGAGGCTTTTACATTTTTTTTAAAGAGCCCAAACTAGAAAAAACTACTCTAAGCCCATTTGTCTCTGCATCTACTCTGGGAAGGAGGCTATGGGCTAAATGTGAGTGTTTGTAAGATTCTTTTAGACGACTTGGGAAAGATTTGCTCACCACTGTATCAGTGAGGTTTAGAAAAGAATATTAAACTTTCTCCAAAGAGTTCGTGCTCAATAGCTCGCATGGCAAAAGGACCAGGTTTTTCCTTTAGGAAAGGCAATAGTACCTAACACCTTCTTCAGGTAATACAAGATCTTGACTAAGCCCCTGCTTTTGGAAAAGAACAGGGAGAACTGGTTAAAACTGTTGTTAGAACGGTGCTTTCAAATTTTAAATGTGACTCCATCTTCTAATCTTATTCTGTAAACAATACACAGCTATTCCGGGTATTTGTTGTAATTGAGATCGCGGGAGAGCGCCCAGATACTGGGGATGATAAGCACCACCGTCTGCTCGGAGGCACCACCATCTGCTCGGAGGCTCCCAGGCCATCACAGGGTCGGCCTAACCCAAAGACGCTCTTTCTTTTCCCCTCACAATTAGTGTCTTAATTTTGACATCTAGCCGGGCTCAGCCTCTGAGGAAGGGCGGCCCTCAGGAACCAGGCAAACTCAGGAACCCAGTCTCCTGGTGCCTCCTGAGAAGGATTAGTGATTTAAAAATAATAATGAAAGATTTTCTGAACACCGATTTGCTGCATGTCAGAAAGTCCTGGTGCAAGGCCCGGCCCAGGCCCGCCAGTACCTCTTCCCCACCCTGTGATGCACTAAGGGCACCTCCAACAGCAGCAACCACAAGTTTTTAATTAACAATTGAATGTGATATTTTACAAAGCCCTGTGGTTTTTCAAGCTTTAATTTTGAGGGGCCTAGAAAATCTTCGTGTTCTCAGTCTTCTCTTTCCACTCTGCTCTGCTCTTCTCCATCTGCTTGATTTCCTTGGGAGCATTTTGGCTGTGGAGTTTCTCATTATCGTCCCTCGGAGTAAGATCTGAAGTATAATATACAATCTTGTTGTTTGGAAAATTAAAAGACAAATAGAAGTGCAGATCATGGGGCCTGGGGAGCAGCAGGAGAGAAGTCGGGGGGGGGGGGGGGGGCGGGGGAGGGACGGTAGTCCGGACAGAATGGCAGATAATTCGCTGTAATTTCAAGGCTGAAAAAAAGTGGACTTTACCATGCTAAGTCCATTTAACTGTTCAAACGGTTACTGCTCCCCTGGTGTTCATAAAAGCATGCAATGATAGGAAACGGACTCACACAGACGTAAACAGTTTTCAGAAACTATTCCATCCACAGAGGCTGCTGTGGGTTATGAATCCTCACTTACCAATTTTATTGTCCACAGCAATGAGACAGCAGAGCACAGTGCTCACGAGGGGGCTCTGCCACGGACTCGCTGTGTGACCTTGGGCAAGTCACGTCACCTCTTCAAGTCCCACTTCCCCGTTTTTCAAGGGGAGATCATTCGCAATTGCATTTACCAAATTGCATTTAGGGTTGTTGTCGGGATTTAATGACCTAATGTGTGGAAAGCACTTCGAAGAAGTCTGAAAGCTTAATGAATTTTGTTATGAAACTCCACATGAACAGAGTTACTGCAGGTAAACCAAACTTTAGTCATTGGCAGAGTTCCATAAAAGGCATTTAAAAGGAGTCCTGTAGGCCTGTGGCTGCATATACCGACCCTGTAGATTCCAACCAGGAATGACTTGCCCGTCAGGGGACATCGTTTTCAACATCTGGAAACATTTTTTGGTTGTCATAGTGGTGGGGGCAGGAAGGGGGGTGCAGTCCTGTGGGTGCATAGGCCAACCCACACAACGAAGAATTATTTGGCCCCTCATGCCAATTTTGGCAAGGTTAAAAATAAAACAACTGACATAGCACAGCCCCTTGACATCGTAGGGCCAGGAGTTATACATTCCTTCACAGCTAAGACAAAACAAAAACAGAAAAACAAAGAAAGGGTTGTAAATGAAGTCTCAAGAGAATAAAAGAAATCTCTCAGTTCCCACTGGCAAAGAGTTTGGAAATGCAGATTTTAGCCTGGTAGTTAATGCCGGACACAGCCCTGGTAGTTACCCGAAATTGTCCCAGGCTTTCAGGGTTACAGAGAATTGGTGGGAGCCCAGAAGCCCATGGGGGGAGTTAGAACAATGAGAGTATGAACTCACTTTGTAGAATTTAGTTTGGTGGCCAGTGAAAATTTTGATGTTAACCCAGGCCCTGAGGTGAAAGTGCAGATATGCCGAATCTAAGGAGAGCATCTTGACAGATAATTCCTTAGGCTTATTCAAAAATAAATATAAATCAGGGTGGGTCCTTGTTTTGGGTCTAACAAATATACTAAATTGTGTGTGATTCTCCAGATTTGCACAAATCAGATCCAAAGACTTTCTAGATTGAACTGTATCTTTATGTCTCGACAACATTCTACCTTCAGTTTGTGACCAAACACAGTAAGACAAAGCAGAGACACGGACTGAGAAGTGAGTGGGCACCATGTGGGGTCAGTGTCTGTCATACTCCCCTGTCATCCCCCAAGAAGCAGTGGACAGTGGGCAGTTCTGTGATTATGAGATGCAGACCTATGGACTTGTCTAGCAGAGAGAAGACCAGGCAGCAGCAGAACCTCTAGGCTGGCAGACGCGGCAGGACCAGCAGCGCGGCAGGCCGCAGCCTCTGTGGCATTTGCCTGAGTTGTGTAAGGGCCCATCCGAGAGCTACTGAAAGGGAGGTGGAAGGCCTACGTGTCTGCACAGAAAAGCAGATTCAAAAAACTGCTGCGAAACGGCACGTGACCGTGCCAGGTTAAACTTGGAAGGTCGCTGTATCACTGAACTGCCATTATAGCTTATATCTCTTTCAGAAATTTTACTCACATTTAAATTTCTGTTGAAGTGCAACCAAATGTGTAACTTCTCCTATGGCAATTGAAAATTGAAAACATTTCAAAAGGATACAAAAATTGAATAAGTCTCTTGGTTTTGGGAGGGGCTGATGGCCATGTAAGGGACACACTGATCTTGCCACTTAATGGGCAGAAGGAAGGTGTGAGCTAGCAAAGTAATGTCCCAGACTATCCACAGGAAGTGAATAAAGATTA
The DNA here is from genome assembly GCA_004026885.1 of Lyroderma lyra. NCBI lineage: Eukaryota > Metazoa > Chordata > Mammalia > Chiroptera > Megadermatidae > Lyroderma > Lyroderma lyra. The sequence goes on from PVJL010001654.1 coordinate 84,891, forward strand.
CCCTGTTGTCTCATTTGAATGCTGTGCAATCACCTTTGTTGGGAGAATGGGAGTTTCGGTGATCTTTATAACATGGATGGAAGTGGGCTTAATAAAATATTTCAAAGGTAGAATGCTCCTCAGAGCACTGAAACTTTTGGTCATAGAAGGAAACATCCACATGCAAATGACTTTATGATAAGCATTACATTTGAAGAGCTCCCTAGCTGACCATAAGATATAACGACCTCCTCAAAACTCTTAGCTCTGAAGAGGCTCCAATGGAGCCTGGAGATCTGTATGGTGGGAAGGAAATCTCCTTGACACCCACGTGAGTGAAAAAGGCGGCATGGAATCATGCACGGAGGTACAAAGAGCACTGGACCAGGAACCTGAAAACCAGGCCAGCTTCTTACTTCCTGCCCTTGTGATCTCAGACCTTCTCCAACCCCTTAGAGTTTGGCCCCATCAGTAGAATGAAGATGGGTGCTGGCATCTGCCGTGCACCCTACTGAGCTGCGAACAGCCGAGCAAGCTTCATGCATTGTTGGCTAAACAACCAGTGTCTTGCTGTTCTTGTCAGAAGGTAATGAGCATTAGAACCCAATTGTATCCTATTAAGGAAATAGGTTTATAACCAGATTATTTCCCGAGAACTTGCTGTTTCCTGGCATGGTCTTTCATTTTTCTCCTAATATAAAATTTGCCAGGAAACGTATGTTTCACTGAGTAGGAAATTGCATAGCCAGTAAATATATTTTAAAATGTCTGATTTTATGACCATCTCCTCTGATCATCTAGATGTGGTCTTTGTGTGGAGGTCTTAACCAGAGATCTTTTGATTACAGGGGACAGAAACCTATCCAAGGCAGTTCAAATAGTAGGAAGCTTGTTACAAAAACCAAAAACAAAACCAAATAACAACAAAAAATACAGCAGGCCATCTCACATGCCTCCCAATTAAAGTAGAGCCATGTCTCGTGCAACTGGGTTTGAGAAACCTCCAAAATCTAAGTGGTACTTTTTCTGATTTTCATTGGTTTCATGGCTTATTTTTCTCCTATGCACACTACACACTCACGCACCACAAAACTGGCCTGTCAGTACCCACAAGTCTATATGACCTTACCGAGCTAATACCCACAGACCACAGTTTCTGTGTCCCTTAGTTTAATCTCTTCGTCCTTCTTCTTGTCTAGAGTATACTCATAGATGCAATGCTATTCTCTCTGCATCAGCTTCCTTTTTAGCATTTGAAGCTCAGATTTCATGTTACCAAAGCTACAGAATGACGAGCAAATTTGGAAGTGTACTTTTTACAGAACTACCTTCGGGCAAGTTACTTAACTGCTGTGTGCCTGCCTCAGTTTTCTCATCTATAAAATGGGGGTGGGATTATTCCCAATCATAGTGCCTGATCCGTGATACTTAGCCATTATCATTGTTAATTTTAAGGAGAGTTTAGTTTATGAAACTGACCAAAAGTGGGCCTAGAACTGCAGGATCCAAGCATGGTATCAAGTTCTAAAATAAGATGAAGTAAACATTGTGTATCAGGTACATTTCCAGAGAAGATGACTTGACCTAGGACTTGAGAGATGTTTTGGTTTTCAATGACTATGTAACAAACTATCCAAAAAAATTGCGTGGCTTAAAAACAACAATTGTTATTCATTTACTCACCATTCTGTAGTTTCAGCAGGGGTGGCAGAAATGGCCCATCTCTGCTCCACATGGCATCTACTGGCTGAGCCATCCAAGATAGTCTTCTTATTTATATGCCTGGCACCTCGGGTGGGGCTGACCAAGCATCATCCCCTTTCTGTGTGGTCTTTCCAGGTGGCTAGCATGGGCTTCCTGTCGTCATGATGGCCTCAAAGTTGTCAGACTTTTTATAATATGGCCAGTTTCCCCAAAATGCAAGAGCAGAAGTTTTCAGACCTTCTTAGTATCTGGGCTCAGAAGTCCCAGACTGTCATTTCCACTATATTTTATCATCAAAGCAGTCACAGGGGCAGCCCAGCTTCAAGGGGAGGGGACTGCACAGGGCGTGAATGTTAGGAGGCCTCATTGCTGGGGTCACAAGTAAAAGAGACTGTGACAAGGGGTTAAGACAGAAGTTTAGGTGTAGGAAACAATAAAAGCCATAAACAGAGCAAACAAAAAACCCAGGATACGCCATAATGAGCACGAGAATCACAAAACAGGCTGGACTTGCTGCTGTTTTGAAGGGTAGAAATAAAATCTGAGAGTTTATTTGGATCTTGGATAGTTCTAGTATATCACCTATACTGGTTCAAAAGTTCAAACTGGAAAGTAATAGACACCCCCACCCTCTACCTCCAAGTGTCCCTGGAAGCTGTCATCTTTGGAGAATTTGAATAGTTTCTTCCTTCCAAGTCCAGGTTAAATCCATTTAACTTGTGTCAAGATTTTTAATTGGCACGCACGCCAGCAAAGCCCAAAAGTGACAAAGGCTCTGGGTTGGGTCTCTAATAAGACATCAATTCCCATGGTGATTCTTTTCATCAGTTACCATTAGCATTTTTTCCCTTTCAAATTTTCTCTCTATTTCTGTTTCCTGAAGCAGTAAAACCCTTAATTTTCTGTGGGCTGATTATTTTTCATGTGGGTAGATCTGGAAATTTTCCCAAAGAATCAGTTTTTGGTTTGACTGATTCTGGGTGTTTGGGGGGATCTACTTTCTGCCCTCGCAGCTGGGGTTGGGTTGGGGTAAGGTTGATGTAAGAAGAGTCTGAGGTTGGTGTCAGGTGACTGCGATGATACTCAATGGGGTTGCTTAGCTGGGGCTTGCAATTTATGCAGTGCTTCTTTCTCCTGAAACAGAGCTCAGGCCTTCCTTCTAAACTGACCTCTAAAAAGAGAGCTTCCCTAGAGGGCTGGTAGAGTCTTACAGACAGCAAGGCATTCCCACCAGGAAAGGTATCAGATTTGTTCTGAGTGGTGGCCTGCCCTGAGGTCAAAGCCACTTCCGTGCACTGAGGCTGCCTCTTAGCCCCTTGCTCCCCATCTGCCATAGTCTCTGCCTCCTCATTCTACGCCACTTAGCCCTTTGGAGATTAGACCCCTTCTCCCCTTTCTTCATTCTGATCTGCAAACTTCTCTATGGTACCTTCAGAATGTGAGTTTTGTTTTTTTTAAAATGCACACAACTTCCTTTCCAAGCATCATTAGTTTCTAGGTTCATTAATTATGCCACCACATTTAACTAGAATGTTAACTCTTTCTTGGCTAAATCCTCAGTGTCTGGCACAGGGACTCAAGCCCTAGGCACTGAATGATGCACGACTAGCACCCTGCAAAGAGTTGCCCTCTGCCTGGGATTTTATATTTTGTTTCTTAAGTTTGTCCTTTGGATTCTTCTGCCATTACAGACTGCATCCAGGGAAGACAAGAGATGTTTCTTAGAAATAGCTTCTACCAACAGTCTGTCTCCCTCTGCTTCCTCCTCTGCTCAAAGTGGTGAGGCTGTAAACAGCTTTCATCAGAAAACAGGCACTTGGGAAATAGAAAACCAATTAGAAAGCTGTGAAGTGATTCAGGAGAACACACGCCTATCGGACAAGAACATTTAAGATGTAACCTTTTAGAAGACAGCGTTAGTTGTAAATAGTCAGGCTCTAAGTTTAATCATTCCATAGTTACTGAACTTCTTTATATTATATCTTCTTGTGCTTTGTAGAATGGCTGGACAAGGGGCTTTATCAAGGGGACTGTCTAAATAGTTCCTCAGGGAAATGTTTTGTGTGATAATCTTTTGCCTTGTAATTAATAAGCTTGGGCCGCCACAACAAAATACCACAGACTGAGTGGCTTAAACAACATAAATGTATTTTCTCACAGTTCTGGAACGGGAAGTCCAAGATCAAGGTGCAGGCAGGGTTAGGTTCTTCCACAGCCGCTGCCCTTGGCTTTGCAGATAAGCACCTCATTGCTGTCCTTCTGCGTGCATGCCCCTGGCATCTCTTCCATTTTGTTAAGGGCACCAGTTATATTGGATTAGGACCCACCCACATGACTTCATTTAACCTAATTATCTATTTAAAGGCCTGTCTCCAAATACAATCACATTCAAAGGTACTAGGGGTTAAAGCTTCAACATATACAAGATGTGACAATTAAGTTTGCAAACTTGCTGTTATGCGCTTACATTGGCAGCACTGTACAAACAACTCTGTAAGGTTGCATGACCTTGGTATATCTGTGTCTCACAGCTGTGTTTGGTTCGATGTGTGGCGGTGTCTTGCTGAGTGGAGTTCATTATTGTTGTGTTTTTGTGTGCTGTCACAAGAATGTCAGAACTTGAATTAGAGCAATGAACAAACATTAAATGTCTTGTTAAACTTGGCAAGAGTGAAAGTGAAATCAGTAATATGTTAGTCCAAGTTTGTGAGCATAATACCACAAAGAAAATGGTGGTGTACAAATGGATTAAATGTTTTTCTAAGGGGAGAGAAAGTGTCACTGATGAAGAGAGGTCAGGGTGGTCAGTAACAAGCAGAACTGATGAAAACATTGCAAAAATTCATCAAATCGTCCGTCAATATCTTCAGCTGACTATGAAAAGCATAGTAGACCAAATAAACAATCAACAGAGAAACAGGAAAATCTTAACTGAAAACCTTGGCATGAGAAAGGTGTGTGCAGAAATGGTCTTGAAGGAGCTCACCCATGAACAAAAGCAAAGGAGAGTCGAAGTTTGCCAAGACCTACTGGAGAGGCAAGACAATGTTTCGGGCCATGTTATCACTGGTGATGAAACATGGGTGTACCAATACGACCCTGAAACAAAGTGTCAAAGTGCATAATGGAAGTCAGCCAATTCTCTAGGACCTAAAATTTCTGTCCAAGTCAAGAGTGAAAACAATGTTGCTAACCTTTTTTGATATCAGAGAGATTGTTCACTATCAACTGGATAAGCCGTCAAACAAGTTTACTATTTGGAAGTGTGGAAAAGGCTACGTAAAAAGTTAAATGAAAATGACCTGAACTTTTCACCAGTAACTCATGGCCCTTGCATCACAATAATGTACCAGCTCACACAGCACTGTCTGTGAGGGAGTTTTTAGCCAGCACATAAATAATTTTATTGGAACACCCTCCCTACTCACCTGATCTGGCCTCCAATGACCTTTTCCTTTACCTGAAGATAAAGGAAATATTGAAAGGAAGACATTTTGATGACATTCAGGACATCAAGGGTAATATGTCGACAGCTCTGATGGCCATTCCAGGAAAAAAGTTCCAAAATTGCTTTGGAGGGTAGACTAGGTGGTGGCATCAGTGCGTAGCTTCCCAAGGGGAGCACTTTAAAGGTGACTGTAATGATACTCAGCAATGAAGTAGGTAGCAGTTTTTCCAGGATGCATACATGAACTCAATTGTCAGAACTTGTAAATTTGGGGGAGACATAATGCAGTCCATAACACCTTGTAAAGGGGAAGCGTAGCAGAATATACCACCCCAAAATATACCACTTTGGCATAAAGATTAATTTGAGTTAAAGGCACTTGAAAAACAGGATATGCAAGAAGGTCATAATGACTTCTTTTCTTTCTAAGAGCAGGAGATAAAACTCATAAAACTCACATATGAAAGATGCCCTCTCTATGCCAGGAAGAAAAGCACATTCTCATCACCAAAGATGGGGAATTGAGGCTGAGAGAACGCTGTACAAATGGACCTTGTTGAAATAGCCCTTAATCTTCCTATAGTCTCCCCGTACATTTTTTAGTTACTTTTGGACAATTCCTACCTTTTGTTAAATCTACTATATAAGCACTTCAGCCTAACTGCTTCTTGTGTCTTTATTTTCCTGTGATGGCTTCTATGTTCATGTAAAAACATAAAATTTGTGTGCTTTTCTCCTGTTAATGTCTTACATCAACGTCACACTCATGCCCAGCTGGAGGCCGTAAGAGGGTAGAGGAAAAGTTTTGCCTCCCCTACAGAGGCTTGCTAAATACTTTGTATTGGCTGAAAAGCAACATCTTTTCTCCCGGTTACCCACTCTTCCTGCCAGTTCCTGGGATGGTTGAAACAGAAATAGGCTACAAGCAGGGATGGTCCAGGCAGCTGGAAGAGGGAATGTGTGATATGGATGCCGGTCCAGGGGTCCATGGCCCTTCTTGGGCTTTGCCTCTGCTGCCCTTGAGATCATTTAACTTTTCCCTTGTTCTGTTTGTCAGAGCAAAGGAAAGTAGATTTCAGAGTCATTTCATGGGAGGTGCAAGAAAATGATCACTGAATTTTAACCGTTGTTTCAGAAATCCTGTAGGTTTACCACTGTGGAAATCCCAGGGGAGGCTGCATCACAGTGTTTGCATTTGAAGGTAGGGCAAGGAATTGGCTTGTTGGCTTACTAGCTACAGTTTCTCCACAGAACTTGGAATGCATAACACCTCCAGGGCTGTGTCTTGGGGAGTGTCTTGTGCAGCCTTGGAAGCCAAAGCCACAAACACAGGAGAGGCTAGAGCAAGTTGCCATGGGGTGCTGTCAACTTGCTATGTCATGACTATGGCCCCACTGCCCAGTGGCTGTCTCCCAGGATGACCTGGTGCAGAAAGGCTTCCCTTATGGACATGCAAAAACTGGACAATGGGCTTTGCTATTCAAGGAAGAGACTACACTGGGGCCTCTGGAGTTAAAACTCAGATTATTTTAGAAGGACAGAATATAATGCTAATTTTTGTTAAAGTTTTTTTCTTCCTATATTATCTACACATAATTTTTTCCAAGTTGCCTAAGATTATACAATAGCCTAGAAGAATATACATTGAAGAAACAGATCATCTCTGTTTTCTCTGGATGCCAGCATTACAGATGTTTTCTTTTAATTCACCTGTGCTTTCTAATTTTTCTATAAAGAGATTGATTTTTTTAAAGTAATAATAAAAATTTGTTTTTTCAAGGATGGGAGCATTTTCAGTTTATTTTAGTTTCTCATTTATTCCATTAGCACCTGATTGGATATAAATATTACCTCTAATTTAATGAGTTCGCTCATCAATGCCATAGATCAGAAATTTAATGAACTATCTATGTTTCAAATGACTTTGGCATAGCCCTGGGAGGTAGATTTTTGGCATTGCTAAGGTTACGGGAGCTCTAAATTTAATTTACAGATCACAACTAGACTTTCTCATTTCTAAAAAGGAAGAAATTTCCTGTTGATTTAAAATCTGATTAAATCTTATCAAACCAATATACATTATTTGAAATGTGATTGTTTTTACTTTCTTTTTTTATGAGAATGGGAAATGGCATCAGAGACAACTGACATGGAATATTTTTGCCTTTACTTTTATGATAAGAGCTATTAAAATAATTTAGTTTCAGAATCATTTTATTTATAATAAACACTATGATGACTGAGTCTTACATTTTCTCTCCAGGCTGCCTAAATATCTTTCTCTTCAAATAATAGCAATTGGAATTATTTATATAATCGAAGCAATTATTTAAAAATAAATATACAAATTTATCAAGATTTACTCATTGACGTATTCTCTTGTGTTTTGGAGTCAGAGAAGTTTTCATGAAAAAGAACACATCTAGAAATCTTGGGATTTTCAACCAAAGACAACATGTACACACACATACAGATATACATGTATATGTATATATATAATATATATCATTTTTACTAAAAATAAGAAAAAGCTTAAAGTTAAAAAAATCTTAATGTATTTACAAACTCCTCCTTAAAGCTTCACCTTAACCACAAAATGTTGCCAAGCTTATCTCACAGAGATATGCAAAATTTATTCTTGCTACCACATTGTTTGTTTGTTTGTTTTTACTTAATTTGATTTTTTTTCCTCTAAGAATATATTAATTTCCCAAAGCCCAGTGGAAAAGTAACAATGATAAAACTATGTGTTTTTAGATTTGCTTTCTAGTCTAGAGCAATTTCTAATTTAACTCTGCAAAAATAGGTGTTTTTTTTGTTGTTTTTTTTTTGTTGTTTTTGTATGTGGGTATTTCCCTGGCCGGGAATCGAACCCAGGCCACAGCACTGACAGCGCCAGTGTCAAAGCCTTAAGCCACTACACCACCAGGGAACTCCCCCCAAATAGTTTTAATTCCATGTAAATTTAAAAAATGGGTTTATTAATGTACAAGGACTTCATGCAAGTGTTCAAATGAGGTGCAGAATAAAAGACCAAAAAATGCAACTATGCCCCAAAGCTCCTGTTGGCACACAGAGCTTTTAGGGAATGCTGGGTCCACCCCTGAGGAGGAAACAAAGTCTCTGACTCAGCATAAACTAGACCCTCCATTCAGTCTTAGACTTAGTGCCTTAAAAACCTCTATTGCTGGATCCCCAGGTTCCTGTCTTAAGATTCAGAGTAAATGCTGTAAGTTCTACATAATTTAGTCTCAGTCTAAGCAAACTCCACTGCCCAGAACAACTAATAAGAAGTGTCACTGACTCCCAGAAAAGCTTTGTAACTTTAAATAATGATGTATGGAGTGGCAGGGAGTACAAAATGTCCTTCACAAAAATCCTGGTTGATCCCTGTGAAATTAAAAAGTATTTCTACATTTCAACCAAAAATGTACTGTCGTTATTGTCTGTAGCTTTTATTTATTCATTTTTTTATCTTTGAAAAAAGTAACTGCTTACCTTCAGAACAAAGGTATGGCATGTTCCATATGCCCCAAAGTCCATTCGTCCATTCCTAGCTGATCCCACATGCACTCTGTACCATTCCTTGGTTCACACATTCATGCTAACACTGAACATTCATCCATGCTAGCATTTGGGACAGAAATTGAATTTTTTGTTTGTTTGTTTGTGGGTAGCTCCCTGGCTGGGAATCGAACCCAGGCCGCAGTGCTGACAGCGCCAGCGCCGAAGCCTTAAGCCACTACACCACCAGGGAACTCCCTGAAATATTTTTACCAAATAGAAATTTAAGTGCCACCATGGGACTTCTGGCTAAATGTGGCAATGAAACAATTAGTTTACTATCATTCCTACTGAAAATAACTCTTAAATGACAGTAAAGGATATAAAGGCACAAAAATACAAAAACAAAGAGAATTGAAGAAAAATGAGGTAGCATAACAAAACTTGGAGCTGGACGTATTTGCACGGCATGGCTCAGGGGAGGGTCTCTCACCCTCGGTATTATTGACATTTTGAGGCAAATAATCTTTTGTTGTACAGGGCTGTCCCGTGCACTACAGGATGTCTAGCAGCATCCCTGGTCTCTACCCACCAAATGCCAGTAGCACCCCTCCCTGGTTATGACAACCCAAAATATCTCTAGTTATTGTTAAATGTCTCCTGGGGGCAATATTACCCCTGGATCAAAACTACTGCTTAGGAAATGAAAAAAAAAAAAATCTAAAAGTAACTCTAGGGACAGTCCAGAAGCAGGCTTATTCTAGCCAGAGAACCCCAAAAAGGCTGAGGGACTAGGGGCACAGGCAGAAAATAAGATTGGCTGGAGATCTATCTAAGAGGTAGATTAGCCCCTCCACATCCCCTCTGCTAGAAATTCCTTCTTTGGACAAGCTGAGTCAGGGACACCCCCAGCTTGGAGACACAGTTGAGGGTGAGGTTCCATACTGAACGTGGGTATTACCTAAAAATTTAATAAAATACCTTTCATTTTATTAAAGGGTTTTATTTTATAAAAGGGTTTTAGCTCCTTGCTTAACTCAACTTTAAAGGCACTGGCATCCAGGTGTGTATATACGAGGGCTGTCTGGAAAAAACCCAGCCATAAGTGCCTCTGTTTTTCATATTACATGGCTGGATACTTCCCGGACAGCCCTAGTATTTTTCAAGTAGGTGCCTAGAGGAGTCTTCAGATGAAAAACTAATCAAGCTACAAAAAGAAAAACGATCTATTATTACTCAGATTTAGTGAATTGACGTGGGCAGATCACCCTAAACCCTAAAGGAGTCTCTTGGTCAACCATTTCCTCCTTTCCCCATTCTAACGTGGTTCTATGATGGTGTTTCAGGGTCTGGGTATCAATGTCGACCTGGAGCTAGCGTCCACGGGTCCTCATCATGTTGAGATCTCCCCTTTTCCCCAGTGAAGGGTTACTCAGGTAAAAATGGCCACGGGATCCCTCTGGGGAAAAACCAGTATTACTGTGAATACTTGTGCCTGCCTGGGCACCTAGCCTCTTCCAAGTGATGGTTGGGTTCTGGGTCCCCAAACTGGCTCGGTTCTGGAAAATGGGCAAAGCATCCTGACTCTTCATTAGGATAACTGCCTTCACCCATTATCCCTGAGTTCTCTTGTTTGTATAGTTAAGTAGTATCTTTGCTGGGTATTCACGTGTGTGGCCCTAGGAACACTGCATTTATTAGCCATCTCCTCAGCTCTGTAGGTCAGGCCACCTGGCCGCCACTCGAACCCCACCATTCATTACAATAATTGCATCCACCTGCCTTCTGACAGGTAAGTACTACCACCTGGCCTCTATGGGTGGGGGAGAAGTGGGGAGTTAATCTCATTGCTGTCAGTGAGCCTATTTACTACAAAGACGGAAATTCATCTCTGGTCTACCTAGAGGAGCCGCCACCGAAGTCGCAGGCTTTCGGTGCCCTCTCACCGGCACATCCCTATTGCTTTGGTGAACCGTGTATACTCTGGACCCTTCCATGGAACACAGCCACTAGGCCTCATGTAGCATATTTGCTCTACCGTGCCCACTTCTCTGAGTCTTTTACCCCCTCTTCCACCATCGGCCAGGCCAGTTCTGGCAGTTCTTGCTCACTTAATGTGGATCATTGCTTTTCCCTTGCCATCTTATTGGCGCCCCCCTAACAGCATGCTTGCACCATCTTCGGGGTCTTCCCAAAGTGTTAAATCCTGTACCCCAGACAGTACTCCCAACTGACACTTCCTTATCCAAACATAATGTTTGCCTGCTTTGATCCAACACCCTCTAAATCCTGTCCCATGGATTCTCTCCTGATTCCTTCCAGAACCTGTTGGCCAGGCCCTACAGCTGCTCTGGTGTATGGCCCCTTTCCTCCTTAGCTGAGTTATGCTGTGACTTAAACCTAGCCAGGCTAGGAGGTTGGGGCAGATTTGAGGGGGCACATATTGTTTCATAGGGGAGTGCATTATCTTCAAGAAGGGAGTACTAGTCCATAATAGGGAGGGATGGACCAGTTATGTAGGTACCTCAGGCCAGATGTCCCCATACTATTGTCAGGCTCAATAGAGACTTGAAGACAGAGATTGGCAGGTAGGAGATTTATTGAGAGTACTCTTGTGATCAATACCTGAGGGAGGGATGAAAAGCAAGGAAGCAGAGGGAGAATGTGGCTGTGACAAAGGTCTAGCTGACCCCAAAGGGAGCTCCAAAGCCGGGCTGGCCCTTGAGAATTGTCCTGAGTGACAGCAAGGGCCTTTCACTTCTATGTTGAACAGTAATTGAATGACAGCTGCTCTGGGAAAGGGTCTTGATCATGGATGAGGCAACTCTCAGAATCTGATCTAGTTCCAAAGCAAGATGCCAGCTAGAGAGGTGTCTTCCAGCAGCTGGGGAGAAGTTCCTCCATACGGGAGAGGGAGCTAGTGGCTCATGACTGCATTCGCTCTAGCTTACTTGCAATAATGTAAATGCTAAATTTTGATCTAAACAAAAATTATGCTATAATCGAGAAAGAAATGTATATATTTTTGTGTATGTGTAAGACTAAGGAGTGTGAAAAGAAAAATCCTCTCTTTACATGATAGAAAACCAATAGATTAGATCTCAAATTTTGTTTAAAAAATGAAAACAAAAATTCTACAATCAACTAGGCTGCACAAATGGTATAATTTACTCAGGGATTCCTGCCTTCTTCTTATTAAGGATACTGCTTTGTCCACCCATCAGAATAATGCTATATTTCTAAAAATTTTTTCCAATAATTTTTTTTTAATGATAAAGAAAGGCATTTTGCATCTAGGTTTTAAATTTTTGTTTTGTTGGACAGGAAGCTAAGCCACCATTCAGTGCTAGACACTTGGCAATTTTAGTGGCAAAGAAAACAGAAAGAATTCAACAAATCTGATTTACTTAGAAGGGATTGACATTTTTCAGATTGCTTTCACATGTTCAGTTCTCAAAACAATTCTCGAGTGGTAGTAGAGCAGATATTATTATCCCTATTTGATGGATGAGAAGACTGAGGCTCAGAGGGGCTGTTTTTTACCAATGAAATCTGTATACAAATACTGGACAATAATTAATTAGAAATAATTTACTTAATGTTTCAATCTGTTATCTCAAATTTTAAAACAACAGCTGATAAAAAGAAATTATTAAATGTTAAATTGTGTTACATGGCAGATTTTTTTTTCTACCCAGGGGTTTTCTAGGGTAGTCTTTGATAGATAAAACTTGTTCTAGAATAATTTCTTCATCCTTCAAGAACATCCTGTCAACACCCAGAAAAACTCATTCTGCCTTTTGAAAGATCTAAATTGTCTGAGCCGTCAAACAGCAAATGATGGAATCAGATAATTCCATTCCTATTGGTAACTGAGACGTAACTTGTGTAGGAGACTGCTGGGTGTCAGTTTAGAAACTGTAAAGCAAGCACAAGTGTTTAGGTGGGCAGTGGGGGCTTTGAAGCTGTAGCGGGTTCTTAACAGTGATGCTGCATACGGGGCATATGCGCGGGGGTTCTGGGGAGAGCACTGGAGAAGACCTTAGTTCCACTCTATGAAGTGCTCTTCGATTTAGAATTCGCAGAACTCATTCCTCTTTCCATCATTTAGTCCATGTGTATTTTTACATTGTGGAAGAGTGACTACAGACTACTTTGGCCCTTCATTTTTGCTATAATCCAAAGTACCCCCTTTTTAAAGAGTCTTCTTAAATAATATAAAATTCCATCTGAACAAGTACCTACTAAGTGCATTGATATTGGGTCCGTCTTGCTTACTAAACACTCATTAAGCAGGTGGCCAAATTCTAACCTTCTAGACAGGAGTTTATTGCTCTATAGCCTGAGATGACTGCCTATTGACCTTTGGCAGATCTTACATAAGAAATTAAAATAAACTTTGGATGGGGTAAGAGGTAGGGGAAATACAATCTTCTAAATTTTAGGTTTTGGAGTTTATAAGAAATTATTTATTTTAAATATAGTTAATTCATATATATTTTGCAAAATTCAATGGTACAGAAGTCATCAGTGAAAAGAGTTTCTTTTCACTTATCCCAGAGCTACTAGTTCTTCTCTCCAGAGAAAACCAATTTCTGGTGTTCTCCCTTCCAGAGATACTCTGTAATGCACAAGCCTATATATATGTAGATGGTACACAAGTGGTAGCTCACTACTTCTTCCTACACAATACTCCTTCCACAGTCCATATGAGAACATACTAGATCTACAAATTTTCTTCCCAATGGCTAAATAGTATTAAACTGAATGGGTATACCATGTTTTTAATGATTAAAGGGCATTGAGGTTGTTTCCAATCTTTTGCTATTATAAGCAATGATGTCATACAGTTTTCTTTTATGTTTACCTCTTTGGTACATTTAGAATTTATTTTGGATTAAGGAGTGAAGTAGGGATACACATTTAGTTTTTTTCTAGATGCCTATGAAATCCTAACATGATTACTTGAATAATCTGTCTTTACCACTGATTTGAAATGTCTCCTTTATTACATGTGAAGTTTTTATAGGTGTTGGAATAAGTTTCTAGAATTTCTATTCTGTTATATTTATATCTATCTATTCAAATATTTTCATTATGATAGCCTTGTAATATAGTTTAGTATCTTACAGGGCTATTCACCTTATTATTAATCTTTTCCAGAATATTCCTGGACTTTATTGGTTATTTTTTCATATGACCTGTGAAAAATAGTTTAAGATTGTCTATTTCCACCCAAACTTCAAGTGACTATTGAGGATTTAGAATATGGCTAATGCCACAAAGGAGCAAACTTTAAATTTTATATAATTTTTGCTGAAATTTAAATAGTTACATGTGGATAGTGGCTATTGTGTTGGGCAATGAAGTTCTAACAGATTCTTGTTTGATTCTGAACCATTAATTTTAGTACCCACCCACCTTACTCAATTCTATTTAGAATTTTTCAGTTGACTCTCTTGGGTTTTCCAAGTATGCCAATATATAACCTGAAAGTGATCATTTCACCTCTTTCCTTCCAATTAATCTAACCTCTACTTATTTTTGTGTTTTAGTTTTATGGAAACAGTGGTACATTGACAACTTCATGAAAGGCGTTTTACTTTTTGAACACTGGAGCACTTCTGGAACACTCAACTTCTATATACAGATGGTGGGCGTACCCTGAAATGTAGTTGAAGTTGTTAGGCATATGAGAAGAATGAAGACATAAATGTAAAATCACTTCAGGCCCACTTTCATGTTGTACCTGAAACCCTGCCTTTATCTCCAATTCAGGAAAGCAGACCAGTGAATTAGGAGTAGGACAGTGACAGGTATGTAGGTGGAGAACAGGCTGTTATACTTCATTAACTTTCCACCCAAAATTTCAAAGGCTTAAAACAAGTAAAGTTTTGGGGTTCTTTTTAAGTTTTATTTCTTGCTCATACTACTCATCCATCCTCTGGGTTGGCAGAAGAGCTCTGTTGGCCTTAATCACTTAGGGACTCAGGGTGATAGAGCAGACACCTGGAAAATACCAACCCAGCTAACTCTGGCCCGGACTCATGATACTTTTACTCATTCATTGGCTGGAACTAGACACATGATCACACTTAATCACAAGAAGGTCTGAGAGTGGGGAGAACTGGAAATATGTGACAAACAACACTAACGATTATTACCACGATTGTATTGAAAATGTGTTGAAAGAGCAGTTTTGGCAAGAGCAGAGATGACCTGAGCAGAAATGGAAACAATGTGAACAGTCCTGGATCACAATGTTGGCTATTCCATGATTGTTCACACTTCTCCTTCCAAAAACTATTTTCTAATCCAATCCAATCCAATCTAATCCAATCCAATCCAATTCAACCCAACCCAACCCAACCCAATCCAAAGCATTTAATAGAGTATGAGATTACCTGATTATACAAAGTTGGGCAGAAGCAGAACTGTAGGTATGACTATTTTTTCTGAAAGCTACACTCAGACTACTTTGGGGGCCACTTTAGGAAAAACTAATGCTTTGACAATGATCCAAAATCAGAACTAGTTCCCTGGTGGTGTAGTGGCTTAAGGCTTCGGTGCTGGTGCTGTCAATGCTGTGGCCTGGGTTCAATTCCCAACCAGGGAACTACCCACATACAAAAAACAAACAAACAAAAAAAAACAAAAAAACCCCCACCAAAATCAGAACTAACTCCATGTAAGTGTTTAAACTATAATAATGGTGTGGCCAAGTACTGAGTTAACTAGTGTTTTTTTAAAGTTAGCTCCCTTCTTCATATCATTTACTAAAATTTATGACAGACACTTGTGACATATGACAACAAAGGCAAAAGCCAAAAAGCAAAAACAGATAAATTATATTTCATCAAAATAAAAAATTTTACTGCTTCTAAGATAACCATTAACAAAAGTAAAAAGACAACTCATAGAATGGGCAAAATATTTGCAAATCATATATCTGATAAGGGACTTGTATCCAAAATATATTTTAAAAATCTTAAACTCAACAATAAAAAGACAACCCAATTTAAAAATAAGCAAAGAATTTGATAGACATTTCTCTAAAAAGTATATATATTATGTCTAATAAGCACATAAAAATATACTCATTATCATTAGTCAGACAACTACAAATCAAAATCACAATGGGATACCACTTTGTACTGACTAGGATGGTCATAATAAAAAGGTAGACAACAACAAGTGTTAAGGATGTAAAGAAATTGGGGCCTTCACACATTGCTGGTAGGAATGTAAAATGGTACAGCCACTTTGGAAAATAGTGTGATAGTTTCTCAAAAAGTTTAACACAGAGTTACCACGTGATCCATTTATTCCACACCTTGGTATATATTCAAGCAAAATGAAAACACATTCACATAATTTCTTGTACATGAGTGTTCATAGCAGCATTATTTATTCCAGAAATGGAAACAATGCAAATATCCATCAAATGATAAAGAAAATGTGATATATTGATACACTGAAATATTATTCAGCCATCAAAAGCAATGAGATATTAATACACGCTTGTTTAATAGAGATGACCCTTAGAAACATTATGCCAGACACAAATGGTCCCACAGTGTAGGATTCCATTTATATGAAATGTCCAGAGGAGGCAAGTCCATAGACAGAAAGTAAATTAATGGTTGCCGGGAGCTGGGAGGGGAGCAGAATGGGCAGTCACTGCTAATGGGTGTGGGGCTTCTTTGCCGGGTAATGAAAAACTTCTGGAATGTAGTAGTGATGGTTGCACAACTGTGTGAGGTATGATGCAAAGTTTATTAATAAAATATGTATATCTACATATACGAGGGCTGTCCAGAAGAAATCCAGCCATATGCCTCTATTTTTCATATTACATGGCTGGCTGCTTTCTGGACAGCTCTCATATGTGTGTGTGTGTGTGTGTGTGTGTGTGTGTGTGTGTATAGTAGGTATTTCCACTTGATTGTGGAATTCATCTTCAGCCCCTATAAACCATTCTTGCTTTCCTTGTTTTTATTAAGGGTAACATCATTTTCCTAATTATGAATATTTCTCAGAATAAAAATCTCATTTCTTTCCTCACTTTCTCCTATACCCTCTAATCCAATTAAGCTCTAAATTCTTCTAATTTTCACTTTATATCTCACTTCTTTTCCTTTTGGCACCACCTTAATTCTGCACTTATCACCTGAATTCTAGTCACCATTTCCATAGAGAAATAGACTGATATAGCTAAGAAAATAATTTGCATGTAATTTGATGCTGTGTCTTTTTACATGCTTATTGTAGAATGGTTTCTGATAGAATACTGTACTAGAATTTACTTGGTTAAGTCTTAAAACTATGAATTCCAGCCTCACTTCCTTTTAACTTGTATGTTAATGACTCAAAACCAGATTTGGATGATTTAGATGCATACATCCCATCACAGAAAATGGGTAAGAATTCGATACTATGATTGACCTCTATAGACAACTGGTTCTGCTAAATGAACTATGCTAAAATTGTCAATTATCATCTTGGCAGCTATCTGACATCAATACCATTTATTAATCTGCAGATCCACTTTGCAACTAATTTATCTTAGAAGATTCACCAAGGAGTGAAATTGCTTACCATTAGATGCCCCATGAGTGGGCACTTCATTAACTTTTTTCCCCCTTGACGGCTATCCTAGCTAGCCACTGGTAACATCAACCTTAAAAATTTTCCCATGTTGTAATAATTGCCTGTAAGGTGTAGTATTTCAGGGCCTAGATGTTGAAGTATCTACACGTATATTGAAGTGGAACTTAGTTTCATGAGGAAAAACTTCTGTCTCTGTCAAAAGCATTTTCCCTACAGGAATATAGGTTAGGCATATTTTGGGAGGCTTCATTCTTAAAAGAACATTTTGGTCCTACTCCTCATTTGGTTGGCAGAGTACAGGGTCCTTTGGAAGACCTCCAGGTCTTTGAACCCTGTGTTACCCAGTTCTTTATCAAAAGTTCATGGAAATCACTTTAAAAATATGCAATCCATCAATTCTTCCAGATAGGTTAAACTTTATCCTCAGAGGGAGCCAGGTTATCAGGGAGCTAGCTACACAACTGGTCTCTAGTTTTCAGTCAATTGCAGTTTGGCCACAACCCTTAGTTCATCATGTAGCTACCGGTATGCCAAAAAAATGTATACACATTTTAAGAGATGTTATCTATGTATTACATAAATACTGATGGTAATAACCAATTTGTAATGGCAGAAGCCAAACATGACTTGTATTCATCTTTTGTTATCGGTATCTATTGAGTATTACAATTTTAATACAGTTTTTTCCTTTCTTAAAATATGTATACATTTTTTGGCACCCTCTGTATAAGAAAAAAACTTGATTCATGATTGGATGCATTTATTTATTTATAGCTACAAATTATTGAGTGCTTATTCTGTCAGGCATCATGCTAGGTGCTGTCAGTGCATCATTTAAATTTAATCCTCTCATGCATCCCTGGGAGTAGACGTTATCTTCATTTTATAGGTTAAGAATACTGAAGCTCAGATAGGTTACACAGCTCAGAAATGGCAGTAACAGGATTCAAAACCAGTTTTATCTGATTTTTAAATCTGGGGGCCTTACCCACTAGGAAAGCTTCTAGGAAATTTCTAATTATATTACACTATAGAGCCTTAAATGTGATAAAATTAGAAATATCTTGACAAACATTTTAAATCTTATTCCTGGTTTTATCCTTTCTTCCTACTTTTATCACTTCACTGATTTTCCTGAACTATGTACTTTTATACACATTGTAATGTTTTTAACAAAATGCCTAAAATCCTTCTGGATTTATTCCATTGAAGTATAAAGAAAAATAAAAAAGCCCCTCTGAAATCCTGTAATGATTACTTAGATTAATGTTGGCTGGGTTTTCCTTGTGTTATTTGTCTTTATTAAATTTTCTGGTTTATGTTCTAGTGAACGCACTGTTTAAGTTATGAAATAACTGAGAAAAGCCTTTTTTTTTAATGGTCCTCTAAACGCAATTAATAAATTTTACCCTAGGCTTGCAATCCAAACATATTAAGCCTTGGTATATACACAATCAGATATTTGAGGAAACGATTAAAAGTAGTTAATGAGTGGAAGTTCGTAACAGAAGCTATTGTGAACATTGCATTAGTTTGCTCTTCTGATCTGAGTGCAACAGGGTGTGACACAATTAGCAGAACTCCCAACAGACTCATGCCCTTAAGATTCTGTTCTAAATTCCTGAAGGTATTTCCTGTCTCCCTTAGAAGGGACAAGTGATTTCCTAATGGGAGTCACCATTCTGTTATTTTTAGAAGTTCCTCCTCTGTATCCTGCTGTCTTGTCTAGATGGCTGAAGGTGCTCTGTGTTCCTGACAAGCTGGTGCTAACTAGCCATGCAGAGAACAGTCTGCCTCTGTGGTTTCCAGTGATTTTCTTGGGAAGGCTAAGCGTGGGCCAGTATGGAACACTGGTTTTCCCACTTGCTCCCTTGGCTCTATGTGGTGCCAGGGTGCCAAGTTTTGTGATCTCATCCCATTTTTTCTCTCAGTGCTCCTGTTGTTGAATCTAACTTCTGCTTTGTTTTGCTGGGTCTTATCAAGGAGCTCATCTTACGTTGTAGCCGCCTTCCCCTTTCAGAAGTGCTCTCTGCGCTAGCAGCTCTGCCACCAACAATTTCAGGGTTTAATTAGCTGAGACACAGAAACCATTTCCCACTTAAATTCCCAGATAGTGATTTGGCAAAATGAGATCTACTAGATTCAGGGTAAAGATGGAGAAGAAAATCAGATTAGGTATCATTTCATGCTAGTTGGGTATTATGTGAGAACAGTCAATGTTTCACTTCCCTATTTCCAGATTCAGATTGTTAGTGCAGCTTAAGTAGAAATAGAGGAATGGGAGAAATTACATAAATATTTGAAAAAAAATTTTTATTTCGAATTATACACACATAAAAAAACCCTTGGGCAAAGATTTACTTGCTTGCTTTTTACATCACACGAACTCCTTCAGCTAAGGGTTTTTTTCTTGTTACAAAGTGATGCAATTCTCTCTCATGAATTTCTTCCTTTTTCAGGAATTCAGTCAAAATTTCTAAGGGCCTGCACAGAAAGCTTTCATATGAAGTGTATTGATTATTTGGGAGTGGGAAGATCCCAGTGAGGGGAGAAAACTATTAATGAAAGATGACAGGCAGGTTAAATTCCTACCATGCAACATTCCAGTCATCTTAACCTTGTACATTTTTTCGTCATGTACTTATTTAAAAAAATTTTTTTTCTTTACAACAAAATGAATTTATTAAATAATTCAACCTCCTGCTTAAACTTGTCAGGGACATATTAGTGCCACATTAGTCAACATGCGATGACCACAGTGTTCTGGCAAAGACAGAAAATTCCACTGATGAAACTTTATAGCAGGTAAACATATGATTATCATGGCTTTTCTTTTCCTTCAGGTTTTGAATAGCGATGCCCATTAATGTCTCTTTGGGCTGAAGGAGCCCAGATAGAGAGCACCTGTAAAGAAAGTCAAGGGGGTAAGGAAACTGTAAGGAACCGTGAATCTGGGGGAGGGGGGAGGCCACGGGCCTCCTTTCTTTGGCGTCCTCACAAAATTAGCTACAAGTTTCCCATATTCGGTATTGCTTGTGTACAGTAGTCCTCCTTTACCTGTGGTTTCACCTTCCATCATTTCAGTTCCTTGTAGTCTGAAAATATTAAGTGGAAAATCCTAGAACAATTCATACGTTTTCAATTGCATGAGGTTCTGAGTGGCATGATGAAAGCGCGGGCTGACCAGCCTGGGATGTGAGTCATCCCTTTGTCCAGCATACCCACACTGTATTCACCGCTGCTCATTAGGCCCTCTAGGTTATCCTACTGACTGCTGTGGCGTCGCAGTGCTTGTGCTCAAGTCACCCTTGTTTTACTTAATGATGCCACCTTCACATAACTTTTATTACACTATATTGTTGTAACTGTTCTACTTTATTATTATAGTTCTTACTTACTGTGCCTAATTTACAAATTAAACTTTATCATAGGTATGTATGTATAGGAAAAAACATAGTATATATGGGCTTGGTATTATCTGTATATAGTATACAGGGTGGCCCAAAAGTAGGTATACAGTTGAATCAATGAAATTCATCACAACAGACTGGAATTTGTGCCATACTGTGTGTCACCATGTGAACTATAAACTATTTGTATACCTACCTATTTTTGGGCCACCCTGTACATGGGCTTCGGGCATCCACAGAGGGTCTTGGCATATATTGCTCTCAGATAAGGGGGAACTGCTGTATCTGAAAACTTACTAAAACTAGTTCCAACAAGAAACTATGTAATTTTTACTAACCAATGTCACCCCAATAAATTTAACAAAAAGAACCTACCAAGTTTTAAGCTGGTGTGTTAGGTAACAACCAATGTTTGTATGACATCAATCAGTTCACTTGGAATTGGTTAATAGGAGAATGAACTTAGTTTAACATGAGTTGTTTTGGTTCCTTGGCATGGGGCTCTGGAATAGCAAATGTAAAATTTTAACCTTTGGCTTGGAAGTTAGAAAGTTCTCCATCAGAGCAGGTCTATTTTTAGAGAAACAAAAGGAGTGCTTGAGCCTGGGGGTCCTGCCCAGTGAAGCACACCCCTAGTCCTGCAAGACTCTGGTCCCGTCAGTTGCACTTCCTCCAGTGATCAGAGCTCCTCTTACACCTGCTTTGCTCAGCATTCAAAGGCAAATATTCCCATTTTATTGTTTTTGTGCATCTGTAACATCACAAGGCAGCCTCAACCACATGGTGAGTTGCCTGTCTGCCTGGCTGTCCCGATTATCTCTGGAAGTACCAATTATTGTTTTTTGTTAGTTTTGTTAGTACAGGTTTTAAAAACTTTAACCCTAAACTTATTTTTACTGTAAGTTGTTCTTTTCTTTCCTTTTTCAAAAATTAGTTAATATACAATATCAGTTTCAAGTGTACAATGTAGTTAGTTATTCAACATTAATATACCTCATGAAGTGAATAAGCTCTGTTCTTTGTAATGAACATTTCTGCAAAATGCATCGTTTTCCAGGAACATATGTCTTGTGTTATAGTAGAAACCATATACTTTTTGTGCTTAATAGGTGCTTAATAAATGCTGACAGATTATTTATAATAAACTATATCACAAGAATTTAAAAAAAAGATTCCAACATAAATGATTATGTTGACAATGAACCAAATTATTAAAACTTAGCAAGATCATTTGACTTTTCTAGAAGAGAAAGTCTTTTAAAAATCATTTTAATTTGCATGATATATTTATCACTACTGTTTTAGAGAAACAGACGCTACCTTTTCATTTTCAAAGACTGATGAACAATCATTCATTAGTTCTTGAAGCTGAATAACAGGAAATTGTACTTGTTTTTCAAACCATTTGGCAATTGTAAGAAGTTGCTGGTCACAAAATGCACGTCCAATAAACTGTAGTCCTATTGGCAAGCCTTGTTTTGAGAGAGCCATGGGGACACTTACTGCGGGCAACCCTGTGGAAAGGAAAGAAACCCATTAGGTGATTAATTCTCCCTCCTAAGAAGCAGAGACCTCTTCCATTTTCCAGTGCTAGTAGGTCCACAATAGGATAAAGTTTTCAAAATAACAAAAATTAACTGATACACATGCTTTTGTACCATCCTTTGTTCACTTAATGATGAATCATTTTTTTTAAATGATGAATCTTAAAAAATCACTGTATTATCAGTTCACAGAGAACATCTTCATTCCTTTTTATAGCTGCATACTATTTCATTATGTGTGTTTATCACGATTTATTCAACTGTTCTTCTAAGGTTGGGCATTTAGGTTGTTTATAGTATTGAGCTATTTTACATTATGCCCTGGTGAATTACCTTGTGTACATGGTTTTTGATATTCCTGAAGATGAACAGGGATTGCTTCATCAAAGGATAAATGAATATGTAGTTAGATCATGACAAACTGCCCTCCAAAAAAGCTGTACCATTTTGAACTCCTATAGAAATAAGTGCTTTATGTCCACTGCCTTGCCAATAGAGTATATTGTTGAGCTTTTGAACTTTTGCCCATCTGTTACATGAGAAATAGTAGCTCCCAATAGTTTTAAGTTCCAAGTTTGGGGCAGACAAAGTACAAGATCCTAGGACATCTTGTTATGCCATTAAATAAGGAAGTTTTCAAAAATTAATGGGGACAGGTCTAAAGGATACATGTAATTTGAAGGGCTAAATTTGGAACAATCTGAGCATCAAAAACAATAATGATAGTAATTGTTTATAACACATCACATGAAAAAAAAGGAAGTTATTCTTTAGAGAAGACTGCTAACTAATATATTTAGAAGGAATGACAGAATTAGAAAAGTTAGCATTTTATAATTCTCTAGGTAGTAATTTAGACAAGGATCATCAGTAGATGCTAAAACTTGCTTCAAGATTGTTGGGGAATGGGATAGTCACATGGTGAGGTATCACTTCACCAATTGCTTATAACTGATAAAAGGAAAAACTTTATTTACAAAGAAAACAACTGGCAGTTCCTTCCTTCACCAAGGGTTTGACTTAAGAGTCTAAAAATGGAACAAACTAATATTAACTATTTCCTGACATGAAGAATATGTAGTATTTCTGCCAAATACATTTAACTGAACCAGGTCATGAGGAAGCAATCTGACAAACCCAGATTATGGATGGGACATCCTACAGGATAAGTGGACTAGACGATTCAAAAAAATCAATGTCATGTAAAACAAACATTTTTAAAGGTTGGGATTTCTTATCAGAAAATAAGCAGGCCAAAAGAAAGTAGCACGTTTTTTAAGTGCTAAAGCAAAGAGCTATAGAAACAGAATTCTGTATCTAGTCAAAATAACCTTTACAAATAAAAGGAAAATCAAGGTATCAGAAAGAAAGTGAAAAGAAACAGTCAACAGCAGACCTACCTTAAAGGAATGGCTAAAGGAATTTCTCTAAACAGAAAGGATTTGATAAAACAAAGAATCTTGATAAACCAGGGAGAAATGAACATGTAAACAAAAGTATAGGTAAATACAACAGACCTTCCATCTCTTCTTGGGCATTCTACATTGTGTTTGCTGATTAAAACAAAAATTATAACACACTCTAAAAAAACATAGAGAACTGAGGGACTGTTCTAGATTTTAAAAAGACAGAAACAAATGTAATATAGCAGGGAAAAAACAACTTATACAAGATTTTTGGTACAATTGATCATTGAAATTTATAAAGTTAGAAAATTTAATTATTTAAATTGAAAATGAGAAAATTAAAATATAAACTATATTTTGAATATTATTGTATTTATGTTAGTCTTCTTAGGTATGATAATGCAATTGTGATTATGTAGGAGAATGTCTTTATTTCTAGAATATTCATGTTAAAGTATTCAGGGGTAAAGTACCATGATGTTGAAACTTTCAAATTATTCAGCTAAAAACAAAGTGTGTGTGTGTGTTGGGGGACAGAGGGGGAGAGGGAGAGGGAGGAAAGGAGAAGGTGAGGGAGAGTGAGAGAGGGAGAGGGAGGGAGAGAGAGGGAGAAACAGGAAGAGGGAGAAGGAGAGGGAGAGGGAGAGGGAGAGGGAGAGAGGGGGAGAGGGGGAGAGGGAGAGGGAGAGAGTGCATGAGTGCACGGAGGGGCAAGCACACAAAAGAAAGCAAATGAGGCAAATGTTGATAAAGATGAATCTAGGCAAAGGGCATGTGGGTATTCATCAAACTACCTTTTTGCCTTTTCAGTAAGTTTGAAAATTTTAAAAATTAAAGTTAAAAAATATGCTATTAAGTGGATTGATTTCGAATGTGTCTGTGTGGAAAGTACCTGTGTACATGGAACGACCCCACCACCACTCCCAAGCATTCCAGGAGGACAGGCATTGCCTTTAAGGAATAAACTAGCTAGAACCTGAGTTGAAGACCAGAGTGTCTAAAAATTTAAAGAAAAACCAGAATGTTCTGGAGGGATCCTCACCTGCCATATTTACAGCCTGTGTAAAAATATCATCCTGGGCGCTTCGTGTTCTGTTATCTTCTTTGATGAACTCCACGTATGGTACTGCCTCACTCAAGGTGGTGGGAGTTAGTAAGACATCCACTCCAGAGTTAAAAACATTCACGAAATCATTAGTAATGAGTCGTCTCACTTTCTGTGCTTTGACGAAATAATTCTCATAGTTTCTGTGGAAAAAACAGGTATTTTAAAGTCTTTTTTATTTTTTTAACTTCTTTGAATCAATTTTCATACATCAGGCTTGTTTAAAAGAATCACTGCATTCTTGGCCTTTATGAACAAGCACCACTAAGGTCCCTAACAACACATAAAAATAAATATTGTTCATTTGTGTTGCTATTCAAAAAATTTGTACATCTGGAATTTAATCAATCAGAATTCAGTACTAGAGGTAATTCTGCACATGTAATCATAAAATATTAACACTTCCAGGGATGCCATTAAACCAGAACATTCATTTTCAGGTGAGGAAAATCAATAACAATTAAGTGACTTTCCAAAGATTACAAAGTTTGGCAGTGGTAAAAGGACTAGAACTAGGTCTCTGGAGGCTCATTCTAATCCTCTAATACGATGTCTTATTTTATCTAAATATAATAATTACTAAGTATTATAAGGGTTCTGAAGTTTTGCAAACTTCTATTAATAACTTGCCAACAGAATTAAACACTTGGCTTGGAAACAGAAACTGGGGAAAGTATGCAGTGTCTGCAATTTTGTATTTTATGGATAGGCACAGCCCAGGAATGGAAATGTGAAATTCAAGAAAAGATGCTTACTTTACTGAAAAGATTAAGGAATTAACCAGACACGGGAGCGACTATAAGTCAATGATGCAAAGAAAGGGAAAAAGAAAATGCTCTTTAGATCAGTGGTTGTCAACCTTCCTAGTGCCGCGACCCTTTAATACAGTTCCTCATGTTGTGGTGACCCCCATAAAACTATTTTCGTTGCTACTTCATAATGTCATGTTGCTACTGTTATGAATCATAATGTAAATATCTGATGTGTTTTCCGATGGTCTTAGGCGATCCCTGTGAAAGGGTCGTTCAACCCCCAAAGGGGTCGCAACCCTCAGGATGAGAACCACTGCCTTAGATCCTCCTGAAGCTGCTAACGAAGACTGGCAAAAATACTAACCTTCCAACTTCAGTTTCTTCACCTGTAAAAATGGATAAAACAACTCCAGTCCTACTGTGGACTAAATACAATCAGATAATAATGTGAAATCTTTTTCACCCTAGAATGATGCTACAGAACTATCAGATGTCCTTCCTATCATTTGACCACAGGGTCTATAGAGACGAACGCAGGCACACAACAATAATAGCTAATGGCCTAAATAATGTGTGGATAAAAAAGGGGCCACATGTTAAACTTGATAAGCTCAGGGGAGGCCAGCAAGGCAGGTCCTACAAACTCAGAGACAGTCTGAAGGTAAAAGTTCCTAACTAAACCTGGCTATGGCGAGTAGTCACTTCCTGTCCAGCAGCGTCCTTAAGAAAGGTCAATCTTTTTTTTTCCCCTTAAGTGAGCCTGTCTATTGTCTTTCTGTATCTAATACAACATCCCCTTGGAATGTCAGAGTAATCCCTTTTTCCAGACCCCTCAGAGCACACCCATATTGCACCAGAGCAGGAGACCACAGAACCCATCGTCGTTATCTTGTTCCTGGAATATCTCTGTGCTGTAAAATGTTAATTATTAACTATTCTGTACCCACCAATGTAAAAGAAGTATGTGTCTCTCCATTTTACTTTTTGTCCAATCCCAGAGATTCCCTTCCTCCTTTGCTTTCTCCCACCCACTTAACCTACCACCAATGGATTTCATGTGACCCTCTTTATGTCTCCTCCTTTGATTCCAACGTATAAAATCAGCTGCAAAACTGCCATTCTTTGAGCATTTTCTTAATCCATTAAGATTTTGCTCCCCAGCAATTGTTGTTGGTTTGACTCAAATAAACTCACTCAAGTTCTCTACAGGTTTAGACATTTCTTACATCAACAAATGTATTCCTCAAAACCGAATTTTATAAAAGAACAAATACTTCCATTTTCTATGAAATTTCTTCCTACTTTAAATATGGTTCAAAAGCAGAACTTCTGCTTCCATTAGTGAGGCAGTAACAGGAATGTGACTTTGTCTGCCATCTTAACCAGAAAACAAGACAAAATAAAAGCACCCTTTTCAGACATTGGACAACAGGCATTCAGGAGAGGGTGTCCTGAGCGAGGAAAAGCAAACCAGGGAAGCCCTTTGGCTTCCCAGAGTAACGTGTAGAGGCAGTTTCCAGGTCAAAGACCAGAGAGGAGGAACCAGAAGAGTCTGGGAGTAGGGGGAGGGCATTCTCAGTAAGTTAGAGAGACCAAGATCAGACATTCAGGGTGGCAAAGACAGCCAGAATCTCAGAGTACTGGATGGGAGAAAGCAGCACACCGGGAGAGCTCAAAGGACTGTGTGAGTGTGGTGAGCACGTTTAAGATCTACTACTCCTCAGCAACTTTCCAGAGTATAATACAATATTATTAACTATAGCAACTGTGCTGTACATTAGATCCCCAGAATGTTTCCATATTATCACTAGAAGTTTGTACCCTTCTACCAACATCTCCCGATTTCCTCCAGCCCCTGGCAACCACCATTCTAGTCTCTGTGAGCTTGGCTTTTTAAAAAGATTTCACATGTGAGATCACACAGTATTTGTCTTTCTCTGACCTATTTCACTTAGGATAATGCCTTCACAAGATGGTCAATAAACTTATGTTGAAGACAGTCTAAGTGGGAGTCATAGTAATTTAGAATTATTTCTTGGAGCAAACATACATAATGGCAGGTAAAACTAAGTTGATTCACTAAATTTTTCAAGAGACACCAATGTAACTTCCTGCTTAAGGCTCTAATAGCAATAAGCCAATGTGGCAATAATAGGGCACATTTAATGGAGCCAAAATCCTTTGAGATTTCCTACTTAGTTTGTACTAATCATTTAACTACTGCATCAATGTTTTTTGTTTTTTAATAATCAGGACCCAAAAGGACTATAAAAAGGCCTTTAATTATGATTTCTAATTCAAATCATAATTAAATTAAATTCAAATTTGCTTCTTTAGCAAATACCTCAACTTATGAGACCTGATAGACATACTACTACTTTACTTGAGTTTCAAGAATGAGGAAAATTCCTAAGCTAATTTTCTTACTCTTTTAATAAGAAAAAGTTTCCTGAGAGAATTCTTCCTCTCACCACATCATTAAACCCTTCTCGTCTGGTTGCAGCATACATGGCTTCAGTAGACACATCTATGTCACATCTGTGACCTGAAAACAAGAGATAAACATTACTTGAAAACGGAAGTAGAGTTTTGGCTGGAAAGCCGACCTAGATTTGCATTGTGGCAATACTAAAATTTTGGGAGATTGCCCTTAATGGTTCCTCTTTTTTAATCTACCTTGTGACTGACTGACCAGTCAGGAATCAAGGAGAAAGAAGAAAATAATTAAGAAAGAAACTTCATTTGTTCACTCCCTCATTCATTCATCCATCTATTCATTCAAATATTTATTAAGCTCCTATCATGTGCTATGCACTGCATTAGATGGACTGAGAATACAAAGATAAGATACTGTCCCTTCAAGGTATTCATCATCCAGAGAGGTGAACTGTACATACAGAGATATTCATGACGAATAGTGTTAAGTATGCTAAAATAACAAAGGTAAAAGGATTCACTGATTTCTTCTCAAAATCATTACTGTAGACAATAATTTTCTTGTCACTAATAAGTGAAACTTACAAATGTTTGAGACAATAATTTAAAAATCCAAAACAGAGACATCTTACCATATTCTAGCCCATCAAATCTTGCCATATTTGATGCCACTTCTGATGTACACAATACATGGTAGCAGACAATTGAATAACTGGTGTGGGGCATAGACACTTCAATTACTTTGGCACCCTCAGACTCAAGGAGATCAGCAGCTTTGGACCAAAGAGATTGCACTTCACTTGATAATTCTGGTACAAGATATTCCTGATTGGAGAAAGTTAAGATAGAGAAATTACAACATCTATATAAATGCTTTTATAAAAACTTGTACTTTAGGATCTTTGGCAATGCTTTAGAAAGTCTGATTAAATTGCTAGTAGGTAGACAGAAAGACTAAACTAATTTAAGAGTGTTTACTGTATGACAAGCACAGCACTAGGTATTATGAGTTGGATATAACAATATTACAGATTAGAGATTTGGCTGGAGTACTTATATTTGTTAAATGTTCATTATATATCAGGTACTCTGCTAGATGCTTTTCAAAGTTTCTCTCAATGCTTTTAACAGTCCCATAAGGTATTATCATACTTAATTTTATTAATAAAAAATACTGAAATTAGAGAAGTTAAGTATTTTTCTTAATGCTCCACAGCAGGTCAACAGAGGATCTAGGATTCCAAACTAAGTTTGTTTCTATAATCTGTGCTCTTTCTAAATCATTAAAAGAAGGTATAGTTATTACCTTAATAAAAGATTTTAAAGAAAGTAGTATTTCTCTATAGTAATGGTCTCAACTGAGGCCAATTTTATCTTCTTCCTCTGAACCAGGGAACATTTGGTAACGTCTGCAGACATTTTTGGTTGTGGGGTTGTGGTGGTGGGGGCTGCTACCTCTAGGGGCAGAGGCCAGTGATATGCTAAAAATCTTCCAATGCATAGGACTGTCTCCCACAACAAAAAACTACTGCTAAGCTTAAAATTAAAAAAATGTTTAGAGGCTAGTAATTTAACATATTTACTTTCATGTATGAATTACTCAATTGCCACTGTAATAAATACAGTAGTAATACTAATAATGATAGTAATAATGGTAATATTTATTGAGCCTTTGCTATGCAAAGTATGACTCTGGGCTACATCTTTATATTAGGAATTAGTAAACTATGACCCATCAGCCAGATGTGATTTTCCAGTTATTCTTGAAAATAAAGTTTTATTAGAACACAGCCTTACTCTTTCATTTACATATGGTCTATGGCTGAGTTAAGTAGTTATCAGACTGTATGCCCACAAAGCTTAAAATATTCTCTAATTGACCCTTTATAGAAAAAGCTTACAGATGCCTGCTTAACATGATTGACTATCTAATTATTTTCATTGAAGTATAATTGGCATTATACTAATACATTATATTAGTTTCAGTGTATAACATGATTCAATATTTGTATATATTAAGAAATGAT
This sequence comes from Lyroderma lyra, assembly GCA_004026885.1. NCBI lineage: Eukaryota > Metazoa > Chordata > Mammalia > Chiroptera > Megadermatidae > Lyroderma > Lyroderma lyra. The sequence goes on from PVJL010001654.1 coordinate 114,816, forward strand.
CACCACAATAAATGTAGTTAACATCTGTCACCACACAGTTAGAGGTTTTTTTTCTTGTGATGAGAACTTTCAAGTCTACTATATTAGTAACTTTCAAATGTGCAATACAGAACTATTAACTACAGTTGCCATGCTATACATTACATCCCTATGATTGAAACCTCACCTTTCTGAGATAACTATTGTTATTATATCCATTTCACAGATAGGAAAATTGAGCTTAGAGCGATTAAACCATGTGCTCAGGTCACATAGCTAATAAAAGTGGCAGAGCCAGGATTCAAAACCAACCAGTTTATTTCTCAAGTCTGTTACTTGACAATGTTTCTGTAAAATAATGAAAGGAAAGCATTACCTTTGGAACTCCTACACATAGTTTGCTAACATCTGTCAAATCTGGGAGCACAAATGGTTTAAAAGGATCTTGTATTGTGGTAGAATCTTTGGAATCATGCCCAGCCAGTACACCTGTAAGGAAAAATACTTGTGCATGACAGACATATTGTTTTACAATGAAATTGTAATATTTTGAAACTAAATGGAATCGTATAAATACCCAACACAATTGCTGCATCATCCACACATCTGGTTAAGATTCCTGGCACATCCATTGAATTCACCAGGGGAATGAGACCATGACGAGAAACTAAGCCATAGCTTGGTTTAAAACCAACAACCCCACAGTGGGCAGCGGGGTTTCTGGTCGATCCTCCTGTATCTGATCCTAAAGCCCTGGAATTTAAATGGATGCTCTTTAGAAGAATGACATATCTCTAAATTGTATTATACAAAAGTAAAACATGCTTGTCTCAAGAGACTTTTTTTTTTTTTTTTTTTTGGTATGTGGGTAGCTCCCTGGCTGGGAATCGAACCCAGGTCACAGCACTGACAGCACCAACGCCGAAGCCTTAAGCCACTACACCATCAGGGAACTCCCTCAAGAGACTTCTTAAAATACAGATAGAAAAGGGTAAGCAGTGACAAAATATCCCACCATTCTGAGGCAAACACTGTTAACGTTTGGCACTGTTCAAGGTTTTCTTGAAATGCATTTTTCTTTCATAGTTCAGGTCGTTCTGTAATCATAACTTTCCATCTCTTTTTTGCTTATCATGAACCCTTTACTATGTCATTAAAATCACTGAAAATTTAAAATATGAATACTCTTCCATCATATCAATTGGCGATTCCCAGTATTTTCAAGTCCATTCTCTTATCAATATACATACAAATCTTACACCTTCCTCTAGTGGCAATTCTATAGTATGCTTTTACCAACTAAACACCACTCCCAGAAATTCAGATATAGAAATGTACTTTAATTTATTTAGTCATTTATGTTGTTGCCAACTACGATAACTGCATAATAAATTATATTACAATAAACACCTTTAAACATAAATCTTTGCTCATATATCTGATTTTTTTCAGGCTATCTTCCAAGAAGTAGAGTTGATGAGCCAAAGGCTCTGCTTGTTCTTATCAGTTCTCAATATATATTATCAAATTACTCATCGGAAAGGTTATGCCAATTTATCTTCCCAAACGTGGTGAATCAGATTGTGTTTAATGTTTCATTATCATCATTGAATATTAGCAGTTCTTAAAATATGCTTCATTTGATAACCCAAAAGCTCTGTTAGTGTGCATTTTAAAATAACTTTTCATATTTATTTGTATTTGCAGTACTCGACCATGAAATGTCTCTTCATTTCTTTGTCCAGTTACCTATAGAGCATGTTTTTCTTATTAAATAAAACAAAAACAACTAACCTTGTACATTATGGTAAGTGAAAGAAGTCAGTCACAAAAGCAAAAATACTGCATAATTTCACTTACATGAGATACCTAGAGCAGTCAAATTCCTAAAGACAGCAGAGGAGTGGTTGCCTGGGCTGGGGGGACAGACAAAGGGGAAGCTGTTTTTGAAGGACTATGGAGCTTTAGTTTTGCAGATAAAACCAGTTCTTCTGGTTGCACAATGATTCAAATGTATTAGACACTACTAAATTGTACCCTTTAAGGTAAGAAAGTAAATTTTATATTATGTATATTTTACCACAATTAAAAATTAAAAGCATTTTAAAAAATATTTCAGAAAAAAAGGTTTTTCTGATTAGAAAAGTATACATGCCTATTGCAAAAATGAAAATATATAACTATATAATCTATAAAGTTAAGTTTCTGTTGTAATTACTCTCCCCATAAAAATCCAGTTATCAATTTTGATATATATATTCATCTACAGCAGTGGTTCTCAACCTTCCTAATGCCGCGGCCCTTTAATACAGTTCCTCATGTTGTGGTGACCCTCATAAAATTATTGTCATTGCTACTTCACAACTATAATGTTGCTACTGTTATGAATCGTAATGTAAATATCTGATATGTGTTTTCCGATGGTCTTAGGCAACCCCTGTGAAAGGGTTGTTTGACCCCCAAAGGAGTCACGATCCACAGGTTGAGAACCGCTGATCTAGACAGTTCCACGCAAGTAACATATATACATACGTAATCATTACTTTTAATAAAAATAAGGTTAGGCTATACATACTACTTTGCAACTTGTTTTCCACGTAACAGTGTTTTTTGTGTATCTTTCTGTGTCACTAGCACCCTAGCTCATTCTTTTTGGTGGTGCACAGTATTTCAAGAATATTCCCATTTTTAAAACTGTTATAAAAGAAATGAATTAAAGGGGGAGGAAAACAAGGCAGAACATGTGACAGTTTGGGACTTATTCAGTCTAGAATTCCTTTGGGTGTGTGCTTCTCTTGACTACACCCAGAGTGAAGCTTTGGACCGAAGAAGACTTCTATCAGTCACACTACCATTGAGGTTTACAGAAAATGCAAATTAGACTGCCTTTCTTACCAAGCCACAAAATCGGACTGTTGCTTTCACAATTTCTAAAAGGGTACATTTTCTTATTAGGATTCACTGATGGTTGTTTAAAAGTAAAACTTACATTTCCATAGAATTATGTGTCAAAATGCCATCTTCTCAAAGCACTTTCAGAAAGATGAACACTAAGTGGAGTGATGAAAATAGAAAAAAAGCACCTAATCTTGTAGTCCTAACTTGTCAGAACTCTCATTAATATTAATGTAGTGCTATAAAATTTCACAGATCTAAAATGAAATGGTTTTACTTGTTAACAAAATTTCAAGGAAACTAAAAAAAAAATATGTAGAATCTAAATCTCCATAGCTCTAAAAAATATAAATAATTTATTGCTTGCAGTGCCTGTGAAAGAGCTTAGTTTCAGTGGATAGTAGTTAGGAAGAGATAAATATAATAATAGTAATATGTATATATATTTTTGGGTGGTTCCATGGCTGGGAATCGAACCCGGGCCGCGGTATTGAGTGCGTCAAAGCCTAGCTACTACACTCCCAGGGAGCCCCCAACAATAGTAATATTTATTTACTCTTTTTTAGGTGGTTGAGAAATGCTTTACAAATGGGACTTAGGATGTAGCTTGACAGATGCTTTCCAAATACAAAGTATCACAGCTGAACAAATTCGCTCCCTTGGAAAACCTTTACTTACTGATACATATGTTTTTCTTGTGGATCAATGAAAACACTATTTTAAATATCCTATTGATACATATTAAGAGCATTCTTTCCCCTTCTTTTTGCAAAAGTCAGATTTCTCTGAAGGATACAACCACAACTAACAATTTAGCTCAGCAGCACTCAGCTAAAGCCATGGTATGAAGTCCCTAAATATTTGCACGCTCAGTAAGCTGACACCCAAATAAATTATTTAAAAAATGAAATTCAATGAAGTCCATTTATGCTAACTGGTTTATTCTGCAAGATCCATAAAGTTATGTTTATAAGAGAACCAGGTACTATAAAGAGTTTAAATGTTATCTTAAAGTTAAATGTATAAAATACACATAAGTACACTGTATAGTTGAGTATATTTATAAGACATAATTTTGATACACCATTGCATACAAATAGCTCACTGAAAAGAAATAAAAGTACCAAGATATGAACTTCCCTATTGTTGGATTTTGCCTATGGTTTATGATCATTTGTATTGGGTTGGCTTTTAAAGTACAGATGGAAAAAGAAGCATCTTACGCAAAGCATGTGTACGCTGATACAGCCGCTGCACTCCCTCCAGAGCTTCCTCCGGTTATAAGCCAATCTGAATCCTCATTCTCACCATGGGGCTTCTGCTTCTGCTTTTCTCTGTACTGTTTTGAAAAACTCCAGGGGTTTTTAACTGGTCCGAACACACCATCTGTGCTTCCACATCTGAGATGAAGGAGTGAATGAAGCAAGAAAATAAAACTTTCATCTTATGTGAAATTTTCATCTCCTGATTATTATTTGCTTCTGACACTGTGTGAGATCCACTGCAAGTTGAATTGTAAAAGGCAGAATGCCTATTTAGGCATAGCTTTCTTTAATTAGATGGTTGAGGAGGTGGAGGATGGGTAGAGTGGTAGAAACCACAGAGAAAACTAGTGTGCTAAGAAATGAAGGTTTTTATCTCAGTTGACTATCTAATTCAGCTTAAGATCATTTCCCTTATAAATTAAGGTCTTCCACTTTAAGAGTGTCACAAACATTTTAACAGTCAACAAAAAGATTTTTCAAGGAATCCCTCTTTTAATCAGTTTAAAGAAAAGTATTACTCGAGTGGAATGTACATAACTTATTTTTAAAATTCTGAAATAATGTCAATGTTACAGATAAATTACAAAAATAAATAAAGCATGAAAAAAACTTTGTATCATGTACCCAGATTCAACTATTGTTAATAGTTTATCTTATTTGTTTTATCATTTGTGTGTTCCGTGTGTGTCTGTACATACACTTTTTTTCTAAACCATTTAAGGGTAAATTACATTGTCATGGCCTTTTACCCTAAATACTTTAGTATGTATTTCCTAAGACTAAGGGTATTCTCTTATATAGTTAGAGTACGATTACCAATCCAGTAAATTTAATATTAATACTTTTATCTACTTTACATAATCCAATTTTGTCAGCTGATCCAATAATGTCTGTTAGCATTGTATGCCTCCCAATACAGGATCAAGTCCAGAGTCAGGTATTACACTTAGTTATCATTGTCTCTTTAGCCTCTTTTTTTTACTTTTCAAATCACTCAGCAGCCAATGAACACTGAGATATTTTCAGTTTCTGACAAACTGAGTAAAGCCACAATAAATATTGTACTGAAAGATCCTAGCCAGTGCTTTTATATAAACATAAGAGTTCATCTCTTGGGTAGATACCCAGGACTGAGATTGTTGGGTCACATGTAAGTGTATGTTTAACTTTATAAGAAACTGCCAAACTATTTTCTAAAATGGCTATACCATTTTGCATTCCCTACCAGCACTGTATGAGAAATCCAATAGCTATACATCCTTGTCAGCACTTATTAATTATATTGTCATTTTTAAGCCATTCTAATAGGTGTATCTCATTGTAGTTTTAACATGCATTTCCTTAATCACTAATCATGTTAAGTATTTCTTGTATGTTTATTTGCCAACTGTGTATCTTCTTTAATAAAATGTCTGCTTACAAGTTTTACCTATGTTTCAAAAAATTGAGTAGTTTTCTTATTAAGTTGGGAAAGGTTCTATATAAGGATACCAATTTTTCCTCAGATATGTTTTGTAAACATTTTCCCCTGTCCATAGCTTTTTTTTTCAACAGTGTATTTCAAAGTCATAATTTCTTAATTTTAATGATGTCCAATCTATCAATTTTTATTTGAAGTGCCTTAAGAAATCTTTGCCAAACTCAAGGTCACAAAGATTTTCTCCTATGTTTTCTTCTATAAGTTTTAGGTTTTATGTTATTTAGCCTCTTTTAACCTGGGACATTTTCATAGCCTTTCTTTCGTTCTTTCTTTTTTTTATATTGACATTTTAATAGAATGTTTCTTGTTTCAGATTTGTCTTTTGTTTCCTGTTACTAGCTTTAGGTTATACATTCTCAGCTGGAATACTGCAAAGGTTATGGTGTATTCCTCTTAGGTAATCACATCTGGAGGTACACAATGTCCACTTCAACCTCACTGGTGATATTTATTTTGATAAGCTGTTCAAGGTGATGTCCTAATAACCTATTTTCAAGTTTATTCCCATGGATTAATCCATTCAACATAAATTTACTAAGGGCCAAAAAAATGAAAAGACAGAGCTTTGGAGAAAGTATTTGCAAATCATCCGTATGATAAAGGACTTGAATCTAGAATATATGAAATAACTCTTACAACTCAGTAAGACGACAACCCAATAAAAAAAAGGGTGGAGGGCAAAGGATTTGAATAGATACCTCACCAAAGGTACATGGGTGGCAAAACAAACATACAGTGTTTAACATTGTTAGTCATCAGGGAAATGCAAACTAAAACCAGAATGAGATATGACCATATGCCTATTAGACAACAGAACATAGTCTCACAGAGGGTCTGAGAAACCGGCATTAGAGTCCTCAAGAAGACCACCTCACTACTTTTATTTATTTATTTATTATTATTATCTTTTTTATGTGGGTAGCTCTCTGGATGGGAATCGAACACAGGCCACAGTGCTGACAGCACCGGAGCCTTAAGCCACTACTCCACCAGAGAACTCCCCACCTCACTACTTTTATTTTATTTTATTTATTTATTTATTTATTTATTTTGTAGTATGTGGGTAGCTCATTTATTTATTTATTTATTTATTTATTTTGTAGTATGTGGGTAGCTCCCTGGCTGGGAATCGAACCCAGGCCACAGCATTGACAGCCAGCGCTGAAGCCTTAAGCCACTACACCACCAGGGAACTCCCCACCTCACTTTTAGATGGCTACATTTCATGAAATTAAAGACACAGATAGAAGAAATATAAGAGAAGAAAATTTCAGTTTTACTTACCCCATAGCAAACTCATCTAAGTTTGTTTTTCCCATTAGTAGAGCTCCCTGATCCAACAATTTCTGAACTACTGTAGCATTATAAGGTGGTATATATCCTGAAAAAAATTCAGTTATTTTTACAATAGGAGAGAAAACAGTGAACATGTAAATCTCATTTAAGAAACAAGATACTAAACTGCAATTAAGTGATTTGTATTGATGTGCTAATTATTCCTAATTTAATAGGCTGTATTTTCTTTCAAAAGTTAATTTTTGTCTACTGCTAACTGCTATGTTTTTCAAAGACAGTCTATATATTCACTATTTTTATAACCTAAAAACATTGATTTTAATAGTACTGCAATATATTGAATGACAAAGATATATTCAATTCATTTGAAACTAATCACAAATCACATATTCACTCAATGTACTTGACATTTTCTTCTCAGATGATGCTGAACAATTTTTATCCATTTCCAGTCAGAAATAGATTTTTATTGTCAATTAAAAATTTCTCTAATATATATTCCAAAACAATTAACAATAGTGTATCTGTCAGAGTAACCTGGGGCACGTACCTCAGAACATTACTTTTTTTTTTTTTCTTTTTGGTATGTGGGTAGCTCCCTGACTGGGAATCGAACCCAGGCCGCAGTGCTGACAGCGCCAACGCTGAAGCCTTAAGCCACTACACCATCAGGGAACTCCCAGAACATTACTTTTAATGTGTAGTACTCTGAATAACCTTTTTCCATTTCATTTTCCTCCTAGGATCCAAACATCTTGATAAACATGATTCCTTTTTGACCTACTAAACTGTAAAGAATAAAGCTAAGCATCACTATACTCAGATAAGTATAGTGATATAAGAGGTACAGGAGTCAGGAAATAAAAAATAACAGATGCTAAAGAATCCTCACACCATCTTTAAGAAAGAGATCATGACAGCCACTTTATACTTATTCCCATATTATCAGTGAGTGGGAATTAGAGGTAACTTAGTGTTTGTGGTGATTAGTTCCTGAGTTTTCCTAAATATGATTACTAAAAATTCCTGAACGGGATTCATCCATGTAGCTGGCCTACCTCTAAAGAGCAATTTTGCATTCTGAAAGAGCAAATAGTAAAAAGAAAATATTTCATCCTAACCATTTCCTTTGCAGATATAAATAGTCTAAGAATATTTAGTGCTTTAGTATCTATCTTATCTTTAATTTAAACTGAAAATGCTTATTTTTATAAAACCATTAATGCTCCGATCGGTTAAACTTTACCTTTCAGCATGTTTGATGCACATGTTGTCTCAATGCCGGATGTGCTAAAGTTGTCTTTTACTGCAACAGGAATTCCATCTAAGTCCCCAAGTGAATGACCTGTGTTAAAAACCCAAAAGAATAGAAGATTTATCTAGTATAAAATAGAAACATAATTAATACAGTTATTATAATAACCACTAGTTTTTGGTAGAGACTTCTTCAGAAATCAAATTTGTCTTAGAAATTATTACTATTGGACAGTATAAAGCATCACATATCTGACTGTCTCATTTTCGTTATACCTCATGGCAAGTTCTTTATATTAAGGGAATGTTTTATGTTAAAAGATTCAATTGCCAGATGGAGACTGCTTTTTCTCTGGGGCAGTGGTTCTTAACCTTCCTAATGCCGCGACCCTTTAACACAGTTCCTCATGTTGTGGTGACCCCCATAAAATTGTTGTCATTGCTACTTCATAACTGTAATTTTTGCTACTGTTATGAATCGTAATGTAAATGTCTGATATATGTTTTCCGATGGTCTTAGGCGACCCCTGTGAAAGGGTCATTCGACCCCCAAAGGGGTCGCGACCCACAGGTTGAGAACTGCTGCTCTAGGGATATAACAATTAAGTATAATTCAAAGTAATTACCTTTCTTATATCTTTTCTCTGATTCTTCAGCTTGCTTTAAGGCCACCTCTTCTGATATAGTAATGTAAGCATTTAGAAACTTGGTCTTCTTGATAAGGGAGAGGCATTTCTGACAGAGCTCAGTTGGAGTAATTTGGCCTTGTTTCAGTGCTGCAGAAACCTGTATACAATCAAAAAACCCTTTGCTGAGTCTGCAGAAATTTCAAAGATTCCACTGAGGTGGGCAGATAAAGTAGTTAGGTATAAACTTTTGAAGTGAAGCTTGAATTCAAAACCAAGAGAATACACTGATCAGCTTGAAGACAGGGTGGAGGACACCACATTCACAGCCCTAGCTAAGTAACATTGTTTTGAAGTCAGTCTTGAACAAACAGGAGCAAGCAATGGTTTAGGTAAACCATTCTGCCTAGAAGTAGAGGCCCAGCATGGGTGCAGCATGGGTTAGGGTAGATTGTGTACAGAGTTTAGCTGCAACAAAGGCGGTCCATGGTGGAAAAAAAGAAAAAAAAAAAGAAAAAAAAAATGAACTAGACAAGGCATTGCAGGACTTTAATGGATCTAAGTAAATGATCTCTATTACATAGAGCTTTCTATCTATTGTAGAATTTAAGCAAAAGCCAATACAAATTGAGAGATGCTTATAAAATATGGGTTCAAAAGCAAACTAAAAACAGACTCTCTGTACTAGTGGAAGCTTAGTTTGTTCCTCTAAATTGACTGTATTTTCACATGTCCTATATACATTTTGCATTTAGAGAAAAAGCTGCAAATGATCTGCTCTCAGCTGTTGAATAAATCATCAAAGCAGTGGTACTCTTAGGGCTGAGGATTTTAAGTGAGACAAGCTCGGAGAACACGCCTTTGAGAGGACCCCTCATGCTCGTGGACTAGAGGAGAGGACTGCACGGGGAGGCTAGGGCAGCGAGGCAGGGATGGGGAAGTGCCGCTGGGCTTGACCCGGAGGAGATAACCCTGTGACAAGAAGAGATATTTCTGTTCAGTGGTTTGTATGAAATGTGAACTTTTTAGAAGAAAGAAGCTGGAGAAAAACAAAAGACAGCAGTGTGCTCTAAAACTGTAAATACGGAGTGGGGAAAAGAGGGGACAGTAGTAGGCTGAATGTGAGAGAATCAGAACAAGCAAAAACCAGAAGCTAGAGAGACAGGGGTATACTGGCTGGCCTATCCCATGGCAAAGTTGTAAAAATGATGAAATTATGTCTACTGCTTTCTCTCCTCCTTTGCTGCAAGTCCCCTAATGCCCACCATCCTCAAGCTGCTTTCCGACGTGAGAGCGGGTATGAGAGTGAGAAGTAAGGACTTACAGTTGTGGGTACAAGGGTAAGAAATGTGATTGCCTGGGAGTGCTCATTTTAAATGTTGCTGATTTTGTTAGGACCATTTTTAGGAAATGCAGATTAGAGAAAATCAGTAAGGAAACTGGAGAAGAGAAATGAAAACAAAGATGCTAATTAGCTAGAAGGGACTGAGCATAAGGAGCATGAGATATAAATAGCACATACAGCTCCCCTAGGACAAAATTAAAGGTGTCATAGCTGAACGTAAGATGAGACCAAATATAAAAGTTTTTGTTAAAAACCCAAGTTCTCTCTCCCTGGCACTTTTCTCTAACGGAAACTAGGCTTTTCCTTGAGGCCATTGCTTCTCTTGCAGCTTTCTCAAGGGATGGCTGCTGCAGCTCCTGCCTACCACGGTACACAGAGCCCAGCAGGGGAGGGCAGAAGGTGGGGGAGGCACCGTCTTCATACCTCAATGCCTTTCTCTTCCCTCTTCTCAAAATCCAAGCTCATCTGAAGCACAGGCCTTGGAGATGATACTACTCTCCATGATGTGTCAATCTAGTTTCCTGGGTACCCTTTGTCATTCGTGGAAGATTTTTAGCAGTTAGCTCATTATAATCCTCTTTGCTATCTGTGGCTCCTGTTGCTATTTTTGTTGACTTCAAACTTGAAGTCATATACACTGGCACCTGGCCTCTCAGTTCCTGACCTCACTTCACACAAGCTTTTCCTCCATCTCCCCTCAGTTACCAAGTCACATGGTCACAGTGCAGACTACATCATTACCCTTATCTGTATATCCTCCCAAACCTCAATCCTAGTTATTCCACATCTCCTGACCCCTAAAATAGGTGCTTTATATTTCATTTACTCTCTACATCCACACCAAGGGACTGATATTATTTCCATTTTAAGGTAAGTTATTGAAGTTTCTGTTTAAAAATCACATGGCTAGAAATGAGCAGAACTGGGATTCAAACAAAGCCTGACCTTATTTCCAAAGCCCACACTCTGGACCACCACACTACTCCTCTATACTCAACATTTACTCCTCTGCAACAAAGTGGAGAACATTTTATTAATTTTACAGAAAGCAGCAAAGGTTCACTTAGGAAAAGAACTGTCTTTAAAAAAGAAGTCTTGATAAATGCTGAAAGTACAGGAGAGCCCTTGAGGGCCCAGTGTCCAGTTGACTGGCACTCTCTTTAACACACTTTTAACATTCATGCTTTTGTCTCCATTGTTCCAAGAAATAGCACGTCAAGATCACCCGCCACCTTCACATTTCTAAATCCAGCCTAGCAGCATTCAACATAAGAGATAATTTCTTGAAGCACTTCTCCACTTGTATTTCAGGACACCAAGCCTCCTAGTTTTCCTTGTATTACTTGTCATTCCTTCAAGTCTCTGCTTCCTACTTCTGGCCTCTAATTGTTGCAAAGTTTTAGGCCTTCTATATTTACACACAGCTTCCCAGGTGCTCTCATCTGGCCACACAGCTTAGAGTAGCTTCTATACTGTTGCCAATGCATAACCTCATACCTAGTCTCTTTCTTGATCTCCACACTCCTACATTCACCTGCTTGACTGCCATCTTCACTTGGGCATCTAGGGAGCATCTTAAAATTACCCTGTCCAGAAAAGAAATTTTGATAACCTTCTCATCAGAAACATGCCCCCTTTTGTCTTTCCCATTTTGATAAATGTTACCATTTTCCCAACTGCCCAGGCCAAAAGCATCCTCCTTAATTCTTCTTTCCCTGTATCCTATCCACCAGCAAGCTCCAATTAATAAAGTAATACCCACTCTGCACTGCCTCTACTCCCACCACCTTTCCGTGCCACCATCATCTCTTGCCAATGCAACAGCCTTCTAAGTGGCCTTCCTGCTTTCTCACTTGCTTTCGGACCATAATCTTTACAAGTAGCCAGGAGCTTTTAAATTTTAAATTAGACCCTGTCCACAGACTGACAACTTTTTGAGCTTCCCATTACACTTAGGATAAAATCCACACTTCTTACCATGGCCTCAAAGGCTCTCCGTGATCTGACTTCTGCTTACCTCTCTAACTTCATCTCCTACTATTAGCGTCTCATTGACTTCCCTCCGGGCATGCTGGCTTTCTTGCTAGTTCTTGAACATGTCGAGGCTGCTCCTGCTTCAGTTTTTGCACTTACTGTTCTCTCTGCCTGAAACACTCTTCTCCCAGATCTTCCCATGCTCACCCTTTACAGGGGCTGTCCAGAAACAATCCAGCCATACATGCCTCTATTTTTTCATATTACACGGCTGGATACTTTCTGGACAGTCCTCATATTTCCTTCAGGTATCTATTAAATATCCACCTAGTCACAGAAACCCTCCCTGACTACTCTATCTAAAACATCTAGCTGCCTCACCTAGTTTCCACACTATAGCCTACTTAATCTTTCTTCATAGCACTTAATACTATGTGAAATTATATTATTTACTTTTGAAAAACTTATTAATGCCTGCTTACCCACAAAAATGTAGGTTTCATGAGGGCAGGAGCTTCTCTGTCTTCAATGCTAAACCCCAGTGTCTACAACATGGCAGTGCTCAATAAATGTTAGTTGAATGAATGAATAACTAAGCTGTTTAAAATTTGAAATCGATTTCCCCATAGAACAACAATAATTAAATGTTCTTAGGCTAGACCCCCAAGAAGCCTATTGGATATATAACTAAACTTCAGTATTAATAATATTAGCCTTGTTTCTGGCTCTTGAAATACTGCGATTATACCGCAAAAAAGGAAGGTAAAAGTAAGACTCCTCCCCCTTCCTGCATATACCTGGGTGAACTTTATCTTCTTCTAGTACTTCCTCCCAGGGCTCCTCTGCTGCCCTAAGCCTCTACTTAGGTTCCCCCAAATTGCCTCAAAACTTCATAGTTTCTAGCCTTTCCCCTATATTTCATCCCCAGCAAATTTTTCCTTTTTTCAGCTGATTATCTCAGCTAAGGTGTGATGAATGAGAGAAATGTAACTGAATTATTATAATTTACAACAATAGATGAATAAATCATTTAACCTTCCCAGGCATCTTTACATATTTAAAATAGAATGTGTACTAAATTAATCTCTAATAGAATCCAGGCAATGGTATAATGATGTGGAAAATGTATAGAGTAGACAGAAGATATTTTGGTTTGGAAAATAACCAGTAAGTATCAATAAATACTTGTTAAAGGAGTGATTAAGTGAAAGTAATCATGCCAAGGCAACCTCCTGTCTACACTTGGGTCAGTTCCCCTAAATGTTTTTTTTAACCCCTTGAGTTAAAAGTTGTTTCTCACATGGTTCATTCAACAATATCAGGTAGAAGTGGCACAAAAAAAGTGGGTGCTGAAGGGGAAAGGACAGAGAAAGAAAATGTCAACTTTTTTTGGTTGTATTTCATTTTAAAACAAGTTTTTAATTTTTTTTTTAAAGAATAGAATTCTTCACTGACAGTATAGGCCAGATGCAATTTAAGAAGGTGAAACAATAATTATTTTGGGAAGAACTATTTATTATTTAAAGGCTGTGGACTTAAAATTAATTTCTCATGATAATTTATAGATTTCTAAAAGGCTGCCAGCTGGGAGGGAGAAAGAAAACTGTTCAGGTGAAGATATTATAGAAGGCAGGGTAGGCTCCCAATCCCTACTTATCATCAGAATCATCTGGGGACCTGGTTAAACCATATATTCTGGGCCTTATCACACAGATTGGCCTGGGTCGCAGTCGAACACAGCTGTAGGGTGGAGGTGATTCTGATAGCGGTGGGCCTGCATAAGTTATAAAGGTTGAGCGATCTTGGCCAGGAAGCAAGGAGACATGAAGCAAAGTTCTAACAGCAGGGTTAAAGCAAGAGAACAGATTCCAGACATAATTTCAAGGCAGAATTTTAAAAAGTTAGTGACTTACTGGTTATGACAGATGCGGAAGAATGTAAGGGCAACTAGGATAACAGCCGTCTCATTAACGGGAGACTACTTAAGAATTCAGAAATATGGTTTTGGTTTGTTTTTTAAGATGGAGGTTGAGAGGTAAGAGGTGGTACTGTTACAATGATTATGTCAACTTTGGTTAAATTTTGAGGTGCTTATGGGACATGTGGAGGAGATGCCCACAAGACATTCACAAATACAGCTCAGAGTTAAAAAACGATGTCCAGGAAATGTAGACAAGGGTAAAAGAATCATTGGTACCTTAGTGGGAGTTGAAGTCTAGAGAATATGTCAAGGGGGGGAAAGCCAAAAGTCTTTAGTCTGGGTTTTTGCAAGGAACAGAGTTGCTGGGCTCCTTAGATGAGTGTTGGGGACAGAAGAGAGATGGAAGGGGACGAGCAAAATCCGCCTTATCTGGCAGAAGCCCACTCTAAGAGACCACTGGAGCCTGACTCAGCCTGAGCAGACGGCTAATTGAGAAGTCAGCGTGCACTTGCACTGCATAACGCCGCCGTCTTCCCTGCTGAGTCCTAACTCCAGACCGGTATGGAGAGTACAGCCTAAGAGCCCAAAGGTCCGAATCCTCCACCCAGTTCCAGAGAAGGAGGCGGGGAGGCTGACCGACGTGCGTGGTCAGGCCTGCAGACTCCTTGTCCACGGACCCCGCGAATCTTCCCGACCCTGGGCCCTCAGCATCCAACTGCACTCACTTCTCGGAGGGTCCGGCCCAGCATGGTCCTCGTGCCCTGCCCACCACCGCAGGGCGCAGGTGACAGAGAGGAAAACAAAAGGTCAACAGCCGCTATCGGTGCTACATGGGCGCAGCCATCTTTGGTCGTCGCTGAACCTTTCAGTACCGAGTACTTAGATTGGTCGGATTGCAGCCCGAGGAAATGATGTTTGCATGCGATTGGTTGGCGCCCCAAGACTAGTCCCGGGACGAAGGAGAGCGGGTGGCAAGGAGACTCCCGGCTAGGGTCGTGGCGGGAGTCTGGAAGCGTCTGATTTTCTGTGTGGCGTCGGGATTGCGAACCGAGTCAGCTGGTCCCGCCGAGTGCGCCCGGGACGGGGAAGAGTTCTAGGGGTTTTGCTTTTATTTTTAAGGAAAGGGGGTGTAAGGGGCGGGGGAGGAGAATGGACAAAATACTTACAGAAATGTTAATTGGAGTATTTCAGACGACAAGAGCCAAATAATTCCATATTCTTCTTCTTCATTTGCTCCATTGTGCTGACTTTACTTTTGAGTTTTCAGTTCTGAAATCGAGCAGTGTGTTTGGCAGAATCTGGCTGGATTCAGGAGTGACATTTTAATCCAATCCGAGTGCATTTTAATTAGGGCACACGACTCAACCACATGTTTACGATGGAATTTCTGAAGACCTGTGTACTTAGAAGAAAGGCATGTACTACCTTTTGCTTCTGGAGAAGACAAGTTGTACAAAAGCCTTCAGTTAGAATGATTACTACTACCTCTCCAAGAAGCACTGTCATGCCCGCTTGGGTGATAGATAAATATGGGAAGAATGATGTGCTTAGATTTACTCAGAACATGATGCTACCTATCATACACTATCCAAATGAAGTCATTATCAAAGTTCATGCTGCGAGTGTAAATCCTATAGATGTCAATATGAGAAGTAAGTTTTCAAAAGATTCCTCATTCCCTTTTTTTTTGTTTGTTTGTTTTTCAGTTTTTAAGAGAATTTCACCAGGGATCAGTAATTTTAAAAGATCAATTGTTACTTGAATACAGTTCTTTGTTTAACCCAAAGGAATTGTTTAGGTTTTTGACAGTAACTCAGCAGATATACCTAAAAATTTTGAAATTGCAATGCCTGGAATATACTTTAATCTTTTACATAATATAAGTTTGATTTGCTTCCATGCTTCCTTAAAAATGTAAGTTGGGACTTGAGAGCTGTGTCCACAGCTAACTTTCTGATACACTCTTCTGGAAATTTTGTGATATTTTGAGGACCATTATGGGTTTTAGAGGATGGTTATGTTTTCACATCAGTTCAGAATTTGCATTTTCATAACTTTGCTCTCCCACTGTTCCCTTTTTGACTAGTCGGACAAAGTAGTGGAACAGGATGCCAGGATGTGGACACGGTGCTTTTCTCATTTCTGCTATTGCATTCTGCCCTCAGCAGTGTACACTTTTCTGTTATACTCTATTCTAAGTGGGAATAGTGTTGTCATCTTAATTTCTTCTGGGATATATTGACAGTTTGGAGAACACTATATATTGCTTAATATATATACTGTGCAATTATTATAGTGCAGAAAAAGTTGATTGCTATTTGTGAATGACTTTAGCTTTGGAAAATAATGACAAATATTGCTTATGGAAACTTATTCATGTCTTACGAAAAAGTCAACACACATCTGGGATGATTGGTCATTTAACTCAGTGTTCTACTTAGAAGCTGCCATATGCATTTTAATTTAATTGTGTAGTTTTGAAGGCCTTGTGTGTAGACCTACAGTGCTCATCAGATTGCCTTAATAACAGTTGTTATATATGAACTATATGTGATAAATTAAATTTTTTGTTCATACACATATCCAATTATAAAATTATAATTCCATTTTGTGGAGTTTATAGAGAAATCTGAAAATATTGATATATTGACTTCTTGTAATTTTTTCCTCTTGGTTTCCAGGAGTTCTGTGATAAATTAGAATAGCAATTCTCAAACCTCTTGGTCTTAAGATCTCTTTACTTTCTTAATAATTACTAGGCTTTTATTTATGTAAGTTATAGCTATGCATATCTACCTTATTAGAAATTAGAGCAGATATTTTAAAACTTATTAATTCATTTAAAATATGGTAAACTCCTTTTGTGTTAACATTACAAAATTAAATCAGGATAAAAATATGACAAAATTAACGACTGATAGACAACAACTATGTATGTGAAACACTGAAACAGTAGTTGATAGAACATCGGATCTACCTTCAAAGTGCTTATAGTGAAAAATAACTATTTTCCAAAATAAGTGAAAAAATTAGTGATAAGAGTAGCATTATTTACACTTTTACATATCTCTTTGCTTTCTGGTTTGATAAGATAGCTGGATCTTCATGTGTATTTCTTTGTTCAGTCACATGTGTTATTTGAAGTGAACAGCCAACCTCATAGAGATAGTTGGGAAAGAAAGGACCTCTTAGGATCCTCAAAAAGATCTGGGGATATAAATCTTGGAGAGCAACTGGATTAGAGAAATAAAATCTAGTTTCACTGTCTTTAGGTCTTTTGACTCCAATTTTAAATGCTGCTGTTTTTAACTTAGTGAATTTATCTAGTAGCCACTGTTCCATAAAGTAGCCACTAGACACATGTGGCTGTTGAGCAATTAAAATGTGCCTGGTTTGAACTGAGATGTGCGGTTAGGGTAAAATACACACTGGATTTAAAAGATGGTGAGAAAAAAAAGGAATGTAAAATGTCTCAATTTTATGTTGATTGTATAGTGATCTGATAGTATTTTGAATATATTAAGTAAAATATTAAAATTTCACTTGTTTCTTTTCACTTTTTTAGTGGTTACTAGAAAATTTGAAATTATACATATGGCTTGCATTTATATTTCTTTTGGACAGTGCTGATCTACACAATGCAAGGAATAACTACTACACATTTCTTTGTGGGGAGGAGGTTTGGGGGAAGACTTGGGACTCTTAAAGTGTTTGTAGCTAGAAAGCTCTATTAAGGAATTGAAATGATTCACTGAATACCTTATGAAATTAATATTTGTACAGCTTGTCCTCAGTGTTTCGTTCAACACTGGTTGACAAGATGCACTAGGAACTTAATTCTTGTTTATATCAAATAGCCTATGGTTAAATGGGTTTTATTATACATCATTTCACATAAAGTTGTAGAATGTACCCATGATGTTAAGTGAGGACTCACTGTAATTTTTTTTTTTATTTGCTTTGAAGTAATAATTGCTTCTACTAGTTGGACATGTTGTTTTAGTCCATTTACATTGGGCATGAAGGTAATTTAGATTTTACAGGATAATTTAGTCTTTAAGTTGTTGGCTTATACACATTGATTAATGTGTTCTTTCACCTCCTTTGAGTATAAATTCATGGCAGGTAGATCCTTTGCTCTGTCAACTACTACATATTTTAGTACTTCACATAGGTAGTTCTCATGCAGTCATTATTTAATGTCATTTTACATTTTCATTTTAATTTAATAGTACAAACTGAAATTAGCAATACTTTATCCATGAGTAGTTTTTACATTTTGTCTGGATTTAAATCTGTTAACTTTTCATTTCTTTGAATGCACATGTATAATTTGTATTGTGTACATTTTAATTTTAGTAGGATGGCTGGATCTGGATTTTTGAGCTGTTTCATTATAAAATATTGTAATATTTTACTTTTATATGTAGTATTCTTGAGACATCTGTTTTTTTATGACTTGACTGGGTAATATTATTTGCAAGTTATCATCTTTATTTCCTATTTATGGATTCTTTGTGGAGAATGTGTGATTGTTGTTGCAAAAGATACCAGAAATGGTAGCTTGGGGAAATAAATAATAAGTAGAAGATTGTAAACTGTAGGAAGCAGCTATTTCCCTTGACAAGAAAATAAGGACATGGCTAAAGAAATTAATAATTGGCTAAATAATAAATGGCTAAAGAAATTAATAATTTAAAAATTATAGCCAACAGCATTATACCAACAGTTTGAGTTCTTTAGATGGGATTAAAGTCTTTGAAACTGTTGGCAGATTTATGATTTCCAACTCTGAACTCATCAATCTGGTTGCCTCTAACAATGGGATGAAGCTCCCAAGAGCTCCCATTCATCTGTGTCATCAAGCAGGTTCTCAGTTACTCCTAACTGCATTCTGGTTTGGGGGCTAGTTTAGCTAGTACCAGTGAGCCAGGGCTACTCAGTTGATGCATTAGCGTATCAGGGGAACCAAGAAACTTTAAACCATCTTACCCTACAGCAGCAGTTCTCAACCTGTGGGTCACAACCCCTTTGGGGGTCGAACGACCCTTTCACAGGGGTCGCCTAAGACCATCGGAAAACATATATCAGATATTTACATTACGATTCATAATTGTAGCAAAATTACAGTTATGAAGTAGCAACGAAAATAATTTTATGGGGGTCACCACAACATGAGGAACTGTATTAAAGGGTCGTGGCATTAGGAAGGTTGAGAACCATTGCCCTACAGGCTCTGTACCTCAGGGAGGACTGAAGTCTTTTGCAGCTCTGAAACAGCAGCTAAAATTTGAAACAGCTAAATGCCCACTCTTGGTGCTCAAACCACGTAAGAATTTTGGTGAATAATTGTTTAATTGTATTTTAGTGGTAGAAAAGGAATGTGAGACAGGATAAGTGAAACATGCCATTTGTATCACATGCAGAGTTGTTTGTTTTTCCTGATAGATTCCACCTTAACTAACCAGATGGCCAATTATAATATTGGCACAATGCCCATCAGCTTTGATTGTTCTGGGACTGTCCCAGCTTTCAAACACTTTCTCCTGTGTGCCTTGATTTTTTTTATTAGAAAAACAACTTGTGGGAGTTCCCTGGTGGTGTAGTGGCTTAAGGCTTCGGTGCTGGTGCTGTCAACGCTGCGACCTGGGTTCGATTCCCAGCCAAGGAACTACCCACACACTACAAAAAACAAACAAACAAACAAACAAAAAACAAACAAAAAAAACCAACTTGTGCAAGCTACCCACCTGTCAGCATCTCTCTCTGTATCCTCTGTCTTCCCTCCTCCTATATGGATTGACTGTCATTGTTCCCGTCTAAGGCCACCCCTCCATTTGGATTCTAGATTCCACCCCCTCTCAGGAGTGTTGTTTCAGTGTCTCTTCTGCGTCTTCAGTGTTTTCCTTTCTACTGGATTACTGCCGTAGGCATACAGACTTGCTAGTCTCCCTTATCGAAGAAAAGGTCCTCTGTCTCACTTGTCCTCCTCCAGCCACTACTCCATTTCTCAGCTCCCCTTTATAGCAAAATTATTTGGAATAGTTGAAATCTCACTTCCCATTCTTTGTCACTCCGTGCCACAGCAGCTGCTCCTGTCAAAGTCACCAAAGTTGTTGGATCCAGTCTTTTGTGATGGGCGGGTTTGTTTGTTTGTTTGTTTTAAAAGCCTATTGGCAGCTTTTGACCTTATTTGAAAAATTGTCTTTCTTGTCAGCAGCATTTGGCTTCTTTAAATGAACCTCTTATCTTGACTTTCTGGGCACCTCTTCACTGGCCGAGTCTTCTCAGGCTCCTTTGCTGGTTGGTTTCTTCTCGTCCTTAAGCTCTAGTTATATGGCCCCTGAGAGTGGGTGTTGGGAAAGGGGAGAGACTTACAGAGTGGATTAGTGATTTTGGAGCATAAATCGTGGTACATGATACTAGAAAGGTAAGCAGGGTGCTTATCTTGTAGAACTCACATAGCCGAAATGTTCTCAGATATCACGCAAAAGAGAATTACATGTATGTTTGTGTCTTAGAAAAGCCATTTTACATGTTGAAACTGTGTAATAATCTACTTGGGATTATTGTAGATAGAATAGCCAATTTATTTGAACCAAAAAATTATGATCAGAAGAATGTTTTCAGCTCCACTTAGCTGATATTTATGTAAATATTCTTTAAAATAAAGGAATGGAGATATATATATATATATATATATATATATATATATATATATATATATATATATATTACAGCAATTAACCATATTTAACATATCAGAACAGATGCAGCCAAGTGGTTCCTTTCCACTGAGGAACCTGTGCAATTAATCCAGAGATGTCTTAGAAACATTTATTTGGAGGTGGCAACCATTACTTATAGACCAGGGTCAGTGTCAAATACTATTACCATGCTTTATTTATTACCTTCAAACAGCTTTAACTTTTGTCATCTTTACCAGACTGGGCACCAAATGACTGTGTTGTTTAAAATGTACAAACGAATATATTAATAAAGAAACTTTTCAAAGAACAAAGTAAAACTATACAAAAGAAAATGCTGAAAACTCTGAGGGCAGTTAAAATTGGAAGTTAAACATTTTGAGCAACAGTAACTTTAGTTTAATAAGTCATTATCATTTTCCAAGTAATTTTCTTTGAAAGAAACAACTCTTGTTTTTGTAATGCTTTCCTGTGTGATGGTAAAAAAAATTTACAAGGTTTATTACATTATAATCTATATCTTGAGGGTCTAGAATTGTATCTGGCCTATAACCTTGTAGTAGTTTTTAAACTATTCCTTTGGAAGAAACAGGTACATTGTATTTTGTAGGTGGTTATGGAGCTACAGCTTTAAATATGAAACGTGATCCTTTACACATTAAAACCAGAGGAGAAGAGTTCCCCCTGACTCTGGGTCGGGACGTCTCTGGTGTGGTGATGGAATGTGGGCTTGATGTGAGGTACTTCAAGCCTGGAGATGAGGTGAGTTATGAAATGCTGCTCTTCCTTTTCTAAACAGGCCAATTTCATTCTTTGGGAAGTATATTATTCCACATCAAGGACCTTTTTTTCTTTCCTACAAGATACTGAGCTTTGGCTAGAGCCCTCATTTTCTTGGTTCTGTTGTTCCTTGGTTCTGTTAAATAGCTTGACTGCTCTCAAGCTTTCTAAATCTAGGGCTTAATAAAGATGATTGGGACTTTTTTTTTTGGGGGGGGGGGAGTTGAAAGAGTCTTTAACAATTTCTATGTTATGGGCTAGATGGTTTTAAAATAGCTAAGGTTTCCTATAATCACCTGTCACTTGTTACTTTGAATTTTTATACCAAGAAATTAAAGTGAGCTCATAATAATAGCTAACACTGTTCTGGTTGCTTTTCATAAAATAACTCATTTAATCCCAATGAAGTAAGTACTGTTAGGCCCAGGTTATATAATAGATGAGGAAGAGGTCCCACAGCTCTAAGTGGTAGAGCCAGGATTTAAGCCCAGAGACTGTGCTCTTACAGGTACTGTAAGTATGTATGTAAACAGAGCAGGATTAACTGGCATCTGCTTCCAGTGTGTCTTGACTGGATAAAGCCAGAATCATACTAAGTAATATATTTATATCATGTGAAAGTAACTCTTTTGCTTGGTATATTGCTGACTTGTGCTTTTTTCATAGGGTTGGGTATATATTGGGAAATACCATCATGTTTAGTTTTGATTAAAAAAGATCTGTTTCTTATGAAGTTGTGTGTTTGTGTGTTTCAGGTTTGGGCTGCAGTTCCACCTTGGAAACAAGGCACTCTCTCAGAGTTTGTTGTAGTCAGTGGGAATGAGGTAACTCACCTTTTCTGTGCTGAAATGCCATTAGAAAGTATAAACAAAGACTGACAGATACCTCTGAAATAATTGGTTATTGTTCAGATTGGATTCATGTTTAATGGGTGGTTTTGAAAGAGCTAAGATAGAGAGTAGGAATTTTTGAAAGAGTAGAAAAGTATTTGATGTCATTTAATAACACTGTCTGCCAAAGTGGCATCCTTGTCTTGTGAAGCAGTAATTTGGATTGAGATGTAGAAACCTGCTGTGTTTCTTGGTTTTATCCAGTGTAAATACTGGAAACCAAATATACCGAATGGAGCATACTGATTAGTTATAAACAGAAGCATGAACATATCAAGCTGTTTCAAATAACTTTAAAAACAGGAGTCTAATCAAATACAGTCAGGAGGCCTAACAGTTTGAGTACAGAGAAAGGGGTTAACATAGAGGAAATTGGCTACAGAGGGAGGGCAGGAAGGGAGAAAGGGTTATTACTGAGATTAGAGTAAGTCCGGAAAGACTACCTTCTAGTAAATGGGAGTAAAGGAAACAACTGACTTCAAAAACAAATTAGAATGTGTTTGTGAGGTCTCAAGGTTTCTTTGGATTTATTTCTGGGTATAATCAAGACTAATGAGATTATTGAATGTGATTTTATAAAGGATTAAACAGCTATATCTGATAATGTAGCTTATAAAACATCACTGAACCTCTGGCCCCAGGAGCAGATTGAGTCATTTAGAGAGTATTCCTTAGGGATAATCTTAAAGTAGGGTATATAGTAAATACTGAACCTGGCATAATGTTACAGACTTATCTATGAAAATAGTTGGATTCCTATAAAAGAAAATGTACTAATTGTGTTCATAGGCTTGCAAGTTATTGCTTGCTTTTGACTGTTGTCTTCAAATCTAGGTCTCTCATAAGCCCAGATCACTCACTCATACCCAAGCTGCCTCTTTGCCATATGTGGCTCTCACAGCCTGGTCTGCCATAAACAAGGTTGGCGGCCTGGATGACAAAAATTGCGCAGGAAAACGGTAAGTATCAGTGGTGGCATCTAAACTCTCTTCTTTCCTTTTGTAAGCTCTTTGCCGTAGATTTATCAGAAGCATTAAAACTAGGATCATTTACATGAGCAGAATTGTGGTAACATTTAAAACAATTTCCAAAGAACTCTATTTGTGTCAGTTTATACTTTTCTTAACCTCATTCTATTGAGTCTTAGTTCAATCAAGTGGGAATTTAAAATTGAAAGATATAGATAGGCTTTAAGAGTCTGAACCTTCTAAAATAATCTGACTCTCCGGGAAGAAGATCCACTGCTTTTATCAGATGCCTGAAAGGTTTAAGTAAAAATCACGTCATGACATTTGTAAAGAATGATGTCAAGGTGTATGTTTTTTTTTTTCTCTACCTCTACTAGGAGTTGCTCTCATACTTGCAGATTTCTATGAAAGCCAGATAGAAAGGGACTGCAAAACACTGCTGAATGTTCTTGAATTCTCTTAGGTTCAATGCTTGGTATCCTTTAGGTCAGTTGTGGTGCTTCAAGACCTTGAATGTGTGCTTGTTTGAGTTAGCAAAGAAGTGAGAAATGTCTTAGATGTATTTGCATTCATATCCTGATTCTCCTCCTTTCTAGCTGGATGGCCCATTCAGTCACTTCTGTGAGTTCTTTTTTAAGGATTAAATGAGGTTATACAAGTAAAACTAGTGGCACAAGTTATGACACATGGGAGGCACTCGGTAAATGGTGGCCACTATTATTTACAATGAGATTATATTCTTTGTATTTTAGAAAGTTAAAATCATAGGGAAAACTGATTATTTTATTTTTTGGTGAGAAAACTAGGTATTAAGAACCATTTAATGATTGTGATGGAGGAGAGAGCTAAAGGTCATATTTTAATAAATTAACATAGTTTTTTGATTGTTAAGGATTGTGCTGATAAAATAACTAAAGTCTGTGTCATTCCATCCTCTTGCTGTAATGAAACATTGCACTTTGCATTTAATGTGTTGAGTTATAGTGCATTGGATTTAATAAAAGCTTAATAGCTATATTTCTGAAAGCAGTGTGAAGGCTATTCATCTAATGAGGTGCTACCCTTTATTGTAGAATTCAAGACAAATATTTATTCTAAAGGTCAGCCCTGTTGATTTTTTAAGCCTTGGGGCTTATCTTTCTTGAAGTTGCCATTTTGGTCATACACTTTTTTATTTTTAATGATTTAATTTATTAGTTTAACCACATAGGTTTTTCTAATGGCTTGTCTAAGTTAATAAACTTGCAAAAATCTTACTCAGGGAGTTCCCTGGTGGTGTAGTGGCTAAGCATTGGCGTTCTCAATGCAGCAGCCTGGGTTCAATTCCCAGCCAGGGAACCACCACACACACACACACACACACACACACACACACACACACACACACAAAATCTTACTCAGAATTTTAAGACCTTTATTATTGTAGGCTATTTATTGACATTGATATTGATGCTTTATTGTTTTGTTTTGCCTTAAAAACATTAGACTCTCTATGCCTGCATGACTATGAGAGTTTTCATTTCTTTGTCATTTCAGGGCTTTCCAGGCATACTTTTTTTAGTATCCTCTAGACAACAATTTAGAAACAGATGTAGCTGTCTCTTATGTGCCCCCATTTTATTGTTGGCTTTTTGGGTAATTCTTTGGTACTACGTTATCTTCTGTTTAAGTAATAATGGCTTGGAACTGGGGAAGTAGAGCCCTGGTTTCTGTTCTCTACTCTGCTAACTGATCAGGTGGCCACATGCATGCTATTTATGGTCTCTGCAGTTTCCTTCAAAGTACTGAGTATAGGACACTGTACGTTGTTAGGAGAGCTTTGAGAAGTGGAAAGTTTTATACCTTATAAGGAGATGTTCTGTTGAGTTGGGTCAGTTCATTCATTTAGCCATGTGTTAACCAAACTGGAGTGACATCCATTGTAAAGAGCCTCACTAGTCCCTAGATTTCTGCAGCATTCCTGTGTGCTTGGTGAACTAGGGTGTCTTGTTCCAAGTGGCAGTGAGAGTTTGGTCCTTTGGTGCTCTAGGAAATTTCAGTTTGCTGAAATTACTACATGTGGGTGGAAGGTGGTAGTAATGGCCTACCTGTCCAACTACTTATTTGTGAGAGTCACATGAGAGATGTACTTTAAAATACTATAAAAATACTTTGACATGGAGAAATTACTGTTACTGTGGGATTTTTATTGTACATAAACTCAGAGCTTCCAGTGTCCAAAGTGGCATTTTAAAATTTGACTAATGTAAATGGTGGAGCAATTTTGGCTTTTCTAAGCAATAATTACCTGTTGGCATTAAGGCACTCTTTAGTCTGCACAAAGCAGGTGAGTGTTTGTTATCAAGAACTAACACTCTGATTTTTCTAGCCAGTTAATGAAAAAATATGTAACTAAATTCCCATTAGTACCTTGGAAGATTTTATAGGATTTTTTAAATGACAAACAGCTTTTTGAAATTAAAGCTTTCTAAGGGTTCTGTAGTGTTTACCTTTTCCTTTTTTTGTTATATAATTATGTTTCTGCAACAACTGACCATCAGCAAACCAAGGGGATAATTTAATATTGATGTCATGTAATGTGTCATTTTTGCCCACACTTTGCTATCCCTAGAAAATGTCAGATGAAATTATTTCAGTCTTACCTGCCCATTTATAGTTTCTTTGTAATTTATTCCATAGGAACACATAGATAACTTAGCACTCTCAGGATGACTAGAAGTTTTTTAACAAGTGGTTATACCAAGTATTTTTAAAGCAGTCTGATCTGATGGTTATATTTATTAGTAGTGTCATGGTCCAACTTGAATAGTTCATGTTGTGTCTAATTCATCTCTTGCTGGGAAAGTTGTACTTTATTCTGTTATACAGAAGTTTAGAAAGTGTTAGAAATTGAACCATTCCTCCTCCACAAAGTAAGTTTTACTTTTAAATTATGTATACTTGAAGCTCAATGGAGTGAATTTAGGAATGCCTTTCATTTTTTCTTTTCTGAGATTAGGCTTTATGACAGTAAAATTTTGTCATGTAAGTGTTAATTAGATGTCTGATAATTCTGTTTATAGAATTAGGCTCAAATTTTAAAACCTTGGATTTACTCCCCCTCCCCCTATATGTTTATATTGATCTTTCTTTCATATGCTGTCACCTGCCTGTTCTTTACCCCACTACCCATCTATTTCTCCCCTCTCCACTCTCACTACCTCTGTGGCCTTTGGTTTTCATTTGCACTTGACTACAAGGTCTGACAATTAAGTTCGTGAACTCATCCTAGAAAAAGTGCTGCATTCCTCATTGCTGAGTATCACTGTGGTCACCTTCAAAGTCCTCACCTTTGGGAACTATGCACTGATACCAGCACCTAGTCCACTCTTCAAAGCAATTTTGGAAGTCTTTTTCTGGAATGGCTATCAGAGGTGTCATCACTATTACCCTTGATATCCTGATATCATTAAATTGTCTTCCTTATTTCCTTTATCTTCAGGTAAAGGAAAAAGGGGGCCAGATCAGGTGGGTAGGGAGGGTGTTCCAATACAGTTATCTGTGTGCTGGCTAACAACTCCCACAGTGCTGTGTGAGCTGGTACATTGTCATGATGTGAGAGCCATGAGTCGTTGGTTGTTTTCATCTAACTTTTTCATGCAGCCTTTTCAGCACTTCCAAATAGTAAACTTGGTTGACTCTTTGTGCAGTTGGTACAAATTCATAATGAACAATCCCTCTGATATCAAAAAAGGTTAGCAACATCATTTTGACTCTTGATTTGGAGTGATAGAACTTTTTTGGTCATGGAGAACTGGCTGACTTCCATTGTGCACTTTGATGCTTTGTTTCAGGGTCGTATTGGTACAACCATGTTTCATCACCAGTGATAACATGGCCCAAAACATTGTCTTGCCTCTCCAAAAGCTCTTGGCAAATTTCTACTCTCCTTTGCTTTTGTTCATGGGTGAGCTCCTTTGGGACCATTTTTGCACACACCTTTCTCATGCCAAGATACTCAGTTTAGATTTTCCTCTTTTCTCTATTGATGTTTACTTGGTCTGCTGTGCTTCTCGCAGTCGGCCGGTGACTTCAATGCACAATTCAATGAATTTTTGCAATGTTTTCGTCAGTTCTGCTTGTTCCTGGCCTCCCTGACTTCTTGTCATCAGTGATGCTTTCTCTTCCCTCAGGAAAACATTTAATCCATTTGTACACTGCTGTTTTCTATATGGCATTGTCCCCATAAACTTGGGTTAACATGTCCCTGATTTCACTTCCATTCTTGCCAAGTTTAACAAGAAGTTTGATGTTTTGGAACTCATTGCTCTCTAATTCAAGCTCTGACATTCTCACTACAGGCACACAAAAACATGCAACAACAATGATAACACTGCTCAGCAACATACCGCCATGTGTCGACACGAACACAGCTGTGAGACACAGATACACCAAGGTTATGTCACCTTACCGAGCTGTTTGTACAGTGCTGCCAATGTAAGCGCATGGTGGCAAGTTCGCAAATTTAATTGTTAGACTGCGTAGGTTGTATGGTTGGAGGAGTAAGGGAAAGGACTTGCTTGAAGAAATTGTAGGGTTGGGAAGAAGAAAGGGGGCTTAGGCTCTGGCCTGGCCAGTGTGATGCAAATGAATCTGGCCTCTACTCCTGTACCGGGTTTCCTGAGAGTTCCAGGAGGGCAAGGAATAAGAAAACTTCTTCCTGGCAATTTGTGTTTTACAGATTTGTTTTCTAGGTGACTAGTAACTATCTTGTAGAGTTTAGGAGTCATTTACTCGTCATCACACTGTAGTTAGCTTCTAGCCTTGTCATTCACTTGCACGTGTTCTCAGCAGGGTCATAGTTGACCAAGTTGCCAACCCAGTGATACTTTTCAGTTCTTACCATTTGACCTCTCTGAAGTATCTGGCACTGGTGACCACTTCCTTAATACTCACTTTTTCCATGGTTTCAGGGACACCAGACTCCGTTAGTTTTCTTCTTGCTTTTTGGACCAGTTTTTGTCATTTTTAAAGGCTCTTCTTCCTCCATCCCTTTAACTGTTCCTCTTCCCAGTGCCCCATTCCATCATTCCTGCCTGTCTCTCAGGGTTATCTTATCTACTATTTGTATTTTGTAACTTGCAGATCTGTTTCTAACCCCAACCCTCTCTACTGAGTTCCAGTTAGATAACACCTTTTGTATCTGAAACTTAGCTTGTGCAAAACAAGACTTAATATTACCACCCTGACTCTTTCTCTGGTTTCCTAATTCAGTTCACTGTGATTTACCTAAAGCCAAAACGTGATAATTGTGCCCAAATCCTGCTCCTTCCCATTCAACTCATTATTGTTCATGTCATGTAAAATTTAGGATTGTTGTCAAATTTAGAAAAATCTCTTCAAAGTTTCTTTATTATATGAGCTGTAAGATTGCTAGGCATTTGAAGTTTTCTCATATAGTTAATAGGCCTAAAATACCTTTGCATTTTAATTGACAGTGCTCATTAACTAACTAGTTTGTTGTTGATGTCTTCCCTAGTGATGTCAAATGACAAAAATAAGAGTTTAATAACCAGTTTGCTGGTCTTAATTTAAGAAAAAACAATCCATGTGGGGGCATACAGCCCCTCACTAATAGTAGAATACTCTTCCTGAGGGATTTTGAACAAGAGCAGGTTTTATAGAACGTTAGAAGAGGCAACATGGAAACAGGGCATGATTGACTAGGATGTCAGTGATTTCCTTATAGGGCTAGTGGGTCCTTTTCCCTAGGGTAAGGTAACCTGGGGAAAGCTGAGCTGGAGGATTGTGATTGGTGTTCCGTTTTCTTGACAGTGAGGCATTTCCCTTAAGTGCAGCCTGACTTAGGTTTAGATTTGTGATGTGGGCTGGGCCACTGGCCTGGCATCCATTTTATGGGTCCTGATACACAAATGAACTGTATTAGTCATGTATTGTAAGTTTTTACATGTGTTTTAGTTCAAAGAATTTTCTACAGACTCACTTCTGGTTCTGTATATCTCAAACCTTGTTTAACCATGTTTCTTCTTCATTACTCTCCCACCCAGTGCCAAGGAGTATGACACTCAATCTTACAATAAAATTTCCTGATACCTTATTGTGTTGTCACTTGTTACAGGGGCAAAGCCAAGAACCTCAAAGAGGAGAGGAAAAAGATATTCTCTTACAGAGCCAGTGAAGCTCAGGCTTTAGGCCCTTCTCTTGTACAAGACCCTGAAAGGAGCCCTAGCAATGTAGTTGTGTGGACATAGTGGGAAGTAGGAATATTCCTGGAAGGCATAACAGAGGAGGAAGAAACTTTTCTCTCCTCTTTTAGGCTCTCAGGCTGATCTAATAATCACATTGACTTGAGACAGATTAACAAGAGAAAATCACCAAATTTTATTATATGCATATATATGGGAGCTTCACATCTGTAAGAGAGTCAGAGACCCCACATACATGAGAAGTTTAGTCACAGAAAGGGCAAATGAGGTTCATATGGCATCTTGAGCTAAGTATGAGGTACGGCACCTGGGGCTTCAGAGGGGAACAAGGTCATTCACAGGATGATAAGAAGAACAGATGTGCAGTAATTAGAAGTTTGCCCTGCCCTATATATAAGTCATAAAAAGTTGTTTCTGGTAGTAACTCATTTTGAGCAAATTCTCTAATTGAAGTTTTTTAAAGGAGAGGGAAAAATTTCTCATGAGCTCTCAGGCTCTCATTTGCCTTTAGCTCAGTTCACATGCCCAAGTGGCAAATGTTGGGGAGGCCTGCAACCCCTGCAGCATTCTTAAACCAGTACAACCTGTAATAATTGAACACTACTTAGAAATTTCTATGAACCACATTAGTATTTCCACTAAACCCAAAGCAAATGTATTTTTGAATCAACTTTCTTTCAGCCAAATCTAGTGTCACCTGACAAGAGAGGAAATATAATAGAGTGTAGGAGTGGAAAGAGACAGCAATTTTAATTGTGGTTAATAGGGGAGGAAAAAGAATTTTCCCTCTGCTCTTCTTAGTTCCGTCCTGAGGCACCTGTAATAAAAGACAGCGACAAGGAAAACAAATAGAAGTTTATTAACATGTGTACCTCATGTATATATGGGACATACCCAGGGGAAAATGAGTAACTCAAAGAGGTAGCTTAGAATTCAGACTAAAACACCACCTTCAGCTAAGACAAAAGAGAAAAGCACTTGGAGGGAAGGTCTGTTGTGGAGAGGTTATGAGGAAAAGCAAGAGTAAAATTTATAATGCAGATTTAAATTGGTACTTTCTCTATTGATAAGGGTCTAAAATTAATCTACAGGGATTAACCTTTGTTTTTTTTCCTGGTAGAGAGTTGGAGAGGTAAATTTATGTCCTGCTTTTAGGCAAATGGCAGGAGTGGGGGATGGGGTGGGTGCAGAGAGCTTTATTCCATCCACTGCTCAGTTACCTTCAGCTCAAAATAATCCTTAGTGCCAAAGTGATATATTTTTGGGTGGCATAGTCTGTGACCCTTCATAGCATATCTCATGTTTGTGAGTTTTACAAAGACATGTCCACCCAAATACAGTGCTGGGGCTCCTCTCAGGGCCTTGTGTAAGTGAAGAGCCTGAAGCTTAAGCTACATTATTAGCTCTGCAGCGGGGTGGGGAGTATCTTTTTCCTTTACTCTTCAAAGTTCTTGGCTGGGGCTGCTGTAACAAATGACACATTAACAAGAAAAGGACACAAATTCATTTATTAAAAGTTTTACTTGACATCGGAGCCATAATAAGGAAATGAAGGCCTGAAGAAGTAGTTAAACCTGAGTGCTTTTATGCTACATTTGATGACGAGTGGAGAGTTGTGAAAAGATATAATAGGACAAATGGACTGAGCTGAGTGTAAGGAAACTGGGGAGACAAGCAAGGCCTCTTCAGTCCGATTCCTGTCTGTGCCCTTCTACCTTGGAGCTGAGGATGCTTCCTCATAGGAAGGGTACCCCACACGTGAGGATTTTATGACCAGCCTCAGGGGAGAAGGCCAGAGAGTCCACCTGCACCTGCCATTTCTCAGATTCCTTCAGCTTAAAATATTCAGTACAGCAAGGGGCTGTATTTTGAGGTAACCTGTCCTGCACTCCCACAGCTCCATGGTAAATCCTGCCCTGACCGTGAGCCTTCTCTCGTGCATCCTATTGTTGCTGTAATAAACGACCCTTCCCTCCGCCTTTCTGCCTTCCCTCTGTTCTGCACCACATTGAAGGAACCAGTAACGTGGGATGGTTCCCCCTGCTTTCCCATTTGGGTTCCCAGTACCCCAGGTTTTTGGTCTACTATGGGTTAACTAAGGCTTTTTGAACATCTACCCTGGGCACCTTGCCAAGATGTATAAATAGCTTTGTTTTCATGGGAAAATGTGTGCAAAGTTCCAAACAACTAATTCACACATGAACTCTTCTGTAAATTGGAGAATGTCTACATAAATTACTGAGGCTTATAAGAAGGGGACACAAATCCAGGCTGTGTTGATCATCTTTGGTTGATTTGTAGCTCTATTACACTTATTCAGAAGGTTTATCACTCACTTTAGGGAATAAACTTAGCATATTGTGATATACTTTGCTATCTTTCACCCATTTCCCCCCAGATTTAAGAGCAATGTGTGAAACTAAAAATTGAAATTATGCATTTTCAGCAGCATTCTTATTTTTTAAAGACCAGTTGTTTCTACTGATGAAAGATTTAGCCATATTTAAATCATTTTTGTTTCTGAGCCATTAGGACTTAATAAAGGGCACTGTACTCTTATGTAGCTAGCTGTTTTTCCCCCTACAAGTATGTGGTCTGGGGGTAATAATGAAGGTCATTTCTTCTATGTTAGAAAGGCAGAGAAACTAAATATAAGCTTAAATAAGATTGAAAATGTCAGTTCTGTCGTTTTCATTGACTCTGAGAGCACACCTCCATGATCATCACTTCACAGGGTAGGAATCTGAGGCCCAGAGATTCAGTTAGTGGGAGAGTTGGGGCTAGAACCCAGGTCTCTAGATACCTAGTGCTTGCATTCTGCGATTTCTGGGGCTAAGCCAGAATATGGAAATTTGAAAGGTGATTCTCTCCTCTGGATCTCTTGCTATTTTGTTGTATGTTTCATATTTTTTTTTATTTGTAAGGCAATTTGGGTATTGATGCCTTGCCTGATAAGATTATAATACTGAAAAATGTGATTGTAGAGGACTTAGGTGCCCAAATGCTAAATAAAAAGTGACTTAGTCATAGAAAAAAAAATGCTTAAACCAACGTTGCTTTCTTTTGTTCCTTAATGTATTTTAGGGAGAATTCAGAAATTGGGCAGAAATGACATAAACTTAGAGTTTAGGGTTTAAGAATACAAAAGCAGTGTGATCATTATTTATACTTTCCTCCATATTTCATGTATCTGCCACAGTGAAATTCTCTCTGACTTCAAAAAAGTCTGTACGTGGACTTAGGAAGTAAGAGAGGAATGCAATTAAAAATCTTGGCAATTTTGAATTATAGTGCTTTTTGCAAATAGGTTATTTTGGGGACACTTCCTTTGTGTAAACCAATAAGCAATATAGCACACCTTTCTTTACTGCAACAGAGCAGCTCTACTTCCGTGAGGTCAGATTGTATATTGTGACCGTAACAGCAACTGGGTAGAAAGTATTCCCACTGTATTCCTCATATATGAAGGGCTGCTCGGGGTAAGCACAGCAGTGTTTCCCCTTTGTAGTGAGAGTTCTTTGAAAAGTACAAGAATAGTTAGTTCAGCCACAGGAGTTCAAACCAGAGAGGACCAACCGACTTCGTGCAGGCTTGAAAGTTTATTTTGCCTGCTGTCCCTTTGTGGAATTTTCTTTGTTTGAAGAAGAGTACAGGCCCTGGCTGAACCTGCACAAAACGTGGAGTTTGCAGGACCAGAGACTGGTGCTCCTTTTACAAGCTGACTGGTGGTATGTAGTACTTCGTTTAGGCTGGCTCCTTGTTTTTTTTTTTGCACTTGGGGGCGCCACCAAGTGGCAACATCAGGAACTGAAGCTGCTAGTGCAGACCCACTCTCCCTCTTCTGCCAAGCACTGCTGAGAAATAAATTTTTGCTTTTTTATTTGGAGGAATGAGGCTGCTTTGGATCAAGAGTTGTGGGGAAGTGATAAACTAACAATAATAAGGTCAGGATGTGACTGACAGTTGGATCCTTAAGCAGTCCTTATATTTGGCCTCTTCTTAAATCTAGCATTCTCAGGGAAAAAATTAGAAACTAATTTCAGACTTTTCTTTACTGGAAAAAAATTTAATGCAGTTTTCAAATAGCCAGGTGATTTCCTCATTTGGGGTAATAGCAATTGTTGCCTTAACTGTAGGATATAATGCTGACTTAGATGATTTTTCAAGTCAAGCAACACTGATCAGCTATCTGATGAATTCAGGGTCATATGCCCCGGGCTGGGCATAGTATGAGGTCTCTGTCCTTGAAGCCTTGGGAAACAAGCATCAGAGTGGAAGGTAACAATGTGACAAATGCCAAATGTGTGGCATGGATATCAGGTTTGGGACTATCTCAAAGGTATTGTGAAGGAAAACTCGGACTTCAAGGGAAGGGAAACCTTAGGAGGTAGTGGAGGCATTTGAGGGCCTGAAGAATGGGCCAGTATGCGTGGGACTTGGGGGTAAGAAGTGAGGGGTCCGGGTGACTGACAGTCTGTTCAGGAAATGGTGAGAGGGGTCAGGGTTGAGATGAGGCTAGATTGGGAAGAACTTAAATGTGAGTTTGACTGGTTACCTTTCTATAAGAATGGGCCAAAGTAAGAGGTTAAACTATCCCATGGATGACTTAGTCTTTGGATGTATTTGTGAGGCAGTTTAAATGCCTCCCTCCCCCATTTAGGAAATACTGAAGATCTTAAATGTGTGAATTGAAGAGTTTTGGAGGAGTTGATCTTTAAAATTTATTCTATTCACAATTTATAATTCTGTGAAATTAAATGTCACTCTTCTACAAGGAACAAATTTACAAGGGGACTTGTTTTAATTACATTTAATGGCATTAATTTCAGAGGCAACAGTTGGCTCTGAAATTATACTAGTAACTCTTAAGATCTACAGGGTGACAACCAGCCTTCTGTGATTTGGGTAAGAGGGAGGGAAGATAAAATGAAACTATGGTCTTAAGATTGTAGACAGAATACATGTTCCAAGATCTGGTGTACTTGCTAGAGAGACAGGTGGCAAACTTCTCTGCACTTTCTAGCAGCCAAGTCAAAGAGGGACCCCTACAACCAGCAGTTGCACAGTTTGCAGTGACAGATAAATAGAATCCCAGCTATTCCCACCCCTTAATCTTCAGAAACATGTTTTTCTGTAGGCACTTATAAAGAGA
Source organism: Lyroderma lyra (assembly GCA_004026885.1). Classification (NCBI taxonomy): domain Eukaryota; kingdom Metazoa; phylum Chordata; class Mammalia; order Chiroptera; family Megadermatidae; genus Lyroderma; species Lyroderma lyra. Next base: position 149,554 of record PVJL010001654.1, read on the forward strand.
ATTCTTATGAAGAATTCTCTCCATAGTATCTCCTTAGCTAATGTAATGTCAAATATCTAACGGTCATTATAATGACCCTTAGCCTAGATTGGTAGCATAACATCAAAATGCAGTTCAATACAAACAGTTTTCAGGGGACCTGAAACTATGCAGTCCAAGGAAGGCAGTTTGCTGGAGCTCTAGTCAAGAATAAAATGTTTAAGAGTATGTAAAAGCAGTGATTCTTGACTAATGATTTTCTTTTGGGTCATACATTTCTTTGGGAAATTGATAATAGGTTTGGATCCCTCCCCTCCCCAGTGCACATATTTTTTGTGTTACTTAATCACACCAAATTTTTCATGTTACTTCAGTCCATGATTTCAGAGGGTTCACACCCTCACCCCCCACCCCCACCCCATTCATTCATAAACTCTTGGCTGCACACCCTTGATCAGGTGTTGGGAGAGCTACAGTAATCAAACATATTAAAAAACTTGGAGCACAAGGATATTTGTACTGATAGCACAGATTCATCTGCTTTAACAGGAAGCCAAATTGAAGCTAAGATTGACTTGCATTTGTGAAAATCAATGAGTTTTATAGGACATGTCTGAACAAAAGAGGTTTATTCCACTTTGACAGGAATGTGGTCAGGAATGTGATTTTTCTTAGGAGCAACTGAATCTACTCTTAATCACGCTAAAAAGGATCACAAAGCTTCCCCTTATAGACAAAGCTGTGGTAACTTTAGCCTAGAAAAATTCTAAGGCAGATGTTACCAAGAACCATCTGAGCTTTTCAAAAAATACAAATTATGGGTAGTTGGTATTTGGTGTTCTTGGTAAGAAGCTCACAGAATGGCTAACTTTAAGCATTTGTAGCATCTTGGTGAATTTAAAATAAAAATCCTTATGTAATAGAATCTTAGGAAGCTGACTGACTTCATTTGCTCTTGGGATTGCTTATCTTTGAGCCATTTGCATGTTGAAAACATCTTGTTTATTTATTCAGTTATATTGCCTTAATATTTTCATTAATTGTAGTTTCCTTTTGCATTACAGTGTTTTAATCTTGGGTGCTTCAGGTGGAGTTGGTACTTTTGCTATACAGGTAAGATCTTTTTTTTTTTCTTTTAATATTGACATGTGATTTACATATGCTGTTCCTGGGCTTCTGGTAGTAGTAGTAATACATGAACAATAACAATAATGAGACTGATGACAATAGCTTAAGACTTATTTTGAGCCATATCTTGTATGGTAGCACTTTACAAACATTAACTTACTTAATCCTATTAGGGTTTTTTTTTTTTTTTTTTTTTTTTTGAGGTCACATTGGTTAATAGCATCATATAAGTTTCAGGTATACAGCATTATAATTCAATATCTGTATACACTGTAACATGCTGACCACCAAAAGTCTAGTTTTCATCCATCACCATATATTTGGCCTTCTTCACCTGTTTCACCCTCCACCAGCCCCTTTCCCTCTGGTAACTACCATTCTGTTATCCATATCTATGAGTTTGTTTTTATTTTGTTTTGTTTGTTTGTGTCTTGTTTCGTTTTATAGTCCACACATGAGTAAAATCATACAGCATTTGTCCTTTTCCTTTTGACTTATTTCACTTAGCCTAATACCCTCAAAATCTATTCATATCGTCACCAATGGCAATATTTCCTCTTTTTTTATGTCCAGGTTGTATTCCATTGTGTATATGTGTGTGTATATATGTCTATCACACCTTCTTTATCCACCCTATTAAGATGACAGCCTTTTTTGCATTAGCTGACAAGCTGATTCTAAGATACATACGGAATTTGCAAGGGACCCCAAACTGCCCAACAGTCTAAAAAAAAAAAGACATATTGGAAGATTCACATGTCTTTTAAAACTTACTACAAAATTACAGTGATCAAAACAATGTGTCACTGGCATAAGGATAGACATATTAGATCAATGGAATAGAATTGAACATCTGGAAATAAACCCATACATCTGTGGGTAATTGATTTTTGACTAGGGTGGTTAGGCCACTAAATGGGGAAAAGAATAGTCTTTTCAATCAGTGGTTCTGGGACAACTAGATAATCACATGCAAAAAAAAAAAAATGAAGTTGGACCCTTACTTCATGTCATGTATGAGACTGACTTAAACTGAGTCAAAGACCTAAATGTAAAAGCTAAAACCATAAAACACTTAGAACATAGGAATGAATCTTTATGATCTGGGATTTGGCAACAGATTCTTAGATATGACACCGAAAGTATGAGCAACGAAGAAAGAAATAGATAAATTGAATTTCATAAAAATTAAAAACTTTTGTGCATCAAAGAACACTATCAGGAAAGTAAAAAACACACAAAATGGGAGCAAGTATTTGCAAATCATTTATCTAAATAGGGTATAATATCAGAATGTAAAGAGCTCTTACAGAAAGACAAACAAGCCAATTAAAAAATTGAAATTAGGAAAACTCAGAAAGAAAGTAAAAATAAACAAACAAAAAAAATCATTCATCAGTGAAGACTAAACTTCATAGTAATGCTACCCTAATAGAAATAGAATGTGTAAACAGGAAAAAATTTAAATTACAGAAGAAACAGAGATAAAACCATTTAAGAGGAAGTGCCAAATGTTGAAAATAGGAAAGAACATTTTGATATATGGATAATAGGAATCTCTGAAAAGGAAAACCAAAGCAAGGGACTAGAATGAATACTAAAATCTGTAATCCAAGAAACTTCCCTACTTTAAATGATTTTAAACTACACATCAAATGAATACAGCACTTATCAACAAAGAACATGGGCTCAGAATGAGCAACATCAAGGAAAACTCTAGTAAAATTACTGGCCATTAAGAAAAAACAAATCCTTGGGACATCTGAAAAAAGAGTATGTATCTTAGAAAAGAAGTAAAATTACGTTATCAGACTTGGACAGCAGTGCTTTGATGCCAGGGGGAAAATAATACAGTAACATATCTAAGACACTTGAGAAAAGAGTACACTGATAATTTTATATACAGCCAAACTGTCTCCATGTTCAAAGGACACATTCAAACTGTTAATATAATAGCAGGCAACAACTTGGGCGATACAGTCTTCTGATCCTTTCCTCAGAAATCTATTAGAGAATGTTCTTCTGACAACCAAAATGACTTGAGAGACATCGAATTAAGGACTGGTGATAAATGTTAAAGGTAGTTATCTGTAACACTAAAACTAAATGAAGGCTGAGAAAGAGAGTATAGTGTGTAACAACCATATGCTCTGACAAGGTAAATAAATGTAGCATAATTTTTTTAAAAGAGGGGAAAATAGAGCACATAATAAAATTACTTTAATGCTTCTAACAATCATATGGATAGTGATATTGTAGTATTGTTTAGAGACTGTGTGTGTAATACACAGCAAAACAAGTGGGTATTTATGGCATATTTTAATTCTGTCATCCTCTGTGTCTTTGACAACCAGGATTTTAGGCATGGAAGGAAGGAGATGCAGATATAACAGCAAAGAGGTTAAGTAAAAGCTTTGGAGTCTTGAATTTGAATTGGAAGTATCAATATGAACTCAAGAGATATTTTGTATATGTAAAGTTGTCTCTTGAAATATCACTGCTATCTAAAAGAACAAATGGCCTCTTGGAGAAATGGTAGATTCCAGATTTAAGGCACAAAATATGTAAGAATGAGCCTGGAAGATATCAGATAGCAAGGAAACTGTCAAAAAGACTCAGGAGCCAACCTGAAGAAGCTCCTAAAGATATGACAACTTGAGTTTTAATAATAATAGCAATTACAATGGATTGATAACCTTCAAATGTATTTATTAATAAATCTATGAGTCTGTGATGATATATTTTTATTTATTTTTAATTTTGAGGTTTAATGTATTGAGCCAGTATAAAGTTTTACAATTTAGTAATTCTAGATTCTAAGTCATTTAACATAAAAATGGAAATGTGAAATCTACTTAAGAAAACTAATTTTCTTTTTCTGTTACATCTAAGTCTTCTTCTTCTTCTTCTTCTACTCCTTCATCTTTTCTTGGTCAGTAGTGGATACTGTCCTGTCCCAGATGCACACTTAGCTGACTGTGATCTCTGAAGAGGTGACTTTGAATTTGCTCTTACAATATTTAAACAAGGTGAATAATCTGTTGGATACAGAGAATTTCAGAATACCTCTAAATTTTCATTGACCTTCTGTACATTTTAGTAGGCAGCAGTGTAGATCTCTAAAGCTTTGCCAGGAAATAGCATTTCAGTCAATAATGGTAATTTCTGTAAATACAGTCTTTCTATCCTTTATTTTCTGCTTTTCAGTGCCTTTAGATTTCCAAGGCATATAAACCCTTGGTCAGTATTGCTTTTAAAAGTGAGAAATTAGATTAGATAAGATTATGAATGATTTTAAAACTCCCCCCCTTTTTTTTTTTTTGCATTTAACAGATACTGTATTAGCACCTATATGTGCCACAGAGTGGGGATTTAGTAGTGAACAAAGCAAAACACAGGTCTCACATTCCGGTGAACCCTTGCAACTTACACTGAGGAAGTTCAGGAAGCTGGTACACAGGACAGGATGGAGGGAACTGCTGATCTCTTATGACCTATAACTATCAGTACAAAACTGTCACAGTGAACTTCAAATAACTGTTCTCAAATTAGGTTGATAGTGGCCCTTTTAATAATACAAAATTATCATTAAAGAATAGAATTATAGCAATTTTGGAGCAGGATACTTTCTGGATACTTAATCCTGAATAACACTACAATTTAGTTTTTTAAAATATGTCTAGTTAATATAATGCATCTGAATTTTAAATCTTGGGAACTATTTATTTAGGTCTTTTTACTCCAAAGGTAATTCATATATAAAAATAATATGCCCATATTTTCTTCTACTTCTCTTTAAAAGGACCTTTTTATTTGTTACCCAGTACTGCTAGCTGTTTGCTTTGGTACAGCTGACCAAAGACTGTACTAATACTTTTTAGAGATGAAAATAAAGAGATGTTGTGTTTTTATGTTCAGGACACATGTAAAATTGTCATTTTCCAAAGACTATTTTTATTTTCTTTTTTTGGCTGTTTACCTTTGTCGTCATTGAAAGCACCAAACTGAAGGCTATCAACTCCTGTCTTTTCTGATCTGGTGCAATATCAAGCCCTTCTCTAATTGGATTGGTTATAACTTCATGACAACGATGCAACTGGGTGTCTCGTCCAGGGAAAATGAGATTTATTTCTTGGAATTCTCTTAGTCAACAAAAGTTTGATCATTTTACTAGTCTCTGGCACATGGCTCCTGTAGTTCTTGTTAAGATGAAGCACTTAGAGTACTCTAGAGATCAGGTTGATACACGTACATGTAATGCCAACTATTTTTTTTTTAATTCAGTCAGTTTTCTACTTTTTTTTTTTTTTTTTTTTTGCAGATAATGAAAGCATGGAATGCTCATGTGACAGCAGTTTGCTCTCAGGATGCCAGTGAACTTGTAAGGAGGCTTGGGGCAGATGATGTAATTGATTACAAATCCGGAAATCTGGAAGAGCAGTTGAAATCCTTAAAACCGTATGTATTAAAACAGTGTTCACATTGGGAAAATAGGAACAGGGACAGTTGTAATGCAAGCTAAGGTAACCCGTTTGGTGGTCTTAGAGTCATGTCAGAATCTTAGAGAAGAATCTATAAAAACATTCCATGTCATTAGAAGTCATTGGGTTGGTTTCTCTTTTAATTCCAGATGTTAATATAGCACAGTAACATAAATATACATACTGAGGACGGTATTTCGCTTACATGTTCTTCTGCTAACTTTTAAGTTAACTTACTTTTATTGCTGGTTAATGAGAGGTCTGAAGGCAAAATTGGAAGTGTGCTCCATTCAGTGGCATCTGTCACTACAAGAAGAACATGGAGCAGTACATGAAAATACATGAGTAGCACTAAACATGCTGGTAGTGTTTTGGCTTAGTAAGGGCTTCAGAGAAACAAAGGCAGCACGAGCACTGGTAATGGGCACACTGTGAATGGTGCAGCTGAATGCCAGCTGTGGTTTTGCCTAACGTACTTAACAGGAGCACATTCAGGAATTCTGTCAGGCCCTGGTGATCCTGACTGTGGCCTGGGCTGAAACAGGCGGTTGCATATTGCTCTGGTCTTTCTCTGACCAAGACAGAGCTGGAGCTGAGAGTGTAACTGAGGGATATTTGGAAAGATGTTTTACTGCTTCCTTTTCAAAGGTTTTTCTTTTTCTATTTTCTGAAGCCAATTATTCTTGCCCACTTTAGGTAGAAGTATATTTTCATAGGTTAAAAAAAAAAAAGAAAAAAGGGGAGCCCTTATCTGACTGTCTAGCCTTTTTCAGCCAGCACCCCCAACTCCCCACAGCAGAGTGGTGGTGCAGCCAGCTGACCGTTATTTCTTCAGCTCTTTATGGAGCATCTACTCTTGCCAGTGTTCTGAACACAGGGTACAGGTATGGTGGTGAGCAGGACAAACTCCCCTTTCATTTAGCGTATATTCTGGTCAGGGAGGTTTTAGTGCTCAGTGCTCTCAACAACACTGATGCAGGGAAAGGGGGAAAATGTTATTGGGGAGGACTCTGTTTTAGATGGGGTGGTTTAAAAATGCCTCTGAGGAATCTCAGCAGAGGCATCAGGAGCAAGTCTGGTGAATGGGATTTTTTAAAAAAATCTTGTTCCCTGCTGTATCCCTCCACCTGGAACAGTGTAGTAGCATGTAATAGGTGCTCAATAAGAAAGTAAAATATACATGTTTTAATGAATTACTGAGAAAAGCAGTTGCTGCAGGTGGAGGTATTAATAACAGCAAATATAAAGCCCCTGCTACAGGAACACACTTGACACTGTCCCTTGCAGTGACCTTGTCGCTCCCTTCCTGTGTGTCAGGACCTAGGCTTGGCTGGGCCTCCAAGATCTGCCTTCTAGATAGTGGTAGTTTTGGTTGATCTCATACCTTCTGCTGCTTCTAGGAATCACAGCATGAGACTGAGGCCAAGGTCAACCCATTCCCTCTGTCTCCTGTAAGTTTTACTCATGACTGGAATTTGTCACTAGAGAACAGAGAATTTGACAGACAGATGGCTGGAGCACCCTCAGACTAGCCTCCCACACCTGTGCTACAGTTTGCTCTCCGACATCGCTCCCTAGTGGCCTTGCTCCTTTGTTTGCTCTTTTCCAGTAGGGAACCTCACTGGGTTCTATTTACATGCAGGCCATATTTTTTCTGGCAGCTTTAGTTAAAATTGATCTTTGTAACTTCCCCCTGGAGTTTGGCCTCTGAATCACCTAGAATAAATTTGTTCCTGCTTCTAAATTGCAGGTTTTCAGGTTTGAATCTTAAGATTTCATGGCAGGAAAGGGCTATGCAATCTTTCTGTCCAACTCTATTGTGTTGTAGTTGAGAAAATCAGTTATGAGTTCCTGCATGCTCAAGGTCATGCCACTTAATCATTGGTAGGAGAGCTGGGTCTACAACCTGCTCTCCTGACTTCTTTTTCAGGCAATACCTGTTCTAGAATACCAGGCTGCCCTTAGATTTTATTTAAAGTAAGTATCATCAATTTTGTTTATTTGCAATTTGAGAAGGAAGCAGAAACTTTAAAGCAAAAACTTTATAAACTTAAACTCACAGAAAGAATTTTCTAGTCTTTTCTGAGAGCCTTCCGGTAAGGTCATTCTCCTGCACTCATGCTTTGGTTTTTGCCTGTCCAGTTTTAGTTTTATTTAGTCCCATGGAAGACTCAAGGTCCTCAGAGTTGGCCAAGGATGGTTTTAGAATCTTTGATGTTTGTCTTCATCTAGATGAATTTAGAAGGAAAAAAGGATTTACCAAAAAAGGAATTTATCTATTAATTTGCTTAATTTGTAAGCATGCATTTTCTAAATAGATATTTGTTTTCAAGTATTTAAAACTTCATTGGATTTTATCTATCTTAATCCCTTTAAGTAGAATGTTGTGATTTATAGCAGTTTTTTATTAGATTTAAGGAGTTGAATATCTTGTCAGTTTCTGTGGATTCCATTAAGACTGGATTTTCTTGGTTAATGGAGAATCAAAGGCTGAAAGCAGACTGTTGATTTTTCTTTATACATTGTCCTGCTGCTGCGTATAAAACCAATAAATAGAAAATTCCAGAAGATGAAGAGGATGCTTCTATAAGCAGTTCTGACTGTGGAAGAAACAAAAGCAAGTCATTCTTTTGAATGAAAACCTTATATACTTTCAACTATTCCTGGGCACTAAAGAATATTTTGACTTATATTGGATGGATAGCATTGCTTTTTTTTTTTTTTTTTTTTTTTTTTTTTTTTTTTTTTTTTTTTTTTTTTTTTTTTTTTTTTTTTTTTTTTTTTTTTTTTTTTTTTTTAAATGAAGCCTGAGTTAGGATTCTTCAACATTGTCAACCTTGGTTTCTCAACTGTTGATGTTTTGGGCTGGGTAATCTTTTGTTGTAAGGGGCTCTTCTGTGCATGGTAGGATATTTATCATCATCCCTGGACTATGGATGCTAGTAGCCTCTTCTCACCACCTGTCAAGTTGTGGAAACTAAAAATGTCTCTAGACATTGCTTAATATGTCCGCTGGGGGCTAAAACTCACCCCTTGGTGAAGAACCACCTGTTTAAGTTGTTCTTAACGTATTAGAAAATAATACTTTATGACAAAAAAATCAGTCGCATTTGACTTACCTTGGAGGGAAAAGCCAGAGGTCATTCTGGTGGGTGGGTATGCCCTTTTCTCCTTTGTCAAAGTGGCCGCCCCTCTGCTGGACGGCACAGAGCAGCTTAGTTTGTGAGCTGTCACTGAAATGTGATGCAAGTGACCCGGGATTAGAGCCCTTGGTAAAGACTCACAAGAATGTTTTGATTTGATTCTTCCTCTCCAGGTTTGATTTTATCCTTGATAATGTTGGTGGATCCACTGAAACTTGGGCTCTAAATTTACTCAAGAAATGGTCAGGAGCCACATATGTGACTTTGGTGACGCCTTTCCTCCTGAACATGGACCGACTGGGCGTAGCGGACGGCATGTTGCAGACAGGCGTCACTGTGGGCTCTAAGACGTTAAAGGTAGGGAGGAGAGTCTTGCTTGGTAAGAGCAAGCAGGTGCCTCCTGCTCCTGGAAATTGATTGTCACCTAGGAGTTTCTTTTACATTGAAGGCAGCATGACACAGTGGCTACAAGCCATGGGCTCTAGGGTCCCACACTGACTAGGTTCAAATTCTGGCCTTCACCTAGTAGCTGTGTGACCCCATGCAAGTCATGAAATGTCTCTGGTCTCCAAAGTCTTCACCTGTAAAATGAGGCTAACAGGATATCTCCGTTACTGCATGTTGTAAGGAATGAATGAGGTAATCCATGTGAACAACTTGGTACGGTGCCTAGCACATAAAAAGCTCGTTTTAAATTTAAATGTTAGCCTTTATTGTAAACATCTGATACACCTGCTTTTTCCTTGCCTGTACTCGATGGCCCTGTCTTTGTCTTCATCAGTCTTGACACATACAGTCTTCTATATAAGAAGGTGGAAACTATTAACAGTGTACAGCTGGCTTTTTATGGTCGTAGGATTGGGATATGCTGGAGATTCCCAAACTGGGACTTCAGACCTTTAGCAGTTCATGGGCATTTTTTTGAATTTCAAAAACCTAAAGGAAATTGTATTCTTACTAAGTTAGGCTGCAAAAACTAATAGAACAATCATGCCTTTTCTTGAATTGTATCAACTTGTCCTAACAATGCATATTCCGTGTGAATCAGAAACTAGCTACTGATGACATTCTAGGAGTTTCTGAGACTTGATTATTCAGCCTGACTTTTAATGATTCCATTGTTCTCAGGGCTGTAAAGAACTCTGTCACCCAGCTGAACACGTCCAGTGTGGTGGGCCTTGGAGACTACTGTACATCAGCCTTAGTTACAGGACTGATAGCAGAGCTGAGCGTCTGCTCTCTACTTAACGTGAGAGCCTGCTGTCATCACAATGGTGAAAGAGGCTTATGTAATTTCATGTAATACACTGTTGATAATTATAAATTAATGTTTTAAAATCTGAATTAGTGTTGAAATGGAATAAGTGATACAAAAAAATGAAGATAAATTATATTTTTTTAATTAGACAAAATACTTCAGACTCAGGAAAAATGTGGAAGGGTCCTCTATAGTAAAGAAGTTGTGGGTCACTGATTCAGGCCACCCCATGCTGACTCATATTTGTGAGATGACTGGCTTGATAATTATCTGTAGCTTCTTTATTCTAGAAATTAATTTGGGACCTTTTGGGGGAGAAATTTAGGATTTCGGTCTCTCAAATTCTATGTACGAAGTAAATACTCAGTGGTAATTAAGAAGAGCCATGACAGAGGGGCCCATGACTCAGTTCTTAGGCACTGTATGTGGGTGACAGAGATGACTAGACCAGCCCTGTGCTCCAGGTTCTGTATTTTCATTTGACCAAGGCAGCAGCCAGGAAGTGTCCAGAGGGTGCTTGTGGTAGAGAAAGGGATCTTAACTGTCCTTTATCTCTTCTCTCCCTGTCACAAAACCCAGCTTTTCCAAGTGCTTTAAAACACAAGTTTAACTTTTCTGTAAGATTTTATACTTTGTCTTCCAGTGAGACCTCTCACAATTTCACCTTCAGAGTTGTCCTCTGAGAATAAAACGGGCATACCTCTCTTCATTTTTCCTTTCCCCCCTCCTTGAAAGATGATAGTGGTATGCTCATGTGAAAACCTTTTAAGTAGTTTCTGATGTCTTTCCGAGAATGTGCACAGTTAAAGCCTCATTGTAATGCTCCAGGCTCTCCTGCTGGCTCTGGTTTACTCTCTCCTGTAATGGCCTGGAAAAAATACACAGACCCCTTAGAGCAGAATATAAAAATTCTGCTGTTGCAGACCAAAAGTTTCACTTTACAGGACAACTTGCTGTAAAGAATTATAGATGTGGCAGTTGTGACTGTTGCTGTTCCTTCTTTAAAACCCTAAACATTACAGAATGTTTTAATTGTAGTCTATAAGGGGAGGACATGAACAGCTCTTCCGTGATTATAATGAGTAACTGGGCTGTCTGTAAGCTTGGGACAGTCTCGGTGCTTCTGCTATCTAGCTACATAAACTTTCAAACAGTACTTTTGTTCTTCTTCTTTGAGTGTGTTGCCTAGACCAGTGTTTCCCATCCGCTTTCATGCCCCAACACACGTAGAAAATGATAGTATTTGAAGAGCATTTTGAGGCTGCTCTGAGCGAAGAGCAAACCACCTGGAGACTCTGCCAGACCAGGTGCTGCCTAGCTACCCCAAGGGCTGATGGGAGTCCAGGGCTCGTCACACCAATTCTAGGGTAAGCTTGGTCCTGTTTGCATCTGTGCTCCTGGGATAGTTATTAATGGTGTCTTCTTTAACTCTCAACAATTGTTCCAGGTTAGACAGCCAGAACAGTAAGCCACTTCTGGCATACCATGGTGAAGCTCTGCCTAGACAACAGCTTGGCTTTGACTTTTTTCTACAGTCTCAAACTCTGATTTGATATTGCCCCAGTCTTTCCTCAGTAAGCTCTACTTTTAGCACAAGATAAATGTTAATTGAATACTTTCTGTGTATCAGGCTCTTTACATATGAGGGCTGTCTGGAAAGCATCCAGCCAAGTAATATGAAAAATAGAGGCATTTGTGGCTGGATTTTTTTTCTAGATAGCCCTTGTACATTCTTATTTAATCCTTCTAATAGCCTGTGCCCTGGTGGTGGTATCACCATTCTGCAGGCCAGGGAACGGGCTGAAAGAAGTGGCTTGACCTGAGTAAGTAACACAACTGTTAAGTGCCTGAGCCGGAGAAGCAGGGGCGTTCCATTGCACTTGTCAACTTCATGCCATGGTAGCAGCTTCTGTCATGCTGCGGGATTGAGGCACACAGTGAGATCAGAGAAAAGAGCTCTCCCGGTAGTGGTGGGAAGGTGTGGGGAGGGAGACAGCGTGGGACTGTGCTCCTCTGGATAGCTCACGTCTGATAAAGTGTGGTGGAGCAGGTCATTGAGATAGCATGGAGAACTTCGGCTAATGCTTATGCTGATCATGGCCTGCCCTACCTCCAACATAAAGAATAACAATTGAAAGTGGGTACAGCAGTAGAGTGGTATGAACTCTCTTAGTACCAGAGTTTTGCTTATCTTCACCGGGAGACGTTCTGTCCCATGATCGATTAGGTGGCTTGGGACATGCGGCAACTATAGGGGACAACTCAGCTATGATGTGTAAGAAACTTTACATTTTGTTTAACTTTGAAGCTGTCTTATTTCTCTCAGAGCCAGTAAAATATCTGTGATTGGATTTCTTATCTATGATCATATTTTGGTGCCTTATTGCCCATAAAAAAATTCTTGAATTAGGTAAAAAACTCTGCTGGTGCCTCTGGACTTTATTCAAACCTTAGTAGGGAAAGCCTAGAGTTCTAAGGCCTGATTTCTCATAGTGAAGAAACTGAGTGTATAAGACTACTGCTTAGACTCTCATTTTAAGGAGAGCTTTGCTGTGCTTACTTGTCAATTCCAGCTTAGTGAAGAAGCCTGAGTTCACATGGATATGTCTTTGTTCATGCATTTATGTATTAAACATTATGAGCATCCACTGCCTGTCAGTCACTGTGCTATTGTGTCACCATGAAATGGGTAATCAGTTTGTCCATCATAGTCATCCGGAAAATACTTTTCCCTTAATTTGCATTGAATCAGATTTTATTCTTTCCTATATTTGACATGTCTTTTGTTTGTTTGTTTGTTTTTAGCATTTCTGGCAAGGAGTCCATTATCGCTGGGCCTTTTTCATGGCCAGTGGTCCGTATCTCGATGATATTGCAAAACTGGTGGATGCAGGAAAGGTATGTGGTCCATTGTATTGCTAGAGTGCTCCTTGTAATCTTGGTGACCTGCCCACTGAGCCTCATCAGTGGGAACTCTCCAGAGGTTGGCTTGGCCAACATGCATGCTGCCTTACAATGACCCAGTTTCAGTGCTGTGTTTTTGGTTCTATCTCTGCGTGAGTAGATTGCTATATCCAAAAAAGAGCTGAACACCATCTAGTCTAATGATGTTGGTTTATAGATGAAGATGCCGGCCCAGAGAGGTTATATGGTTTTCCCAAGGTCACTGAGCTAGTGGTCAGCAGAGCTGAGATTTATAGCTGGGCTGTTAATGTTTTGGTGATAGTCCTAAACAGAATGCACCACGAAAGCAGTCTGCACAAAGTGGGGGCACACTTGTGAGTTTACTGTAGAACTGCTCCTGGATCTTCTTCAGTCTGAGGGTGAGGCTGCCCTGGAGGTAAGCAGATCTCCAAATGAGCAAGAAGAAACATTGCAATCTAAACCCCAGCAGAACTAGACTAGAAGTCAGGCCCCCAGGTCTCCTCTTCCCAGGCTGGTGTAATAACATCGGGGGCGAATAAATGGTATGCCTGAGTCACCTTTCTTTCCCCTCTCTGGGTTTTTACTCTGATCCCTTTGTCCGTAACAAACAAGCATTGTAGGTCTGATGTGAGGCTGTATGCAGACACTGCCTCATTATCCAGTTAATCTCCATTTGCTGTCACATACTCAGCCAGCAGTGGCATTTGCCTGCTTGTTAATCGAAAGCCTTTTTTTTTTTTCATTGTCACTTACGGGAAGAGCTGAATGACTCTTTATGCCACAGTCAGCCTTTTGGGGTTATTCGCCACAATAGGCCTGACCAGCCAGATTAAAGTGTGCTGTCACTGCGGGCTGCCTGTGTCATCAGTTCCAGATCTGGGTCTCCCATCGGAGCTCTAAAGTGAACGTCGCTGGGTGAGCCAACACCGTTCATTCTGGAGTGCAGCAGGTGGCTTCATGGTTTCTTTGTGCCCACTGGTAACACTGGTGCTATATTGGTTTTGTTAATCGTGTCCAGTGCTCAATGACGAGTTATTGCCTCCTTTCCTTTCTTTATTTCTCTCTCAGGTGCCTGTTTGGTGTACCTGTTCTGGATTAGTGCCTGGCACTTAGAAGGCACACAGTCTTTGTGGGATGAATACATGCATGTATGATGTGAGTCAGGGACCCAGAGAATAGGGCAAAAGGCTGCAGTGATTCCCACGCCAGTATGCCAGAGACTCACCTGGGAAGCTTACTGAAAATGTGTTGTCTCCACCCCTAGAGATTCTGATTTAAGTGTTCTAGTAGGAGGCCAAGGACTCTGCGTTTTAAGCATGCTTCAAGTGACTCCTTTTTAGGTAATCAGCATCCAGAAAACAATGTCCCAGGATCTTGAAAGAGAGTGGTGGCTTTAGGAGGTTTCATGTGGGACATGCAGGACACAACTTGAATGCATTCCAGCCTTAGCAGAGAGGGCAGATAGGTTTCATCTGACAAGCCAGCTCAACTCTGTGCATAGTGCCTGCGGCGCTGAGGGAGATTTTTGAAGTCGTGCTGTGCTGGGGAGGACAATGGTTACTAATCAGTGATGTCCTCCAGAGGTGCACATGGGATTGGTAGCCTGTGTACCACACATCTGCCATCTTGGGGCCTAAACACAGGGCTTAGAGACTGGATCCTCAGCTGGCACAGTCCCTTAGCATGAGGCAGACCAGTCAAGATGCAGGATCTGATAAATCACAATCCTTGGCTACCTTTTCCTCCCCTTCTGGTTTTAGGAATAGGATAGAAAGCAGCCCATGATGTATGAAAGACTCAGCGCGCAGTGGCGAGAGCACAGACTGGTACAGATTGAATCCCGACTTACTACTCAGCAGTTGTCTGACGTTGTTCAACTTACCTAACTCCTTGATTTCTTCATCTGTGAAACGAGAATAATAGTGGTACCTACCTCCTAAGGTGGTTATAGTGATTAAGTGAGGAAAAATATATAGAGTACTTAGAAGAGTACCTGTCCCTGTGAGAACAATAGGTGGTAGCTTTTACTTTTATCATGAGCCTATTGTGATTTGTGGACACAAAGGGACTTTCAGCTCTTTGGAGAATCTGAGATACAGGCTGACCAGACATACCATTTTAAAAGGGACAGGAAACAATGATACTGTCCCATTTCAAATGGTACATATGGTCAGTCTATTGACTTGTTGAATTTAGCTCAGTAAGACTAAGCTGACTGACATACTGTTTGAAACGGGACAGTACCATTGTTTTCTGTCCCGCTTAAAAGGGTCTGTCTGGTCAGCCTACTGAGATGCCTTCCTCCTGGCTGAACCAATACATTCACATAAGAGAAGGTACATCAGATATATCTGAACACCACAGGAATACTTCTTCCTCTTGTAAAAGGAAAAGTGTAAAACATAGGCATTGGCTTATGTCTTCTGACAACTTATCCTTGCCTGTGGAGGCAGTCCACTGAACTATTCAGTGGACAGTTATTGATTTTGCTTGAAGCTTTGAGAAGGGAGAGTTCAGCATGGTGAGAGAGGGTGGTAACTGGGGCAAACTAATGAATAGTGTGGCAGCATTCAAGCATTGATGAGCTGGTCGAGGTGGCTTTCCTGTAAATTCTAACCAGCTTCCCTGTTGTGTAGCAGTCTCCCAGGGCCATGCCAGCTGGAGCCCAGCTTGCCCACATAAGACTCTCGCTTCCCATTTATCTTCCTGGTTTTCACATAAGCGACATTTAAAATTGTTTTATTAACTGTGCCTTTTATTTTTCTGTATTCCTTTTTAAAATATGTTTTATTTTTCAATTATAGGTGACATACAAAATTATATTAGTTTCAGGTACAACATAATGATTGCACATTTATATAACTTACAAAGAGATCACTCCAGTAAGTCCAATACCCACCTGGCACCATACATAGTTACTTTATTGACTATTCCTTATGCTGCACTTTATATCCCTGTGACTGTTTTTGTAACTGCCAGTTTGTATGTCTTAATCTGTTCCCCTTTTCTCCCAGCCCCCCAAACCCCCTCCCATCTGGCGACCATCAGTTTGTTCTTTTGTTCTTTAGATTCCACTTATGAGTGAAATCATATGGTACCCTCGAGGTCCATCCATGTTGTCTAAAATGACAAGATTTCATTCCTTTTTATGGCTGAGTAATATTTCGTTGTACATATGTATATCTTCCTTATCCATTTGTGAAAATCAGGTTACTTCCCTAGCTTGGCTATTATAAATAATGCAACAGTGAACATAAAGGTGCACATATCTTTTCAAATTAGTGTTTTGGATTTCTTTGGATAAATATTCAGATGTGGAATTGCTGGGTGATATGGTAGTTCTATTATGAGTTTTTTGGTTTTTGTTTGTTTGTTTGTTTGTAGCTCCCTGGCTGGGAATTGAACCCAGGCCACGGCGTTGAGAGCGCCAAAGCCTAGCCACTACACCACCAGGGTACTCTATTTTGAGTTTTTTGAGGACTCCCCCCCCCATACTATTTTCTGTAGTAGTTGTACCAATTTGCAACCCCACCAGCAGTGCACAAGAGTTCCCTTTTCTCTACATCCTTGCCAACAGTTGTTTGTTGATTTATTGATGATGGCCATTCTGACAGGAGTGAGGTGATAACTGTGGTTTTCATTTGCATTTCTCTAATGAGAAGTGACATAGAGCATCTTTTCATATGTCTATTGTCTGTCTACATGTCCTCTTTGGAGAAATATCTATTCAGGTCCTCTGTCCAATTTTTAATCTGATTGTTTGGTTTTTTGGTGTTGAGTTGTATGAATTCCTTACGTGTTTTGGATATTAACCCCTTATTGGATGTATTATTGGTGAATATTTTCTCCCATTCAGTAGGTTGTCTTTTGTTTTGCTTATGGTTTCCTTCACTGTGTAATCTTTTTATTATAGTTTGATGTAGTCCCATTTGTTTATTTTTTTATTTTGTTTCCCTTGCCTGAGGAGATATATGCAAAAACTATTTCTAAGAGTAATATGAGACAGTTTATTGCCTGTGTTTTCTTCTAGGAGTTTTATGGTTTTAGGTAATTCATTTAAATCTTTAATCCATTTTGAGTTTATTTTTGTATATGTATAAGAAAGTGGTCTAGTTTCATTTTTTTGCAGGTATCTGCCCAGTTTTTCCAACACCTCTTATTGAAGAGACTGTCTTTACCCCAATGTAAATTCTTGTCTCCTTGTCCTAGATTCTTAAGTGATATTTATTAAGCTCCTGCCACATGCCTAGCAATGTGCTGGGTGTTATGAGGAATACAGAAGGGTTGGTCTGTATCACAGGCACTCTAAGCTCTGGTCAAGTAGATATGACACACATTTAACAAATTAAAACAGAAAATCAGTCCTCATTCTGCACACTGCCTGTGAGGGGGCTATAGGGATACGTACAGCAAGAACCTTGGGACTCCCCCTTTGGTATGTACCATACGCATCAGGGGGGCTGAGACGTGTCCTCATCTGTCACAAGCATCTGTGAAGAGGGCCATGTGGGTCCCTTAGCAGTTCTAAGAGAGAACACACTGGAAGGTCAGTGGGGTCGTGTGAGACCTGGGCAGGAAGTGGGGCAGAATTCAGAGCAGAGGCATAGACATACCATGGTCAGAGAGTTCAAGCAGATCATTTTGGTGAAGTGTGGAATCCACGTGAGGGCTGAGGTTGGGATGGTGGTGGCCTTTGAATGCCAGGCTTGGGAGCTATTGAAGGGTTCTGAGTAGGAGAGTGGCATGACCAGAATAGAGCAGAGGTTAGATTGAGCAGTGGTTGGAGCAGGGCTGCCTTACAGAGAGGAGAAGCAGACAGGAGCAGGGCAGCCGTCACAGCAGGCATGGCCTGGCGGTTAAGCTCCTAACCAAGGTGCACAAGGTAGATGTGCGAGAGGCTGGGTCTTAGTGAAGATGCTAATTACAGACATTATCTGTTTCAATAGATGTAGGTTTTTTAATCTTCTTGTGTTTTACAGATTCAGCCAGTTATTGAAAAAACCTTTCCTTTTTCTCAAGTTCCAGAAGCCTTTCTGAAGGTAGAAAGAGGACATGCACGAGGAAAGACTGTAATTAATGTCGTTTAAATAAATACTCAGTTTGATGATTATTGGCTCTCGTATTTGGTGAGTGCCTATGGGCCCAAACTTTTTTCTAGCCAACCCTGTCCAGATTAGATTATAAGTTCTATAAGTTAAAACAAAACAAAACACCTTTTGCCAGTAATTTCCTGTCTTCTGAACCTCAGAGATTGACTTTATAGCCACACCACCACCCTCTGCACGTCACCCTGCCCTCCCAGAGTGCTTTCTGATGTAACCTGTCCCTGACATGTCCATGTATTCCTGTTTGCTGAGAGGTCCGTCCTTTGTGCCAAGCACATGGGACACACAGCTAAGATCAATATGTAAAGAGCCACACTTGGACTTACCTGTGAAGTCAGTGAAAATTGCATATTGGTTTTTCAAGCTGTTCTTTCACACCAGATTGGCAAATTGTTGTGGCACCTTCTGTCCAAGTAGCTCAAACTTATTGTCTTAATGTTCGTGAGGTGCTAAAAGCTAAAACTTTGGGGTTTATGGTTGGATGGTAGCATGAATAGCTTAACTTGAAGTCCATTCCTTGATTCATCAGTGAGCACTTTTTTTAATTGGCCAGGGTTTCCTTTGATTTTTATTCCTCTACTCTACTGTGCTCGTAACAGCCCTCAAAGTTCTGAATCTCTTAGGGTCATATTTTATATATGGCTAGTGATTTGGTTGTTTACTTTCTTAGAAATTGAAAGGCAATGCTAGTTTCTCACATTTTAAAACCCATTCATTTTGCATAAGGGTTGGGCCTCCTTCAAGAAGTGAAACATGCTTCTCTGAGGACTTTTCCATGGAAATTACCACCATTCCATTGGGGCCCATTTTGACCTTAAATGCCTGCATTTAGGTATCTCAGCAATAAGCCCATTGCAGCTTTTGAATCTGTAGTCTATGCCCTTCATTCATCTAAGGTGAGTGTTTTGTCTCCTGTTGTACTCATCCTCGTTATTGCACCTTAGACACTTGTATTTAGCATTGGATGTAGGCCTGAGTAACTTGCTACTTGGTTTGTTCCTGTTAGACACTCATTTGGTAGTGGATGACGGCTTTTCTCTAGAATTGCAGGTCTCTTCATTACTAATTTATCTTGGAAGGAAGAGTATTTTTTTAGTTGTAAATATAGCCACTCTGAGTTCCATCTGAACAGTCTAAGCTCTTTTCCCTTGAGGGCTCCCAGGGGAAAATAAGGGGCAAAACTCTTAAGGCAGGACCTCACTTACCTCATGTCCACCCTTTCACCACTGAGTCTGGAAAGAGGGGGGTCAGCAAACCTTTCCCTGCCATTATTCCAGCACCCCTGAAATTTGCCTTGTCCTGAGTCAGACATTTGTTTCTAATCTGCCAGCTGACTCTCTTTGAGATGTTCTGAAGGCTGCTGAAAGAACTCTATCCGATTTCATCAATACAGTTAGCCAGAAACAAATTTATTTAAGAGAGAATTTCAACCCAGGCTACTGTAAGAATGTCTTACCCCACCATACTGTAACAATATGCACAAAGGCCTAAAAATCAGAGCTGTACACCTAAGAATCAGGCAGACTTGGTGACTGCTGTTGAACATGTACAAACATTACTTTAAAACTGAAGATACTACTCTGATAACCATAACTGCCACAGACTCCAGAGAGGATCAATATTTTAAAATTGGACATGTACCAGAACAGAGAAAAGCAAGTAAGATCTGTTCTTCCTGTGATGAGAGCACCAGCATTCAGCGACAAGGACAACAAAGTGAGGAAAAAAGAGGAAGAGTGTGTTCAAGGAACGTCTAGCAGTTTTGTTCAAAATGAGTGTGCACTGTTTGAACAGCACCATCTGGGCAGTATATTGTCAGCGCTTAAAGTCCTCCTTTCCTTCACTTTCGGGAAGAGAATTGCTGGTCATCCACTTGAGTCTTCTCCACCTCTGTTTCTGCTACCAGAAAGTGCCCTGTCCCAGGGGCGTGGCTGTGGAACATCACAGGTAAGGTAGCCCTGGGCAGGACATGGGGGGGCGGGGCTAGCAAAGGGTTGCATAATACTGCTTCAGAACTAGTTTTAGAGAGGATGGGCTGATAAATTAGGTCATGGTAGTATTGTTCCAGTAGCATCTGTGAGAAAAGCCTCAAACGCTCACCTGTGACATTCCAAGGCAGCCCATGGGTGAGTTAAAATAATCCAAATCCTGCTAATCAACGTCAGCAGACATGGATATGCAATCTTGTAAATTTACTAATTTTTAATATTAACAGAAAACAGTATTTTGTTTATACTTAGTTGAAATATGTCTGACTATAACATAAGGCTTCCCTCCCTTTGCCATACAGCATAACTGATTCCAGAAAACAGGTCACGGACCAAAACTATAGGCGTAGCACATTATTTCATCTCGGGTGCTAAACAGTTTCTACCTTACCAACTTAAGCTTTTATCCTTCCCTTTAAAGTGGAAGGAATTTGTAGGTCCACAGAGTAGGTAAATTTATTCCTGTATGCTCCTGTCACCGTCTTTGGAAATCATTTAAAATGTATGTAGTGTTAAAGTTTTGATATGACATTTTTTAAAAAGAACATGCACAGCTGCTAATGAGGCAACCTGTGTAAGCAGCTGCTGAAGGGAAATGAAGGCAAGAAAATGAGAGAAGGACAAATTTTTGGTTTAAAACTATTAGTCTTTTGAAAAGATGAAACAGTTGTCCCAGTCCCAGCAGTATGATTCAAGAGTGACTTCAGAGTTACTGCAGGAGTATATCCACTTTCCTCTTGGCTCTTCAGTCAGCAGTCCTTTTTGAATAAGGTAGTTGGAAAACCTTATTAAAAATAAGGAAATGTTCCTCCTGCATTCTTTATCCAGGTTTATAGGATCATGGCTTCCCACACTTGTGTTAACTTTTCTTTGCTCACAGTGTTGAGGATAATGTGATTTTGATCATACTGTGCACCCCCTGAAAAAAAGGGAAAGGAAATAATAAAAGGAAATGTGCCCACACTGATGGGGCTGTAATAGACATACGAGGTCGGACAATGAATTACGCAAACCCATCCTAGAAAAAGCGCTACACACCTCATTGCTGCGTATCTGCACCGTCACCTTCAAAGTACCCCCCGTGGGAAGCTATGCACCGACGCCAGCGCCTAGTCCAACCTTCAAAGCAATTTTAAAACTCTTTTTCTGGAATGGTCATCAGATCTTTTGTCACACCCAAAATCTGACAAGTTTGCAGACCTGCCACCGTGCGCTTAACATTGCCAGCACTGCACAAACAACTCAGTAAGGTGTCATACTCATCACCTTACCGAGTTGTTTGTGCAGAGCTGCTGAAAGCACACAGTGGCAAGTTTGCGAACTTAATTGTCAGATTCTGGGTATGACAGCTCTAATGGCCATTCTAGAAAAAGAGTTCCAGATTGCTTTGAAGGGTGGACTAGGCGTTGGCATCGGTGCACAGCTTCCCAAGGGGCGTACTTCGAAGGTGATGGTGGAGATACTCAGCAATGAGGTACGGAGCGCTTTTTCTAGGATGGGTTTGTGAAATTCATTGTCCGACCTCGTATTTCCCTTTCAGTTTATGGGATATGTGGACTACTCGCTAGGGTCCACAAGATGGCATCATTCTCCCACATTCTCAGACTTAAATTCAGTTTAACAAGCCATTAAACCACTATTGCAGGTCCCGTACTAGACACACTAAGAAGTCAAATACGAACAGGAAATTATCCTTACTTAAGAGCCATTTGTCTAATTTTAATGCATGAAAGAGGAACCTCCAAGAGTCCCACAGCTCTTGTCTGAGTCAAAACTAGAATCCAGGTATTCTGACTCCTGGCCAAATGTTAATGTAGCATTGGCGGGGAATCCTGTATGCCTGGAGCTTCTAAAACGTCAGTTCTCTGAAGCCCGGGTCGTATCCTTTTTTTCTCCCACGTTGTTACCCCCCAGTCTCCAGCACAGAGCTTTCCATGGAGTGGGTACCCAACAAATGTTGAAAGAACAAAAGAAGAAATGCTTAAACTAGCTCATAAGAATGAGTGACCTTAACCCTGGACACAGGGAGCTGATGACATTTGTAAGCAACATGAATCCATGTTTTCCAAAAAAAAAAATCAATTTCCAAATTAGTCACATTTCTTTCGCTTCTCTGGAGGTTTTGAAACTATTTTATAAAGAAGAATTCCAGTTCAACAAGTTGATGAAAATAAGAATTTTTTAAAAAAAAGACCTCAGTGGTTCTTAACTAGTTTCAGTCTCAGGTTGATCATCTGTAGAATGTTTACAAGTGACAAATCTTATACCTAATATAATGTGAAGGACGTATGCTTACATGACCATTAACTTTCTGAATGTTGCATTTATTTTCTTGTATCTAAGGGTCCTCCTTACATTTCATATAATGTATGATTTTGGGGTTCCCAGCCTGTTATGTATACATTGCTTAGTCTGTGCTCCCTAAGTGTAGTGATTGGCCTTTGCCTCTGAACACCTTTCCGACTTCTCAGGTTCTTTGTGATTTCTAATCTCCTTATTAAATGGGCTGGCCACTCGACTCACCTGGAGATGATACAAGTGACAGCCACTATTGCTCGCCATGTAGTCACCAAAGCCCGTGATGAAAGTGTTCAGGCTGATTATCCACAGAAGTTATTTTAAAACCAAGTTGCAGCTGTTTCTTTATCCCTATCCTAATTTTTAATGAAAACTTTGGCCAAGATTCCTGAATAAAGTAGAATTGAGCCAACTTTCTAACAGTTTTTAAAAATGGAGTGTGTATTATAGTATGATTACAGTATAACCACTTCACTAAGTTTATAAACCTAATAATGTTGGCTTTCCTGGTAGGGAATAGAAATTTTCTACTTACACTTTAAAGAAAAATTACCCTGTATGACATTATTAAAACACACTTCTCCATTTGCTTGTCAGTAGCAACAGCAGTTCACTGAATTCCCATGTCTATTAGAAAGTCAGTTTTGCTTGTTTTAGGTTGCTTTTACATTTCAGTGGTTCTCCTATCAATAGGGGCAACACCCAGGAACTTAAAAATGCAGGTTCTTAGGCCCCACCCCAGAGCTACTGTATCAGAAACTCTGAAGGTGGGGCCCAGCAATCTGTTTTATAAGTCTTCTAGGTGATTCTGATGCAGATAAAGTATGGGAACCACTGGCCTAAATTTATTTATTCTTCCCAAGCACCATCAGTTTGCTCTGGATTAACTTCAGTGAACAAATGTTCAGTTGAAATCCTCTTGGCTGTGTTGTTTAATTCCCTTTAGATCTTAGATGTTTTCCATGAAAGGTTACAAGAAAATATGTGAGAGTCATCAACTATACTGAGATCACAGCCTTTTAACTTGTGATTTTTAGCCTAACACTATTACAATAAATAGTTTGAAGACTGCCTGTGTCTAGATTCCACTACTTCAACACTTGCAGGTGTGAGATGGTGGCCAAACTGATTTAACTCCTCTGAGCCTCAGTGTAAAATGAAACAGGAGAGACAACATAGGCCTCTTACGGTTGCTGTGAAGATAGCACAGTGGCTGGCACAGAGTAGGGGACCTCTTACTATTTATAGTAGTATACTCATCCTTTTCAAAAGCAAAGACTAGATTTTTAGTTAAAGAAAGACACAACCAAGGAAATAAAGGCAACGATCCTTACCTTTGATATCTAACACTAAATTTGGCTTCAGCTTGCTGTAGATCCTGCCGTCCGACCTAATGTTCCAGAACTGACTGTCGACGTTCTGGTCGAGGGCCAGGCCCAGTTTAGACCCAGAGGTGACCAGGCTCCCCACGATTGTCAGGCAGCAGTCTTCCGCTATCTGCTCAGTGCAGAAGAGAAGGCATCTTAGAGGCTATGTTCAGTGTCACTGTAAATTGGTTTCCTATTTACATTGGTTTTTAAAGTTATCTTAAACCCTAGCTTCATTTACCCTATATGAGGCATTTCAGCTTTTAGGCAGGGTACAGTGAGTGATGGAAAGTTCTCAATTCTTTTCCATTGTAAGAGACGCTGCCCTTTGTGAGACTCTGTCTTATTAAGGGAAGCCTGAGAACAGCAGAACTGCCAATCATGATGTTTTTTTCCCTTTCAGAAATGACCATGATCTGAGGCTGGGTCTGTAGCTAAATCTCCCCCTGAAGTAGCCACCTCTGCTTGGCATACTCTTCTAGAATATGGCTGCATCTCTCATTTTGAAAGCTGTTATAGCACATAAGTGGCTGAAAGGGCATTTTATCACTTCAAAACTTGAAATTCCATGTGCTAATTCTGTTTTTCCTTCATGAGAAATGTCTAAAATTTTCTAAAAAGGCATGCTCTCCAACTATAAAAGGAGAAAGAAGAAAATACAAATGCAGTAAAGTATGTTTTAATGTAAAAATTTTATGGGTCCTTCTGTGAAGTGAATCTACCCCTAACATATAAACCAAGTGTGGTAGTCCTATGTTCACATGACATCAACACACACTGCTACAGAAAATGCTTATGAAAAGTGTATTATTCTGTATTAAGATAAAAAGATTGTGATAATCTAGGACACTACTTTTTCTCATTGACCTACTGAATTCAAAGTTGTTAAGTAACATCACTGAAATGCTTGTTAGAAATAATTGATGAAAGGCACCATTTTCTTGAGTTGTAGAAGATCATTCAAAGGCAGGAATTGGCTTTTTTAATGCTTTTTGTATTACAGCTCATACTGTTTCTTCTGTGCGTGTCTAAAGAGCACTTTTGTTTACTTGAAAGGATAATCCTCCCTCAAGCACAACAGACCTAACTAACAAGCCTCTCACAAGGCTGTGTGACTTCTGCTGACTCATGGGGCATCAGTTTAAAAAAAATCTGGAGCAAACAGTCAAGCCCATAAAATGGAGTTAAAAAGAGTGTCTACAATAGAAGCATGAGCTTCTGTCATAAACTGTTACTACATTCAGCTCTTAAATGTGTGTTATGGCAGGAGTAATGCTGAGGGAGATGGGGTATTTTCCATTTTACAAGGTGATAATTAGGGAATGGATTGTGTTGTATACAGGGTCGTACCTCTTCACCCTTCATTTTATCTGTGAGGTGCTTCAAAACAGAAACATAGCAGGAATGATTTGTTTTGATAATGTTGGGGTTTATAGGTTATTCCAGTAACAACTAGATCAGAGGTGTCCAACTTTTGGCTTCCCTGGGCCACAATGGAAAAAGAATTGTCTTGGGCCACACATAACATACAGTAACAATAGCTGATGTGCTTTAAAAAAAAAAAAAAAGTCGCAAAAAAATGTCAATGTTTGAAGAATTTGTGTTGGGCCACAAAGCCATTCTGAGCTGCAGGTTGGACACACCTGAACCAGATTAAGAAAAAAGAGTAAACAGTTCCTTCTTCTATTATTATATAAAAATCAAGTATAATAGTCTTTCTTAGATCAGTGTTAGCTTTTATAGAACCAGTGTAGGAACTTAAAACAAGAGGTAAAGCTAAGAAATATTTTCATGAAAAAAATCTTCTAATTTATTTCTGAAAGTGCTCCAGAAATCATGAAATAACATCTACATTACTACTGTGAAGGACGATGCCATCACAGACCTCTGTCTAATCCGAAAAGCTCACCCTGCATTTGATGCATCCTTCTTGATAAATCCAAATCTGATCATCAGCGCCGACATCTTCCATGACCTGTACCCTAAGAAGCTTCAGATCCTCTAAGTTTCCATTGGTCGACATGAATAGCCCTGTTGCTTTGTTTCGAAGTCTAAAATAAATTCGTTTCTAGAAGACAAAACCCCCGGCAATATCATGTATAAGTTGTACTGTCAGAAGCACTGAGCAGGCATCAGTCGCAGGGGCAGGATCCAGAGTGAGGTTGGATTAAGGGTAGTTACTACAGCCAAGAGTCCCAGAGGCTTTAGATTCTCTCAGTGAGAAGATTTTGACAAAATTTTAAAGGAGTTCCTGGGGCAGGGAGCCTGCCTGTGGACAGGATTACGCTGGGCTTGGGACAAGCCATGTTCTGATGTCAGGTGCAATAGCATTTCTGAAGACAGTCACAGCCTCTTAGCACCAGAAACAGAGCCCAAATTCAGGAAGTTGGGATGGGTGACGGAGAGGCCAATTTCAAACTTAAAATTGAAACTATGAAGTTGAATTACATTTACAAAAAAATAAAATAAAATAATCCAAGAAACTGTTCAAAGCATGGAGAAGAAAAGTATACCTGAACAAAAGGCCGTAGAGACCCTATTTGGCGACAGCCACTGAATTCATACCAATTAGGTACTTGTGCTGGTGACAGTAGGAACTGTCGACCCCTATAATTACCATATTCATAAGTAACCCATCTGGAAAAAAAGAGAAGATAACCACAAGTAAGCAGCAATAACCATTTGACAGTGGGTCCTACTTATATTTATTTTTAAAATGCTCCCAATTTTTAGACTAAGCTTTATACCTCAAATATTCATTGGGGGAAAGGAAACTACCTTATTTTCTAAAACACTTGAAGTGCCCATTTCTTGACAAATAGCAAATTCTTGGTACATGGATTTTAGGTCAAAAAGATCCATTCTTACAGAAATATAGGTAAGTTTTTTTCTCCAATGAGAAAATGAAAAGAGATGACAGCCTTTTAGGGGGCAACCCAGTACTTCCTGTGAGCTTTCGTAATAATGGGTCTTTTATTTAAATATTTAGTATCTATAAAGTTCTTAGTGTGTGGCATATGGTAAGAACTATATAAGGGATAGTTAAATAAAAATAGATAACTCAGTAAATTACTGTTTCAAATGTGTAAGCTTCCTTAGTCTAGAAGACTGCTGGAGATACTCGGGTTTCCCATTGCTGCTGGTGCCACACCTGAGGAGGTATGGGTTCCGGCACACAAGGGCCCGCCAGCAACCCAGCACCCCTCCTCCCTGCCTAATGTGTTACATCAAGGAAGAATGATCTCAACTTTTAACCCCAGAACTCTAAAATGCTATCTATCATCTTTACCATTTTAGTGTAAAAACAAAATATTACCTAAAACCTGCTGAAAAATAAAAATCACCCATAATTCTAGCACCCCAGTATTGTTTCTTTAAATAGCTATAGTCCCCACCAACATTTGATGTATACAGGTAGACTGTACCTGTTGTTTTTGTGAATGAACAAAAATGTTACATTGATAGTTCCTATTCATTTTTACATCTTACATAACTTCACAATTGTTCAAAGTTGAGAAACATCTTGCCATGTTGATTTTTAACTGTCGTGCAAGGCATCTGCTAGTCACCCCTAGCCAAAGGAAAATCCCAATTCTTACTCCAGCATCAAAGGACTCGGTCTTTTAAAGGGGAAAGAAAAATGAACTCTCTTACTTGCTAAAAAAGTGCTCTGCTCAGTAAATTTACTGAGCACTGCTTTACAAAGCATCCCCCTAGGAACTTACAGGTGTTAAAGACAGTCCTTCCCTAAGTAAACTGCAAATCTGGAGGAAAAGATGAAAGATGCCTCACATGGCTTTTCCCAATGGGAAAATGATAGCATGAAAGTGCGTAATTATTAGCCCTTACAGAAAACAGGGTTCTAAGTCAATTTAAGGTAATGTAGGAGAGGAAGAAATATGATCTAACTTAATTTTACAAATCAGTTATTTTACTGAATAAACAAGTGGGTAACTCACTTACATGCCACCAATCACCTGAACAGAGCGAATCTGTGTGTTGAATCCTAGGGAATGGAGGTTAACTATTTCTGTATTAAGTTCAATCTTTTTTCCTTTGAAGTCTTCTCTTTCAAAAAGAATAATTGTTGGTTCAGAAAATTCCTGTTTAGGAACAAAAATAATGTTCTGTTATTCATCTTTGATAATAAGTTGAACTTAGGTGAATATCATCTTGTTGCAAGGACAGAGCACCAAAACTGGCCAAACCCGGCCTGCCATAAACTCCCTTTCTCAGGAAGTCTTGGCATTTATATATTCCAGAGCTAAAGAGAAGGGGGAAGGAGGGGCGGGAAGTTTTCCCATGGCATAGAATGGCAGGCAAATGGAAGCAACGTCGTGTGGCGGGGGAGGTATCCTAGGCACAGAGGAATAGGTATACGAGGGCTGTTCGGAAAATATCCAGCCATAAATGCCTCGTTTTCATGTTACTTGGCCAGATACTTTCCGGACAGCCCTCGTATATGCCTGAAATATCAACACTTCCAATGAATTTACCTTCAGTCTTGCTATTTTCTACTGGGATAAGGAGGGGCTGGAACTGGTAAAGCAGTGGACATAAATGGCAAGGGTCAGAGGGCTATTGCAGTCTTTGGGGTTTAGGGGTACTGTAGTATTTGCTAATCAAGGAACCTTCCTCTTATGTGCATTTTCAACTCTTTTCGTTTTAATTATTAGTAGACAATGATTCTTTGCATTCATGATTCGCAAACTTTCCTGTAGGAATAATTGTTAGGAGAGAAAAAAACAGAATGGAAGCTCCATGTCCAAACTGGCATTCATTTTCAAATTGTAGACCCTTATGACCCTAGCGTAAGCTCCAATGATAATCCGAAAATCATAAATTCCCTACCTGCTTAAAGTTTTGTGACAGGGTGTGGCACTTACTGCTTCATTTATGTGACTGTGCCCTGACATGTAAGTTTTGTCACCCAGTGAACAGGGGGTTAATATGCAGAGGTGGTAGCTGTAAACTAATGAATCTTATACCACATCATTCCATGTTTCAGTGCATTTTCACATTTCAAAAAAGGTCAACATTTTAGTTATTTGAATAGTCAGGAAGGGATGAGAAAAAGCCAACTCACTTTTTCTTTCTGCCTTTTAAAACTAAAATCAACTACAAAGCTTTTTATGAGAGATCAGCTACTAAAAATTAAAATATTTCCAAAACTACAGACACACTCAAAGTAACATGTGAACATTATCTTGCAGTTTTGTTCTACTGAAAAATGGCTTTGACTACATCAAAATGAAAGATTTCTGTTCAGAAAGAGATACTATGATCTGGGTTAGCATATACATGATAAACTGGGAGCAGTCATCTGATTACATATTTTTAAATAACAGAGTACTAGAATTAAAAACTATTAAGGAATTTTTGCAAATCAGTAACAACAAAAGATACAGGAAACCAAAGAGCTGGACAAAGGAATGTAAATAGGCAATTTACTGAACAGAAAACCCAAATAATAAGTATATGAGATATCAGCCTCACTAACGGTGAAAACTCATATTAACAGCAATGAGGTAATACTTTCTACTTGATTCCTTCAAGTTGACATACGTCAGAAAGTCAGAATACTCAGTAATGGCAATGACGTGAAAAAAACAGGAACCCAGTGCACTGCCAGCAAGAATCTAAAGTGTAAAATGGGGCAGTGATTAGTGAAACGGCATATTCATGCACATGAATCCAGCAAATTCACTCTAACATATATCCCAAGAGACTCCCACACAGGTCCACAGGAATATACGGATGATGATTAAATAAGGATAATATGATGGTGGAATACCTGTATCAATTAGAATTAATCAACTGGATGTACATACAGCATAATGGACAGCTCTTCAAATTTTTTTAATACAATGAGTTATGTTTATAACGGAACTATTACAGCATAATGCTACATACAAATCTAAAGCCTATGTACAGATTTTTTGAAAACACATACTTTGTAAGAATACCCAAGCTGTATCCCAAACACATTAGGATGGGCGCCTGTGAAGGGGACAGGAATGGAAATAGGGACCGGGTATGCGATGGGGGGAAAAGGCATAGAGGCCTCACACTGACCGCAACGATCACGTACCATGACCAACTCAATACTCCACCTGACGTCTAAGAAAATGGCAAACAAAAAACAATTTATATGTTCAAGATCTAAAGAGACCAAAAAGTTCTTTACAGGATATAAAGTTCGGCTGTAACTGGTTTTAACTCCCAAGAGGTCCACCTGCTGGTTTCTTGCTCTGACCATCAGCTGTGTGAACTGTACATCTCCATAATGCTGTATTCACACTGACATACTCACCACATCTATAAAACGAAGAGACTTCACACTGGTTCCAGGCAGGCATCCCATTGCAGAGAGACAAGGATAGTGGCCTTCTTCCAACACGTACTGGTTACCAGAGAAATTTTCTCCATCATATGCAACCCAGCTGCAGTAGGGAAAACCATACACGCATTACAGTACGTGATATGAATATTCCTGTTCAGGAAGTCTGACTTAGAGATAGCATGCTATAAAAGAAACGCAATGCAGTGTTCTTGCTTCAAAAATATCTGGAAATATTTGCTGCGGCAAATAATTATTCTTAAGTCAGTTGTTAGCTTTGTAGGTAGGAAATAACTCTTTCCTCCAGGAAATGGTTCATGTTTTTACCTCTCCACCTCCCAGCATTCCTTGCTCCTCTCATGGGTGCCACCATTCTCCTGGCCTGTGTAGTTTTGTCAAACCCTGAATAATCCTTCAACTTTCTTAGTTCATCAGTCACCGGGGTCTACTGGTTTCCTCCCAAAATTTCTCTCACATTCCCTTAGCCTCATTCCCAACACCTCTGCACTGGGCCAGGAATCAAATTACCACAGTGACTTAAGTCACTTAGCCTCCCTGGGCCTCAGCATTATTGCTAAAGTGCTGAGTTACCATGGTTCCCTAGAATAGGTAGGCTTTCTTTTTATCACATGCTTATCAAGAACTATGTGTGTCAGGTGATTTTTCTCCACTGCTGGAGATACAGAACAGAGGTCAAAACCAAAGCCCCTGCTGTCTTGAAGTTTACACTCTAGTGAGTGAGCTGAGATGGACAATAAATGAACAAAAAAAATCCCTTGTCTGATGTTAATACAGGCTGCAGGGGAGGGGATAAAGGGGAACCTGGGCAGAGGTGGAGGTATGTGCTAATAAACTGGGAAGCTTGACTGTCAGTCTGCATTTGAATGCATAGCCAGTGCTTCTTCCACTTAGTGATGTGGTGCAGCATAAAGAACTATACGATTAAAGGCACTATGATTATTAGACTTGGTTCCTGGTCATCTCTGGCACAGGTTGCTCCAAGGGTTTCCTGACCAAGTTTCCCTTGACCTTGGTCTCTCCCTTCTCTAAAGCTTTTGTAAAACTACCATCTGTTTTCAGCATGGCACTTTAAGCTCATTCATTGCCTTTCCTGTCTTGTGTTTCCTATGGCATCCATCTAAACGCATATGCTCTGGGGGAGCCTTCATGGGGATCCCACCCTCCCTGTCCAAACTTGGATCACCTGTCCCTGGTACCAAGACCTCCCAGCTAGAGAGGGCGGTGTGTTCCCCGATCAGCATATACACTAACTCGGCTGCAGCCATGCGCTTGCCTAGCATGCAGAGTGCCTATCCTATTCTTGTCTACCCGAGAAAGATTGGGAGGTGCCTTAGAGATTATCTAGTGTCCCTTTACAGAGATGGGACAGGCCTAGAGAGTGGAGAACCTGGTACACATCCCATTGTACAGCGAGGTGGTGATTTTCCATGTCTCCAGTCCACACGGATCTCTAATGTCCAGCACTCAGATGCTGCGAAGTGTACTTTAGTACTACCAGGGTCTTGTGTTACGGGGTTTCATACAGCACCAGGCACCTGAAAATGTCACTAAATACTTGCTGATGTGTGAATTCCATTTCCCCCCAGTGATGAGGCTCTGCGAGTCCACTGTTTTGCTTACCTGCCTCCTAAAACTCTGCAAGACTTGGTAGAAAATGAATCATCAATTTGACTGGTTGTTTCTTCAAAACTTTGCCTGTGACCTTCAAACTGTGGCTCCGAAAACAAGTGAATCTTTGAAAAAGTAAACAGAAAGACATGAAACTATTTTGCCAAACACATTAACTCATTCAGTCTTTGAAATAATGACCCCAACAGAACCTGCTACCTCATTACAGTAAACTGGTATGAATTTTATAAATCCTTTCGTTTCCTGCTTCTCCATTAATGATCAGTTAGAAATCCTGTGGCTGCACCACTTGTGACTGTTTAATTCAGAGACATCAAAGGACAAGTCCAAACAAGAGGCAGCTTTCTATTGAACACCCTATCGCAACAAGCGGTGAGGCATTTTAAAGCTTTTATGTGACCAAAAGTAATTGTTTATCAGTTCTACCCTTTACAAAAAAACTATACTTTGGAAATGTAGTATAGTTTTCCTCTCAATGGAAGATACTTGTTCACTTATTAGAATCTTGTGTATGCCAGAGCGGGAGGTTGTGTGGTGCTTGTGCCTCTATAATTACGGCTGCCTGAACACTTTCATTAAATAAACCTAAATAACAATGTAACACTTTAGCTGATGAAGGCCTGAGTGAGAGACCATGTAAAAGAGACCATACATGTCTGTCTAATGCAGACACAGCAAATATGAAAATTTTACTTTTTATCACAATAACTATATGTATTGTTAGAAATATTAATCTTAGTGTAGTGTATTAATGTAAACTGATTTAATGTAATGATATACAATGAACTTTAAATAATAAGGTTAAGTATTTATAGGTTAAGTATTTAGGTATGGGTCAATGCTATCAAGCATTTAAGTTAAATCTAATTTAAAGATAGTTATGCTTTCAGGCAAAAAAAATTGGTAAAACTAACAAAATGTCCCAAATGTCTGATGTTTTGCATATAAGTTCAGCTTTTCAATGGAAGACCCCTAATTATAAAAAACAATATTTTTTGTTACCTGATTTCGTCTCCGTGGACCAGTGAAAGAATCCTAAAAAGTTTTCAAGAGAGAAGGAGATGAGTAGAGCAGACATCTTGAAAAAGTTTTTATTCCAGATTATCAATTACTGTTAAAAATAACCTCAGAATAGCTTCTATAGTGTTAAGTATGACATGAACCAGAAGCACATTCTAGAATTAAGTTAAAATTCTCATACAAAAATATAACTCCTTACCAAACATATGGGTTGAACAGAAGAGATCTTACAGTTTTTTCCTCCCCAGTCCTCAAAACTGGTATAAAAGCCTTTATCCAAAACATACTGTTCTCCTGTGAAGTCAGGATTTTCATAGGCTACCCATCTAAAGAAACAAAAACACTCACTTGTTACTGTTCATGGTTTACATATACAGTAAAACTGTCACACACATTTGGGTAACTTTGGATCATAGAGAAGCTGTTGTTTGTTTTACTAATCAGTAATCTTAATTTATCTGATTCTCCATTAATCTTTTAGGAACAGACAGATTTGTCTGGATGACAAATCAAAGTGGCAAGTGCAAGAGTATCGTTTTGTGAACCCTTTGGTGTTCTTGCTTATCCTATCCTATACCTCAGAAAAGCTTCAGTGGGGATATTTGTTTATATATCTTTCTAATTCTATTCTAAGGAAGCAATTTGGACTTTCAAAAAGTACCTGTAAAAGTTCTTTTAGTAGGCAAGTAAGAATTCTTTTTGTTATCAACATTAAAATATTTTTTTCTGAAAGCTATAGGAAGCCGTCTCTATTATACAACAAACCACATGAGAAAAAAAAGTTGACAGAAGAAATGCTTAAAAATAAAATACCAGCTAAGTAACTAAAATTTTTTTACCAACAGGATCTCCAATATATCATGACTATGTAATAAACAAAATGAACAAACTCTCAGAAATCCTAAAAACAAATCTCTTTGGAATGTTTTCATTTATTTTTTTTAATCTACACTCAGGAAAATCAACAAAACCAACTTATTGGATGCTATTTCCTATCCAAAGATAAAGTCCTTGAGGGGAAGAAAGTTTTTCAATTCTGTTATATTCAAGAGATAACTCATTGTCTCCTTAGTTAATTCATTGCCCTGCTGATTCTCTCCCAGCTTAAAGGAGTAATACCTATATGTCTGTATATGTACTGAGAACCTTCCAAAACTCTTTCGCATCTGTTATCCCATTTAATCTTCTAGGGGGTACTGGTTTTCCCATTTTATAGAAGGGAAAACCTAAGGACACAGGAAAGTCAACTCAATTCATTCATTCACTCAACATTCATTGGCTGATTACCGTGTGCCAGGAACTAGGCTGGCCCTAGGAATGCAAAGATGAAAAAGACAAGATCCCTGCCTTCAAAGTTTACAGATGAGAAAGAAGCATCACGTGGAATTACTTGTCGGAGTTTGTTCTGAATGTGAAATGACTTGTCTGTCCAAGGTGACACCAGCAGTTAATGGCCAGGAGTGACCGAACCCATGATTGAGTCTCCTGAGGCTGACCAGGTTCCTCAATTCAGGACCCAAACTGCCACTTGCTCTATAATAAAGTTGCCTTTCAAGCCATACTCAAAACAGTCTACTCGCCTCATCATTAAAACAGATCATGATTTTACTATCTCAAGGGCTTGACTTAAAAACTCAAGTATGGCCATTAGTAGGAAATGAATAGCCATCGAGAAGAAAAGACACGGCAAAAATCTCAAGTGGTAAGTAGCTTATGACCACTGCCACCTGTACACAATTCTGGCCCCCTGAACGGAGCAACTGCCTACGCACCAGTCGGCCCATTTTAGAAAATGATGCCACCTCCTGGCCCTAGCCGTGGTCATGACATTAACTTCCGATAACTTGGGAAAGGTCCTTAACTTTTGTGAAAGTTTGTATTTTTATTTATAAGGGCGTTGGCCCAGGGCCCCGTGCTGTTCCCATATGAGGTTACACTGCTCATAGTCCCTGTGCCTGCTGCCTCTGCTCACACAGCCTTTGACTTACACAGAGAAGCAGCAGCGGGAAGGGAGCAGGGAGCACTTACTATGTGGGAGGGAGACCTGCGTAGCAAGAAAATCTACTTATAAAACCAAGACTTAAAGAAGAACTGAAAAACTAAAGAGGATAAGCTATCTCACCAAGTATTCCTGGCCGGGCTCTGGGTGTGTAACAAGTTAGAGGAGAAGAGAGGGTTAAAAGGCCTTTCTGCTTGATTGTTGGGCTGCTAGGGTGGGGGTGGGGAGAGACAGTGAGGAGGAGGGACTGCACTCGGAGAAGGCAGCAACGGAGCTAGCCATGGAGGGAGCCTGAGCCAGTACTTTTGGTTTTTAGTAACAAGTGCAAGTACTCTATTTCCCTATAAATGAAATAACTTCTAAGAAAACACCCAACACCAATTCACTGACATCAAAACAGGAAAACCATTTCAGAATTTACTTAAATTGACATTAGTGTTGTTTTCTTTGCAAGATGCCACCCCAGATAAATCACCCATGCCTATGAGGGTAAGAAAGCCCAAAACTCAGATCTGAGATCCTTTGGTATATCTGTGATCTAGAGTTTACTTATAACCTGAGACCCTTAAGAAAGTTCCTTACTGTCCTTATTTAAATATTCTGTACTTGTGAACCAACACCTCTCTGTTTATAACGTTGGCAGGTGTGGTGGGGGCGGGGCGGGGCATGTACAAGTACTAGCAGGTCCCAGCCTGGTGGAGTCACAGCTCAGAATCCAAGGGCAGGAGGGCAAACCGGCCCTTCAGTGGAAGGGAAGAGGAAAAAGAATTTAAAACTATAGGACTTTTGTTTCTTTTAGCTGAACTCTAGAAACATTTCATTTTGCTCTTCGTTGTTAGAAAGTTTGCCCGGTTCTACCATTTGAGCAAGAGCATAATAGAGCTAGCCGCTGATTAGCAGGGCTGTCAGGAAGTTTCTTGTGACGGTCCAGAGAAACACGGAAGGCAGTTCCCCAAACCTCAGTTGTTGGATTCGTGAGCATCACTCCCAAAGGCTGGGCTCTATTTCAGAGCTTGTAGTGCAGTGAGAACCCAGGGCATTTATTACCCACGTGACAGTGAATCTCCCGGGAGACACTCCCACAGAAGAAGAATCTCAAGGCCCCATTCTAGTGCTATCGCCTCCAAACTCTGACCTGCGTTCAAACTGGAAACCAAGCTCTCTGCTATGGATACCCAAAGCACTTAATCTCTATGTCTTTTGTAGCAATAATTACATTTTACATAAATACTGTAACTTCTTTGAGGACATAATATAATGCTTTGCACATAATTGACCTCAATAAATATTTGTCAAATGACCAATGAAATATGAGGAAGCAGCTGGCTGGGTGAATACAGAAGCCTTCCTACAACCACAAAATTTAAAACAAAGTGGTGGTGTGTGTGCATACACACAACTTCCTGCAACTTCCCCCAATATCAAAACTCAACTGCTACAGCCAGAAAAAAAGCTTAAGGCAGGAAATGCTATTAGAAATGACTAAAAGTAGAAACATATCAAAGCAACACTTTATAAAGGGTACTGATTTTAAATAAACGAGGGCTGGCTGAGAAAGAAAGATTGGCTCCAGGTGCAATCATCCTGCCTGTCCTGACAGCGTAACCGACATAATGCCCTGAGGGGGTTCTGCCCAGCGCTCTGGCTTCCTCTTCCAGGATGCATGACTGGGCTCTGACTAACAGAACCAACACACCTGGGGAGTGTCAACATGTACAACTGTTTCTCCAGAATGACTTAGTCACTGTATTTTCCTTCCAAATAAGTAACTTGAAAGGCAATCTAAAATCCTATAGAGCCACAGCAACATTTCAGGCGATGTCTGCCACACCATACTTCCTAGCTATGGTAGATTCTAACATGTTAGGGTTCCAGAACAGCACCCAGTGGAAGGTATTTCCTGTGCAGAATGGAAGACCCATATGTCCCTGATGTCATCTTGCCAAGATGGCGCCAGAAGCAACAACCTACACAAGAATTACATGAACATGACTAACAGTAAAAGCATATTCCACTGTAGACACAAATATCCTAGGCTACTGTGGGAGGCCCCATAACGTACGACAGAATTGAGGTTAGAATGGTTCAAAGAGCCTATGTCACTGTTCGTGACACAGAAAGCCTAACATCAAACACTTTCAACAGAACCGATGTCAAAACGATTTCATATAACCATTTAAGAATATTCTCACTTATAACAAATGATAACTGGCATCAGTCTGATCGTAACAGTAACTGTATAACTCCCTAACTGACATCTGTTTTTGCCCATCCAGTATCTGTCCCCGTTCCTTCTGATGTGGGGTAACTACTCCCCCCAATCATGTGTGAGTAGCTCCTGTGGGACTGACCCTGCATTGCAGCTATTAGGATGGGCACATACACAGGCATGGCCATCTCCTTGGCTGTAGTGACTGATTCAGGCAGGTGCACATCCAGCCCACAGAATCCACGTCAAACCTGACACGTATAGGGGAGACACACTCTTCCCACTGGAATTAGTGAGATGGGAGGACAAAAGCCAGATGATGCTGCCACAGGCCAGCCGAGGGATGGGGCCCACCTAGAAAAGAGCCGAGTGACAGAGACACTGTCAGGAGCACTCGATCTCCCCATCGGGAGCACTCAGTCTCCCCATCAGGGCACTCGGTCTCCCCATCAGGGCACTCGGTCTCTCCCCGTCCAGAGCACTCAGTCTCCCTGTCAGGAGCACTCGGTCCCTTTCTGTCGCTCTAGGTTGGCTGCCCTCCAGATGGGCCTCTTCCCTCGGCTGGCCTGTGGCAGCATCACCTGGATTTTGTCCTTCCATCTCACTACTTCCAGTGGGAAGAGAGTGTCTTCCCCATGCGTGTCAGGTTTGACTTTGCAGTTATGTAGGCCAATAAATTCCATTTTTATCATTTAATGCCAATTTAGGCTGGCATGCAGTCACTTGCATCCCAAAGAGTCTTGACTAATCATCTTTCAATAAAAACTTAGTTTAGCATAATAACGCATTCAATTGCTAACTCCAGGTACACTGAAACAATTATTTTTATGTCAACATAATAGTGAAGAAATATAATGGAGTGTAGGACCATAGGAAAATAAAATGGAACCGTGTCCCACCTCAGGTTTCTAATGCTAAATCACTATCACTCTTCCCATCGTTCCATGCAGAACGACAAAGGAAGCAGATTTGTGATTTCTATCATGAAATCCAAAAGCCAAATCCAATGTTATATTACCATGAAAAAAGATGATACGAGAAAGATTTTAAAAAGCAGTTACGAAAATATTGTGGCAGGGGGTATTAACCGACTGATTTCATGTTCAGTTGTTGACCAGTTTCCTACTGGAGTGCCTACTCTTTGTCGGAGAATCTATTAGTTTAAGACAAACCAAGGTGAAACCCATGTTTAAAATCCCAACTGGGTTATGTAACTTACACTCCACTCAGTACATTAACAGACTGTGTCTTCACTCCGTATCCGGTCTCCTTTAAATTAGCAACAATCCCTAATACATCAATACTGGCACCTTTGGATCCAAAGTTTTTTTCACTGTACATTATCATATGAGCATTGGAAAAATCCTATTGAGAAAAAACAATCAAAATTCAAAGGCAAGCCATTTATTTTCCAAAAGACCAAACATTAGCCATTGGCTTTTCTTTCACTTACGCCTGAGATCGGTCGTAAAGACTGAAGTTCTTCGTTGTAACCTCCCCAGTCATTCCAGTCCTTGTATTCTCCTTCTTCAAGCAAGTACTGATGACCTGTAAATCCAGACTTTTCATAAGCAACCCAACTGCAACAGAAAGAAAATGAAGGAGTCATATTTATCAGGCGTGTTAACATTTTTCCAAGTATATTATCAGTTTTATTGACAAATACAAATACTTACAAAGTTAGACACGGACTCATTTATTGTGACCATTGGAATTCCTCTCTAAAATTTAAGAGACAAACAGAATGGCCCCAAGAAAGCAATCTAAGAAATACACATCAGTGTTCTGTAAAGGAACACAGGAGCGTCAGTGTGTGCGCCTGTGTGAACATTTGCTGTGACGTTTGGATGTATACGAGTGAATATTTCCATCTGCTGACTACGGTGTTCAAATTTACCCTACGAGCTCAAAAATATCCTGTCAGTGTTCCAGAAAGGAAGTTTAGGAAAGCAGATGTACATTTTTCTGAATTCTTGTGTTTTCCAAGAATGAATAACAATAGGACATTTTAATACTTTAATGTAAGCATTTATTTTAATTAAATGTACCACCTTAAATGTATTTACTAAAAATATAAGTATTGTAATTCTTGTAAAATTGTTATTCCGTGTGAAACTGTTTCAAAAACTTTTCTCCATTTACAAGATGTCTTAAATACTCTTTCCTGTGGTTTGCATAATCAACAACAAAGGTGTTTTGTATGCCATATTATGTAACAGTTTGTAATAAATTTTTTATGTCATCAACGCCCTTAGATTCTAATTTATCTATACTTTAATTGATGTCACTTAGTATGTTTTGAGTACTTTTTGCTAAAATTCAATATAATGGTAAATTTATCACCATCTAATAAAAATTCAAAATAAAAATGTTATCTATATACAAAGCAGCTCAGAATGTTATTGTTAAATGCATAAAATAGTCAAAATACCAACATTTTACTTTTTGTGTCTTTTTGACATTTTGAAAAAAAATGAATTAATGCAGTGAAAGGGTTAATAAAAACTGACTCAAAAGAATGCCAGCAAATAAAAATGGATAAACTTTCTTCAGCTAGCAACTGAAATATATATTTTTGGCTATTTACAATACTATTTTCAATGTATATTTCCAAAGGAAATGCATAAGATCTATAAAGTGCAAAACATGATCATAGAAACAGCAAACTAACAGCTGAATAGTTTGGAGCATAATTTGAATAAACAAGATTGCAGATGTGATCAACCTGGATGGGCCAATTTATCAGCTTTGCTCAGCTGACTGACCCAAAGCAGGCCCTGAAACTGGTGTCAAATCAAGGTCAGGTCACAACTGGCTAAGGAGAATAGCTTGGAAATTCACTTGACCCCCCAATCTGAAATGTTCCCCCGTGTGTGTGTGTGTGTGTGTGTGTGTGTGTGTGTGTGTGAGCATGTTTACTACTTCATTAAAAAGAAGAAAAGAAATTGCTACAGGGTATGCCTATCTACTTACATGCCTCTTAGAACCTTCAGAGATCCCACTGACATCAGTGGCATATGTTCATCTCTGGTCGTCTCTTCCGTTTCACTTCCTTCCAGGATAAAACTGCACATGTCTGTTTCTAGTTCCATACATTTTCCTTCAAAGAAAGGCTTTTCATAAATCACTACCTGTAACAAATGAGATATACCAGTAATTTTTAAGAAGTTAAATATCTCAAGAGCAAAACATTATGTCAGTCATTTAATATCACTGACTCGTAGAACACAAAATGTTCTCACAGTTTTAAAAATTAACTAAATAGCAATATCTTATACTTCTAAAAATCATAACAGTTTTCCTGATGTGGCATAGCCCAAAGCCACAGTTCCAAAGACAATTTACAAATGATTGGCTTTTGTTTCCATGTCTACAACTGATATTTAGAATTTTGCTCAGGCCAAACTGAAGATCCCGAGGATTCTAAATTGCTTTAAAAATGAAACAAACTAAAGAGCAAACTATATAGTTTGATGTCTGCAGCAGAAAGAGCATTTTGAAGTTGGGAGAACTTGTCTCGAAAGAGTGTTTTCCCAACGAACTGGCAAGCCGCAACAGGCCCTGCAATCAGTAAATACGACTACCGATTACAAACAAGCTACAACAGCGAACCTTTTGGCTACGCGTGCTTTAGTGATAACCAGGGCCGTTAATGTCATTCTCCAGCCAGAAGGACAGCACACAGAAGTTGGGACAACTTCCTTTGGCTGCAATTATGTTTTCTAGGAGTTGATATGTAAAAATCACACAAATATCTTCATGGAAATGGAGTGGGAATAAAATTTTAAAAATATATATTTTTTACCTTTGGATCTGTAGGGAATTCAACTTTACGGCCACCCTGAAAAGAAAATAAGACAGGAGAACGTTCTTTTACTAACACATTACCTTTTTATTACTATTAATGACACATGCAGTTTATGGCAAGCCTTCGAGCCCCACAGGTTTGTTTTAATTTACACTGAGACAGTTCTAATATTCCCAACAATGCAGAAGAGGCGAGGAAGGCAGTCTAGAGCACAGTCTCACAGAGATGGCCTATAAGCTGAATCTCCATGTGAGGTGTGTTTTTGACCCAGTAAGTTTTAGGTTTTTGTTTTTTTAAACTCAGTAAATTTCTCAAAAAAAGAAGGCATATCTCTCCCTTCTCTTAAGAAGCCATCCTAAATCTGACATCTCTGGACTCAAAGTGTCACAGGCAGCCGTGTTCTGTTTTAGTAACCCTACGCGGGGCTCATCCTTCAGCCAGGACTTGGGCCCTGCCAGTCCCCACCTCCCTTGGTTCGGTTCCCAGCCAGCCTTACTCATGTCTATTGGCTGCCTGGCTCTAAGAGGCATTTGACTTTGCAGCCCCTGGCTTACAAGCATGTTGAAGTTTGCACAAGTTCACGATCTAGAGGGCTCTTGAAATAATTAGGTAAACTGATAAAATTTAAAAGATCCCAAAGGATGGGTCTAAAGGGGTTTTTATACTTTTATAATAAAAAGGATTTTTATTTAATCTCCAAAAACTCAATAAAAATAAACCATAGAAATATTAAACAGTTTAAGAGTTAAAATTGGCAGTGGGAAAAGCTGGATTATTTTTCACCCATATATCTTTAACAGCTTTAAAAAGTACAGCCAGATGCACCAAATGAACTCTAATTATAAAGGAATGTGGCTGACTTTGTCAGCAAATCAGAGCTTATACAACCAAGTACCGTTTTCAAAAGTAATCCATTTCAAATGCCGTAAACCTCACAGTTTTGTAAATTATTAAATAATGCCTTCTAAACTGGGGGCGATTCTTTGATATACTCACAAAAACTAATGAAACATTGTTTTTTGAAAGTTTAATTTTAGAAAGAAAAAAGCCCCAAATCATTTGCATTAAGGCCAGCAAGCATGCAGGTAAGTAAACCACAAGCTTTGGCAGGAAGGATAAAACTGAGATAAAAAATTTTCTTCCTCACTCTCTCATTTCTTTCAAACCAACTCAGAAGACAACCACAAAGTGGAATTTCAAAAACATGTTTATAACGAGAGCCTCGTGCATGCCACGGGTTATTTAGTGAGCACCTACTATGACGCGGCACACCCTGTGCTCAACGGGAAGTCAAGACAGAGGCAGCCGGGATCTTCCCAACACTCAGAGTCTAGCACCAGAAACAAAGGACACGGCAAGACATAAGGGGAGGATAGAGGAAGCACAGGCTCCTATCTAAGGCAAATACCCACGTGGAAAGACATTTAGACAGCTAGCACCAGTGTCCCTAAAGCTGCCACCCAGCCCAGCCTTCTGTCACTATAAGCACTCCGGCCTAAAGTATGCCCTGCCCTTCCCAGCTCTGCCCTGGCTCACGCAGTGTGTCCTCTGATATCTCCATCTAAAATCACTCTGCTTAGCTTCCAAGACCCAACTTGATTCATCCAGAAGCTCTCCTGAGTATCCCCTTCTCTGTCACATCACCCACAACTTGGGCTTCCTCCTGGTTTTCCACAAAGGTTTAATGCTTCAATTCACATCCTTCACTTCATGTACCTGCCTGCCCTGGTCTGAAGTTCTGTGCACACACCTGCCCTCTGCAGTGCTGAGAATGCCTGGAAGGAAAAGTACTAGGTCTATGTGCTGTGGAAGCAAGCACAGGAAAAGCACTTGGGCTTGTTCATATTTTGTTTTCGCCCATGGCATCTAGCAAGTTATCCTTTTTCTTATTTCTATCAAGCACTAGGTCCTACCTACTACATATTTGTTTTTTAAAAGCCTTGCTTTATTGCTTCCCAGTCACATCCTGTAAATTGTCAGGCTGGCAAAGAATCACTGACTCCAAGAACATGTTAGATTTCACTTTTACCATTTTCAGAGGCCGCATGGATCCAATGTACGCAGCTTCTGTTTCCCAGAAGGATAAGTCAGGGTATTCGCCAGGCTCCAGGATAAAAGGGACACCCTGAAATCCAGGTTCTTCATAAATCAGCCATCTAAATAAGCACCAAGGAAGGAAAGGAACAGAGACAATGCATCACTTATTTCAGTGGTGCACAGGACTGCAATGATTAGCAAGGCAAGCAGAAGATTGGATCTGGACAGCGTACGGTTATAGTTATACTTAGTTGTTAGAGCGATGTTACTCTAAGAGGAATGAGTCATTATATGCGTCTCTTCTTCAGAGTCTTTTGCTTGTCTCCTTGGCTGGCTTTGTCCACTTATTTTAATTTATTTTATTTTATGAATTGCTTCAAAGTGGGAACATCTGTCACTTTCAAGTAATAAAAGTACAGCTGACCCTTGAACAACATGGGTGTGAAATCCACCTAGAAGAGGACCTGTGCAGTTCAAGCCCATGTTGCTCAAATGTCACCTGCAGTTATCTTGCTGCACTGTAGCAAGGAAATCTCCAGCTTTGTTTTAAAAGGCAACATCTCATTTGTAGGATGTTCCAGCTACTCGTTTGTCATGGTGTCAGAAATTAGTAACAGCTAACACCCACCTAGAGCTTAACAAGGAATGCCACCCAGAATTTCATCCAACCCCCACAACAGTGCTATGTGG
Organism: Lyroderma lyra; assembly: GCA_004026885.1. Lineage (NCBI taxonomy): Eukaryota > Metazoa > Chordata > Mammalia > Chiroptera > Megadermatidae > Lyroderma > Lyroderma lyra. Next base: position 192,979 of record PVJL010001654.1, read on the forward strand.
AAGGAACACTACTGTCCTCATTGTACGGATGAGGTGGAGTAACTTGTCCAGAGCCACACAGCTGTGAGTACCAAATGCTGGGCTAACCCAAGCTGACTCCACAACCAGGCTCCTAATCATTTTTTATGGCAATTTTTCTCATTCCAGGGAGTGCATGTCCTTGACTCTTCTCACAATGACTCAGGATCTCCACTCTGAGTGAGACAATGCACGGTACTGTCCTTAGAGGCTCCAAAGGTCGGGAAGGCTGCTTGTCCCCAGGCCCCAGAGCTTTCTGACTTCTTGGATCTGATGTTTATGGCTTTTCAATCCCACACCCATGTATCTGGCTTGTCAGCTGTCACTCCTGCTGCAGCCAGGGAATCAGCAGCCCCACCTTCCCCTAAACTGCTAGAAACCAGGAAACCAGAAAATCATGCCTGTTAAGAACTGTCTCTAAAGACTGCAAGGTCTTACCAATTTCCTGGTTCCTGGGAGGGTTCTGGGAAGCTGAGGTTGCTGGAGAAGTGACATTTATATAAAAGAGGTGTTACAAACCCTCTCCATAAACAAACTTCGAATTCCTGGTGATCACTTCTACTCCCCAGTTCTTTCTTAGTCTTGCCGGTGTCCTAGCTGAGGCGCTCTACCAGGTTCCCCAGAACACCATACCGAAAAGAGGACGCTGTAAACGAAACCTCTCACCAGCAGAACGGGTCTGGTTCTCCCTCTTTGGTTTTCTCTTGCTCCCAGTGTTGGCCCAAGAGCACATTTTGGTGATGGTTTTTGTTTAAAAAAAAAAAAATCCCCCTGGATAAATTAGTATCTTCTTTAGACCCACTAACTATATAGGAATTTACAATCAAAATCGTATGAAGACCTGTCCACACACACGCCCACACACACGCACGCGCACGCACACACACACACACACACACGCACAGATGTTGAGAGGCTGTGAGTGCTGTACGTGTGAGGGATCAGAACAAATCTATGGTGTTAGAAGACAGGATAATAGTTATAGTGGGGGCAAGGGGACGGCCAGGAGGTGGTTCTGTTTCTTGATCTGGATGATGGTTATACTTTGAAAATTCACTCAGCTTATACACTTACGATATGTTGTGTGCCTTTTGTACAAATGTTATATATACTTCAGTAAAAAATTTAAGAAAATGGGGGAGTTCCCTGGTGGTGTAGTGGCTTAAGGCTTCGGTGCTGGTGCTGTCAGTGCTGCGGCCTGGGTTCGATTCCCAGCCAGGGAGCTACCCACATACAAAAAAAAAAAAACAAAAAAAAAACAGGCTCATCTTTTAAATACCACTCCTATACCTAACCACAAGAAAACAGGCTAAGAGTGGGGTCCTTTATACCTTCTTAGGTTTAAAGTATTACATATTTTTGGGAGCTCAAAGATCTCACAGGCACACTACACATTTGTGCCCTAAGTAAATAATGGGAGTTCATCATAAATTGTGCTCGTTTGCTAACAAGCCAAAGGCCGAGGAGTCTGACTCCTCACAAGTGAATGGGCTGAATTTGTCATAAACAACAATGGATGGCTCATAAACAAGTGATTCTGAGATTTTTAAATGATGCCGACTGAAGTACCCGTTCATTAAATCGTTCCTTTTATGGTTTATTCAGAGGGAGTTTATTCATCTGATACCAAACATTTCACTTTCCTTGAAGCAAGTGAGTTAGTCACCTAACACTTACAGAAGCAAGGTCATTTTGGGTAAAGGGGAATTTGTTAAAAAAGTGAACACAAACGGATACACATGAAAAGGCTGCTGTTCAGAGACTACTTCCTCAGTGAGTGAGCGCTACGGGTCTGCTGGGGAACTCAGACAGACATCTCTGATGCTGGGCGGACTTTGGAATTTGAAAACTTACTTACAGAGCATGATTTATTTTTCCTAAATTCTATTCCAACAAGATAGTGATTCGTTTTTCCTAAATTCTAATCCAACAAGCTGTATTATTCATGAGGCCATCGGGAGAGGGAGAAAGTTTCTTCAGGCAGTGTTATCTCAGTTTCTAAAGGTACTCTCATTTTCCCATGTACTTAGGTAAGGAGCTTTTGCCTATGTTATGAATGCGAAGTACGACCATAAAGCATGAGCTTTTAAAAAAAAGCCAACATAACAAATGTGTGCATACTAATGAATATTGTGGAAGAAATAACAATGTCCATCTACACATTAAAAGCATTTGTATAATTACTCTTCTAGAAATACCCTTTGAGTCACAAGACAATTTTTCTTGAGTCACAAGAAAAATTGGTTTTATCTTATTAACTTGTTCTTAAACCAAAAACAGTATTTCCATCTGGATTCTGTCTTATTCTCTAGACATGGGTACACATGAATGTTGACTATTTATAGAAACCAACTAGACAATCAAAAGAATAAATATAAATGTACCAACTTTGAGGTTATTCAAAAGAGGGTAACCTATGAATCCCAAACGGGAAAAAGGACCTTTACAATGGAGAGATGTTGGAGGCCTCAATTTAACCAAGCAATCCAGCTTGGACTTGTTAATGGGAAGCTGGTCAGCACATGCCACCTTCTGTGATACAACATGAACATGTGGCAGTATCTCCACGAAGTACTCTTTCTGAGCTGTTCAGTCTGCACCTGATAATACCGCTAGGCCTAACCCCTAGTACATAGAAAATTTGGGCAACAGAGGAACAAGTTAAATGTTATCATGGGGGAACACTCAGAGACAAATCCAGAATGTGGCATATTCTCTAAGACAGCTTTCCTAAATTCTTCAAAAAGTCAGTGGCATGGGAAACAAAGATGGGGGTACTTTAGACATTAAAAGGGACTTAAAGAGACAAAACAACCAAATACATATGTATGTATGTGTGTGTGTGTGTGTGTGTGTGTGTGTACATGAATCCATGAAAGACATTCCTGAGACAATGAGGAAAATTTGGTTATGGGCTATAGATTAGATATTCTCATGGACAGACTGTTAATTCTTAGGTGTGATAATGATATTTGAGAAAGAAAGTGTCATTATAAAGCGATCAAGGCTGAAGTATATAAGAATGAAGGGTGATAATATCTGCAAGTTACTTTCAAGTGCTCAGAAAAAAAGATAAAGCCAAGTATTGAACCTAATGGAGGTTAATGGATGTCCACTGCACTGTTTTTACTTTTGTGTATGTCTAAAAAGATCCATAATAAAAAGCTGAGTTCTGATATTGTACACTCCACAAGGAAATATACACAGTAAATATTATGTAATACAAAAGAAGGAAACAGATGTACTGATAAATATGGGTAATCTGACTAATAATGCAGAGAAAAAGGAGCAAGACACAGAGAACTTCGATAATATTTTTATAAAGTTCAAAAGCAAACACAACTACAATATTGTAGGGACAGCTACTATAGGGTGAAATTGCACAATCAGGGTATAAGAAAAACTTCCAGAGAGGGGTGAAGTGTGTGGAGAGGAGTTGGGGGATGGGACCAGGGTGGGCTACACAGGGTGCCACACTGGTGTTGGTCATGTGAGGGCCTCACATCACCAACATGGTGGGTACATGCACACTTGTTTTACTACTAGGCTTCATAATTCACACATATACATATTTTTTTATATGGATGACCAATTACTTCATAATAAAACTGATCAAAGAATATTCAGCTATTTAAAAAAGTGTCTTTTCCCCAAGCATTCTAGTAGCTGTTCTGCTAACAATGAATCCTAACCTTGAGAAAATGGCCAAAGCCTATCTTAATTATTTAAATAACATTGTTGAAACAGATGTTCTTCATGCTTCCTTGGAAGATATTAAGTTCTTTGTTTTCATTTATTAGAAATACAACCCTCCCCCCACCCCACCCCGGCCCTGCAAAGATGTAACCTCGCTTCTGGGAGGATTAAAACAAAGATTCAAAAACAAATTATACTCAATAGAATATGAACGGAAAATTTATCTGAAAATCACTCATTTTCCCAAATAAAAATCTGACCCTCGTTTTGTGTATGTGTAGCAGAGCTTAATCCAGAGTGAACAGGCCCTGCAGTCAATCTCCTAATGTGATCTAAAAAAGTCCCTCACCCAGCAGACCTCTTTTACACCCACAGGAGCAAGATGAGCTCAGGTACTTATTATGAGCTAGATTCTCCCAGCCCATCAAGACTCTCCTTGGAGAGAGCTATAAGAGTACTCATGACCTGGTCCCAAAGCTGACAGAGCAAGTTCACGGAGTACAAACTGAACTGACATCCAAGACAGTTTTTTATTCTCCAAGAGGCCACAGAAATGAACAGCCAGAAGAACAGATGTCCATTCTGTACAAGCCCCTCACAAATGGGAAACTGTGACAAGTCTATAACTACCACCTGCGATGCAGGTTAAGCTTATGGTCAAGGAAAGATGCACGAGGTATAGCTCCTTATGCTTCCACGTAGCCCGCGCCTGAGTCACAAAACCTTCCAGACACTGGGATTAAAATATATGGCAGATGCCTATTTCATTCTTTTCTAAGGAAGTGATTATTTCTCAACTTAACATTAATACGTTGAGAAAAAGATCTGTAGAGCTTGTTGATGTGAAAAAATTAAAAGCAGCAAGCGATAAAGACATGTTTTTCTTCAGAGTCCTTCTTTTCCTCCAAATTGCTGAATACAGAAGTGCCCAAGGCTCAGACAGCTGCTCTGCTTTTCACACTCACGCTCTTTGTGATCTCGTCCAGCACATGTTTAAATACCTTCTCCATGCTGATGACTCCTAAATTTATAATATCGTGAGCCAACCCCCACTCCAGAACTCCAGTCTCACATGTCCAGTCTCCTTCCTGACCTCTGACCTGAATGTACCCTTGGCGTGTCTAATTTCCCCTCTCTGAATTCTACTTTCCTGGCTAACTGGCCCCTCCAAGTTTTCACCATCCCAATAAATGTTGGGGTCCCAACCCCTGGACATTTCTCAGCCCTTCACAGCCCACATGCAATCTGTTGGCAAATCTTGTCATTCTACCTTCAAAAAGTATCCCAAATCTGACCATTTCTCACCAGCACTGTCACACTGTCCCAACCACCAAAACTTCTTGCCTATATAAATGCAACTGCCTAACTGGTTTCTTTGCTTCCACCCTTGACTCTTTATAGTCTATTTTCTACAAAGCAGCTAGAGTGATCTTTCTAAAGCACAAGTTAGGTCAAAATCTTCCAGTGATTACCTGTGTCACTTCAAGAAATCTAAAATCCCTCCCAAAGCCTAAAAGGCCCAACATGGCATGAGGCCTCTCTCTCATCACTGTCATCCTGGCTCACTCTACTCCAGCCACCTCACCTCCTAGTTGTTCCCCAAACAAGCCCAGCCGGGCTTTGCAGATGCTGCAGGGCTGCACTTCCTGCTGGGGCCACTTCCCAGGTCCCTCCTCCCTCAGGTATCCCCAGGGCTGACTCACTTCCTGCCCATGTCTGCCTAAGTACTTACAAACTATATATTACCCCAAAGATGTTATTAATTTATTAGAAAACATACACAAACAATACAATCTTAAAAGGAGGAGATTTTAAATAAAATATGAAAAAACGTAAAATCATTTATAAATGGAGTGTTTTCCCTGTGTCCCTCGGGGCTGTCTTTCACATGCCCTGCGCTGTGCACCCCAACACCGATCTTCAGTACTGTAGCCTGCACTTTCCATCCTCATTTCTCCCCTATCTGAGACATTCCTGTTTCCTCCAAAATACTCTTGGTGGTTTCTTGTGATTTGTGAAACCTTCAATCTAGGAGCTTTGGACAGCATTGTGAGGAAATACTAAAGGAAGTACCATGTGTGTTGGCCTAGATCCTGCTCGGAATATCAGGGGCACATGCTTTGAATTACCATGAAGGTAAAATCTCTTACTCAGTTTTGAATGAATCAGGTTCCTCTGTGATAAGGAAATGCCTGCATTAAAAATGCATTTTTTTCCCTCTGCACTTCCTCCAAGAAATCATTGTTTATAAGAGCTGAATCATAGTAACCTAGGTAACAAAAGAATCAGAATTTTATGTGCCTTATAAAACAAGCCCTTTCAGTCAATAATTACTTAACAGGACAACAAATCAGAGAGTATCTTAAGTCTTTCCAGTACTACACTCACAAAAAAAGCTTCATTAAAGTTGTATTTAAAGTCAAGTACTTACGTGCCCCAATGCACTTTAATGGAACAAGTCTTCTGCATTATACCAAACCCCTGCATTTCTTCAGTATCATCAAAGTAGGAATTTAGGACTCCTAACCCTTCTGGTTCAGTAAACAAGTCAATATGACTAATTCTGTAATCCTGGGGAGAAAACCAAACATATATGCACATAGAATAATAATACCATGCATGTAACTATACAGTAAGCTCACCACTCTTTATTTGCAAATAAAGCATTTTTAAAAATAAACTTTAAGTACACACACACCTTTCACAGAGCACCTGCCACATCATCCCTTTCCTGCTTGCACCCACGAGGTAATGCTACGTGGTCTCTTGGGGCAGACACACTGCTTTAGTCATATACCTTGAGTGTTACATTCGAGCAAAGGTCACCAGAAATGTACTTAACTCGAGTTTTGGAGCACACTTATGTTTCTCATCCTCACTGCAAAAACTGCCTGGCCTTCCTTGGTGATGGGCGTTTTTTTACCGTGCTGTGCTCTGATGTGACCGCCCAGGCCCAGAGAAGCTAGTCTGCCAAGAGCTGTTACACCAGAAGAATTCCCCCAGTGCGGTTCTGTGCCCACAGTCCCTGTGGTAACTTCCCTTGACTGTGACGAATCTCTGTGACAGCGGTTTGATCTACGTTGTTAACACAGAGGCACACATTTATGATGATCTATAAATCTCTGCACTTTGGTCACTGTTCAGTTGCCCTGCATGTCTACGGTCTATCAAACACTCTTCAAAGGCCTCTCTTGGCCAAGTGCCTGAGTGCTAACTGAATCTTTTTTGATATTTGATTGCTGAGCTAGGTGAACTGAGATATAGAAGAAACAATAATACTTGGGTTAGTTTAGAGGAGGCTCTTTCAAATATTAACAGAAGGAACAAACTTAATGAACTAAAAAGGTGACCCCTCGAATACATGTTTTGCTTTATGTTTGTGTTTCAAGAAACCATAAATACAACCTGTAAAAAAAAGATGTGTCAGGAGCCATAAAAGTGTTCCTATCCTTTAACATGACACCATTCAGGAAAAAAATTCACCCCAAGGAAATAAATTAGAAATTTATAAATTAAGTGTAGAAAAGTGTTCATGCACCATTATTTAAAATAGTAAAAACCTAGAAACTAAAGTTCCACAGAAAGTAGAAGGGTAAAATAAATGATGACACATCATTTCAATGGAAACCTGAAAGCATGTAATGACATGAAAAGCATTAACTGCATCGAGTCTGCTATCATCAGGCAGAACGGGAGGCCTCCGTACCAATGTGCTTCATTTTCCTTGCCCCACTTTTCTGAATGCACCTACATGTCCACCCCACCCGGTTCTGATACCTCCCCCTAGTTGCAAATCACTGAGAGATGTTACCAATGGGAGTGTGATCTTCAGGAAAATGGTATATATAGAGAAAAAAGATTGAGAATCACAGTTTTAGGGGAAAAGAGAAAAATAGCATTGTATCTATACAGATTAGAATATGGCCAAGATAGAATAGAGAATTCAGAAAAATGAAGGGAGGACACTGCACGATGGTGGCATCTGGATGATATTTGTAATTACTGCTTTATTACTAATATTACCAATGAATAAAAACTGCAGGTAAATTATTCCACTAACTGTGACATTTTAAAAGTGGGGTTCCTCCTATCTTTCTCAAGGTTTCTCACATTATCAACTTGCATCAAAATTCTTATTTATTCTTACTCATTCTCATTTTAGAACATCCCTTTTCTCCCTATTGTACCCCATGCCAACCTTTATTATACAAAGGAAGCTTTAATTTTCCACTTGAAAGACACCATTAATTACAACTTTAAAAGATAAAGAATCATCAAATCCCATCTGCCATAAAGAAAGACTCTGATACAACTACCGCATCAACAAATACAGAACCAAGGAAATTTTGACCAACCCATGAAGTGGCTTCGAGTACTTATTATTTTTTTTTAAACCCCAGAGTTGACCTACTAACTGAATTATTTTTGGATTATTTATTTTTCCCAAACAGAACTCCTATACATGACTCAAGGTAATTAGAGCTCACACAGCAACCAAAAAACTAAGTAAAAGAAAAATCTGTTCATATAGAACACATCAAAACCAGTTTATTACATAACATACATTTAGAGAAGGGGATGGGAGAGCCAAGAATGAGAAATTAAAGACATATTGTGAAAAAAAATCAATAACCAATGAGAATGTTTCTTTTCTAATTCACTTAAATGTGTACAAAGAGTTAAATTATGGAAAATATATCCATAAAGTACCAAATATTTTTCTCAGTCACTTATTTTATAAAATGAACTTTTCTCTCAAAGTAAGAATCATCCCTGGCATTCAATAAATATTTGCTGAATGGATGGATGGATTCTGGTTTTCCAATAACCTACCTTGACCGCGTGTCTGATTGAACCAATTACCACGGGCTTAGCAGGCTCCGCCTCCGCCGGCTCCGCCTCCTCCTTTCTTTCCACAATATCTTCTACACCCCAGAGACCAGCCACTTCCAATTCTCCTTCTTCTAAGGGAATGGAGTGCCCTTCAAAATTTGGTTTCTCGTACAAAATCCAACTAAAAACAAAACACAGCAAAACCATTAGCCAGTATTGGTGAGAGAGGTTTAAATTACTCAAATATTCTGGCAAATTCTCTCTCTCTCTTTACACACACACACACACACACACACACACACACGTGTGTGTTTTATATATATATATATATATATATATATATATATATATATATATATATATATATATATATATATATGAGGTTAGACAATTTCATAAACTCAATCTAGAAAAAGTGCTACATACCTCATTGCTAAATATCTCTATGGTCACCTTCAAACTACTCCCCTCGGGAAGCTATGCATCCGTGCCAGCGCCTAGGGCATCCTTCAATGCAATTTTGGAACTCTTTTTCTGAAATGACCATCAAAGCTGTCATCAGAATCTGACAATTAAGTTTGGAAACATGCCACCGTGCCCTTACATTGACAGCACTGTACAAATAGAACCTTGCCAAGATTATGACACCTCACAAAATTGTACAGTGCTGCGAATGTAAGCACACAGTGGCAAGTTTGCAAACTTAATTGTCAGGTTTTGGGGACAAGATAGCTCTGATGGCCATTCTAGAAGAAGAGTTCCAAAATTGCTTTGAAGGGTGGACTAGGTGCTGGCGTGAGTACATATCTTCCCAAGGGGAGGTGACTGTACTGATATTCAGCAATGAAGTATGTAGCACTTTTTCATGGATGAGTCTGCAAAATTACTTGTCTGACCTCATACTCGTGTGTGTGTGTGTGTGTGTGTGTGTGTGTGTGTGTGTGTGATATGTCTCCAATTCTCTAACAATTAAAATGTTTTAATCCTTCCTAAAACTAAAATTGGCTGGGCATAATTAAGTCTCTGATAATTCAAGAACCATATATCAGGATCTTAAAGAACTGGCAATACATCAGATAAATGGACTTTTGCTGTAATATGTTTTTTCTTTATATTTGCAGAAAACACTTCTCTTAGAAGGACTTAAACTTACCTTTTAGAGCCATCTCAATGGATATGGCTATTAAGCTAGTAAAATAATGTTTTTACCTGTTTCTTTACTTAATTACGACTATTGTAGAAAAGATGGAAAATACAATTTAGGTTAGTCCTTCACTGATCTGTCATTAAAAAGTTAGCAAAAATGTACTTTCTTACAGAATTTTAAAAATTCTAACCATATAACTAAGTGCAATTCTTATTAACCTCATTGAAAATTCACAAACCAAAAACATACTATAGTCTCTGATGTTCACTCGTCCAAACCAATGCTATGTGAGGACATATGGAAAAAGAATCTTATACTGTTACACTTTTCTTATTTTTCTAACGTAAACATGTATCACCCCTATAATCAGAAACATAACTAAAAACCACATTTCTTTGATGTGAATTCCTCTTAATACTCTCATGACTAGTATTTTATGCCCTTTATATTGCTAAAAGCATAATTTTAAATAAGGAGGACCGAAAAGGTAATTAAAAATTTAAAAACATAAACCCTGTGAGTCAGGAAGGCAAAGTGTCATTCTTACCATCCTCTAACAACTTTTATGAGTATGACGGGAGAGAGGGTCCAAGAGCTGCAATCCTCGATGTCACTGAAGACTTCAATACACTCCTCAGAAACATCCGGTTTGCTATAGATAACTACCTACAAAAAAATGAGAATGGTAGCACATGTTATTGTACTTTATCAGACCAAAATAAAATCTAGACTAGAAAATAATCTAAATAGAAAATAATCTTACCTTTCCAGGTCGAGGATTCATTTTATTTTGGATACTTCCTCTAAGCATCTGTAATCAGATGAACAAAGCACAACAATTACACTTTATGAACAGTCCTCTTTTCTCTTCCTATGATCCTTTAAGTAAGATGATATTCACCTCACAATTTATCAATTTTAGAACAAGTCTACCTTGATTTATTCTAAAGTTGTATTAAAACTCTCTTTGAGTCTATACTATTAAATTAAGAACTTCCTCTGCTCAACCCCCAACTGAATTTGCCATTTTAATTTCTCCTCATTTAAATGCCTAGGCTATTTTCACCAATCTAGAAAATTCTGAACTCAAGAGTCAGACCTATGTTTTACATGAGTTTACAGAATAAGAACTAAAGTAAGAGATTATAATTCCAACAATCTCAATATAATCTCAAGTAAAGAGATCATAATGTATTAATCACATATCTAGAATGTGCTGAATCAATTTTATGTGTTCATATACACACTTTTTCTAAATCTTTAAATATTGCTTTTTCACAGTAGTATCTACCATAATGTAACTACTACTAGTCTAAATAAAAACGTCTTTATGAATTATTTCACAATGTACATGACACATGGTACTTAATCACTCCCTTTTTATGGATAAATATGTTTTTATATGGCTACAAAACTAATCATTTTCAAGACCATGTGACAAGACCAGTAAAACCAGAAATGCATAAGATAATAAAAAGAGTAATTATACATGTAAAAATATTACAAAACATGGACTATTTTCAGTGAGGATTAGGATGCCTATTCCAAGGCCTGCCTTTGATCTGATCACGCTTGCATCATGCCAAAGTGTAATATGCCCAAAAGACTATAAGAAGGAATATGCCCAAAAGACCACAGGAAAGGCCTCAGCAGAGTATTATTAGAAGTCAAAATAGCATTTACATATACATATACATACATACATATTAAATTTTATAGAAAGTTAATATAAAAGGCAGATTAATTACATTTAAAATACAAATGCCCCTTATTATTACCTCAATAATGTCACAGATTTGGAAGGGCTTAAGAAACATTATTCATCTCAAATTAGTAAAAAGTAATCTAAAACTTGTTTCTCTATTTATTATTATTTCTTACATTTGAAATTTGAAACATCACATTTTATGTATGTAAATTACTCTTGACATATACAGAGGGTGCCAAAAAAATGTACACACATTTTAAAAAGGAAAAAGCTGTATTAAAATTATAATACTCCAATATACCTATAATGAAAGATGACTACAAGTCACATTTGACTTCTGCAATTACAAAAGCCTGAACTTTAAAACAAAATTCAGGAAAGACATGGAAGATAGAATAGTTACATGGTCAACAAAGCCCCAAATAAAGAAAAACAAATAAAAATTTTAATCCTAAAAAGGCCTAGCGGAAGTTAATCTGCTTTTTACTCCTTTTGGCTGTGTTTTTCAAGGGATTCCACAGGGAAACTGTATATTCCATTGTCAGAGCCACCAAACTGCTGTCAAATAAGAGAAGTGATCCAAGAATGATTCAGTTTTGTCTGTAGCAGTGGTTCCCAACATGTGGCCCAGGGACCCGTGGAGGATTCCCACGATCCTTTTAGGGAGTCCATGAGATCAAAACTGTTTTCATAAGAAGAGGGTATTTACCTTTTGCACTCTCTTTCTCTTGCAGTATACAGTGGAATTTTCCAGAGGGTCCCTGACATCATGACTATCATGCTAATGGTAAGTGCACTTTTGGGTTCTTGTGTTTTAAATTTTTCTCCTTCTTAATTTCTAATACATTCTGATCATTATAACCCATATGAACAAAAGCTCTTCTTGGGGGTCCTCAATAATTTTTAAATATAAAAGCGTCCTGAGATCAAAAGTTTAAAAAGTTTAGAAAAGAGAGATCTGAACCTCTGCTGGAAATACAACTATACATTTTGAAAGAGCTTCCAGAATTACTTACTATGACAGGCTTGTGGCAAAAGCCAATACAAGTTGAAATATGTCACAGCACCTTATGCAAATGAGGAGGGGTGAAAGGCATTTTCTGCCTGGATAAACTGTTTTGGATGATGGTCTACAGTTGATGGGCTGGTTCACAGAGTGGGGAAAGGAATGCAGAGGTCCACTCATGTTTCTGGGCTAACAGAGCTGACCGATAAACCTTATATTCTGTTTTCTTCTTTCATTGTCCTTCCTCAACTTGAGTACCAAGCTTGGTAACAGAAAGGCACAAATTCACAACAAAAACTGAATGAAGAAAACAACTTCACCAGTCAGATAGAAGATGGAGAAATCCTAACTGTTGCTCAAAATCTTATTTTGCTACCTTCTCTACAACATTAAAGGAAAGAGCCAATGTAGACCAAAAATCTTTACTCCTCCAAGGCTCTGCAGGAAAAAAACACTTCCCTGATAAAACAAAAATACGTTTTCAAATGCATAGGATACACATTTATTGCTACTTATAGGAAGAAACAGTGCGCCTGCCAGGGCAAAAGAAGGGATTAGGATATAAGGCTCCTTGGCAGGGCTTTTCTGAATAAAGGAAGCTGCTTCACAAATCTTTAAAACTCAGCATTTTAATGCAAAACTAGGTAATAAAACAACATCTTGTCCGTCTCTAAATTCTCAAGGCACTTTATCTATATCTTTTATAATACAACTTCTAAATTCACAAGTGCCTTAAAATATTGGTAACTTATTTTCCCTGCTAGGCTATGAACACTTTGAGAACAGAATTTGAGTACCTTTTTCTTACACCCTAGCAGTCCCTTGTACATAGCAGGTTTTCAAATATCTGATGTATAGATAGAAAACAATCGTACCCAAGCATAACCATTTCTAAAAAAGTAACATGAATTGCTCATTGTCCCTCTGTCACGTTATAAATACCCCAAAGAAATGACATGTTGCTACTTACTGTAGTATCTGATAATGGTATTCCAGAAAAAGAAATGTTTGGGTCAAACCGGCAGGATTTGAAAAGACCCACGAAGTCTGTGTCACTGTTTCCGTAGTTCGGCAAGTTTGATTTAAGAACACTTTCAACGTGATTAGCCTTTTCCATGTCATTACTGTTCTTTAGTTTTGAAAATTCAGAAAATTTAGTTTCTAGCAAGTTTAGGTTGCTTGGTGAATCCAGATCTTTCTTGGTTTCCTCTTTTTGCAAGTATTTTTCCATGTAGCTGGGACTTTTCAAGCCTGAATGAGATGTATTTGAGTCAAAATTGAAGACCTTTAAGAAGTGGCTGGGTTTCTCTTTGTCTGAAGGGCAGGGTGGGGCACCCTCAGCCAAAGAAGACCGAGAAAGTGAAGTGTTCTGTGAAGAGCTGAAAGTTGTGGTCATGGTATTGACTGACGTCACAGAGGGAGCAAAGACTTTGTCTTGTGGTAAAGAAGCTAACATGCTTGAGAAAAGGGCACTTTTTTCTAGCCTAGATCTCTTAACTCCACCATTTGTGACATCCCTGTTCTCTTTGTCATTTATTTCTGGAGTCTCCAGAGGTTCATCTTTCCCATTAGTGTGAGTGTGCAAGGACTTGAAGAGGACACTCTGTTCGGTGGACATACGTTTGGGCCTCAGTTTGGATTTTGTGTCAAGGTTCTGTATCAAATGTAAAGCTGTTGAAATTTCCGGCTGGCTTTCCTTTTTCTTCCCCAAACCAAACGTAAACACGTTGGGATCAAACACCTTTTCCAAATTGTCCTCATGAATAGGAGGCATGACGAAGTGAGGGGCAGGGGAGTTTGGCATCCTGGGCTTCTTTTTCTTTTGAGGCACACAAACTGCACTGTCCATTTTTTTTATAATTTCAGTGAACTTTTCCATATCAGAAGAAGAATCAAATACACTATCATCACTACCAGCAGAAATGTTCAAAAGGCTGGCAGGGCTGTCCTGGCCATTTATAACACTGCAATCTGGCCTTTGAGGAGTTTCGAAATGATTTCTGCTACCAGGGCGATGGGTGGGGCTGCATTCAGTTGCCAGGGGTATTCTGTTGTCCTGACTTTGAGGCAGAGTGTCCTCCGATTCCAGCAGCACGACTTGTGGGCCAGATTTTGTTACTTGTTCCTCTTTGCAGTGAATATGTTTGGGTGAGGTGCTCTTACTGCCCAGTACTTCCTCTTTCTGGGGAGCACAACTTGCAACGGAAACCACTTCAAGTTCATTATTGTGACAGCTTGGCAACTGCACTTCTCTAACTTCAGAGCTATCTGAGAGAATCTGGGAGCTCACATCCTGGGTGCTCTCCACAGGGAGCACGAAGGACCTGACCTGGACAAGGACCTTGGGTGGACACGCAGCTCCTTCAGCTTCTGGGCTGTGCTCTGTGGTCAAAGGAGGGTTTGCTTCTCCTCCTCCTACTGATGCAGGAATGGAGGGGGGCATTTTCTCATTCTGATGAGACACAGGCAAAATGCATCCATTGTGGTTTTCTGACACGTTTAGGTCAGTGCATGGAAAACTGCTTATGGGAGCTTCAGCACATGTGTCTTTGGGAGCATCCAAGGGAATGGGTGTAGGCAGTGAAAGAGGCCGGTTAGATGACTCAGCTGGGGGCTGTGAGTCAGAAAATGTGTCCTGCGGCTTTGGTAAGGCCGTTGGAGATGAGTCTTTGCTACTAAGAACGGCAGGGATGTCTTGTGCTGTATCAGTCATATTTTCAAGTACAAGTCTTTTGCTGTTAGCAGCCTTCGAGTTGTCCCCTCCTAAGAGCTCGCAGTCCTCGGCAGGAGTCAGAGCAGTAACCACTGGCGCAGTAGGGCAGCCGGCATCTGTTTGCACATCTGCCTTATGGCCTCGGTTCAGCTGAGAACCAAGAGCTAGATCCTCAGCAGGCTTGCCTTCCATTTCTCGTACACTGGGGCTCCGGGCCGCTGGCACAATCTCCTCTTCAGTGAGAATAACTTTGGTTTCTGCAGACGTTTCCTTCACCAGCACACCATTCTGGTGACTATTTGGCACTACTTTCTTTTCAGATTGCTCCATTTCTTTGGCTTTTTGGGCTAAATTCAGCTTTGCCCTCCCAACAAATGTTTTATTAGAGGCAGGGGCGTTCCTTGTGCTTCGAACGTCAGTGTGTCTTGGGCCACTGTTTGCCCGTTTGTTCTCAAATAAGGAGATTTTGGTGGCCGTGTTTCCTCTGTGAACTGGCTGGCTAAATGGATTATGCTCATTTCCCGAACTGTCAAGATTCTTAGGGGTTTTAAGATTTAGTTCCACATGTTTGGGCTTGGCAGGGCTGCAAGAATAAAGCAATATGATAAAGTTATGACCTAGTTTAAAAGAGTGAACACGCCAACTTACCACAAAACTATGAAAAGCCAAAATCGTTCTGGTATAACCTTTTTCTTTCTTTCTTTCTTTCTTTTTAATGAAGCTATTTTTTAAACAATTCTAAACACACTATCAACTATTTTTCATGGATGTTTTGCTTCTGCATGAGGGATGAGAAAATTATACAACTAAGAAAGTCTAGAGGTGGGGGAGGTTAACAAGCTTATTGAGTCCCTAGTGTGTATGGGCAATGCTTGGCACTAGAGTTGGAAGACATCCTAGGGCTTGAAGAACATTAGGACAAATTTAAATATTTAATGCACTCCCATGCTTTAAATATGTAAACAATTTCCCTAAACATCAATTGTATGTTTTTTATTTTATTATAACTTTTCTTAATATATCTCAAAAAGCTAGACTAGACTATAATAAATACTTATCTAGACTATAATAAATACTTATCTATTATTTACCTCTTTGGATATTTTATTCCCTTTATCCTTCCCCCATAAGATTTTATATAAGAATGTTAACTGCAGAAAATTTGAAAAATATAAAAATAAAAAGTCAGTCTGATAATACCTCTGTTAACATTTTAGTTTAAGTCCAGCTTTTTTACATGTATAGTTAAATATTTTTAATAGAATTAAGATTATTCTGTTCATAAGAGTTTGGTATGTTGCCTTAAAAAAATAAAAGATTACTTAACCTCATATTTAACATTTTTTTTTTTTTTTTTTTTTTGCTTTTTGGTATGTGGGCAGCTCCCTGCGTGGGAATCGAACCCAGGCAGCAGCGCTGACAGCACCAGCGCCAAAGCCCTAAGCCACTACACCATCAGGGAACTCCCCATATTTAACATTTTTAACATGTTTCAAGTTACTAAAAATTTTGTTCGAAAAGTTTTCGTAATGTCTACATAAAAGTCCATCATATGGATGTACTATAATTTACTTATCAACTACTCAGTTGCTGGTTTTGTCACCATTTCTAAGAGGAATCTCCCCTCTCACTTGAGTTTCTTGGGTATAATGTAAGAATGTACCTACTTTTTTCTTTCTGAGAAACAAAATGTTCTCTGGCAGAAACTGGCTCTAGTCCTGGCTTACGCTAATTATCGGTGTGAATCTGGTCAAGTTACTTTAATTCTCTGGACTCTACCTTCTCTACCTATTTAAAACAACAACAACAAAAAACACTAGCTAGTTTAGAACAGAGTTGATTTCCCACCCCTCCCACCCCCACCCCCCCCCAAGTTATGGCTGAAACAATCCTTGGAGTTTTCTTCAAGGGCTGCAGTTGGGGATAACAGAGACCGAGGGACTGGGCTGTTGGTCAGCCACCTTTCTTGGAAAAATCAGCCAGAATCACTGCTTCTTATCCATTTTATATATCACTTTTATATAAGCTTTCCTAGAAGAATGGACTCCAAAGCTAAAAGCAAAAATAAAAATGTCTAAACCACTGGTCTAGTAGCTTATGAAATGGAGGAGATAATAACCACTAACATTCACTGATTGCCAAGCACTTGAGAAACACTCTCTAGGGCTTGCCTAAAGTACCAGTTTCTGCATTTTCTTTTAAGATGAGGAAGTTGAGGCTTAGAGAAGGTAAGTAGTTTGCCTGAGGTCACACAGCTAGGAAATGATGGCCATGATTGGAAGCCAGGTGTTCTGGTTTTAGATGCTATGCTCCCAACACCCTACCCTACTAGTCTGCTTCCACCAAAAGGGTCCGACTGGATTCGCCTCCATGACCTCCTCTGATTCTTTCCAGCTTTACCATTCAAGGAGTCAGTGATTTATCAGGAGATCGCTAAGATAAAATAATCACACTTTATGAGGCCACCAGGATAACGAGAACACAGAGTGGAGGCGCACTGAGTTCTCACGCTGTCCCACGTGGACTCACTGTCATTTAAGGAAGTTGGGCCTGAGGAGCATTTTGAAGGGACGGGCAGGTATGACTGTGGGTGAGACACTTTATCCTTCTGGATAAAATGAGAAGACCGAGAAGACTTGAGACTTCTTTCCCAAATGCAGCATTAAAAATTTAGATTTTCATTTATTAAAATTTTACTGAAATACCAAATTTGATATAGTCTCATTAAGTCCTCCCAGGCATTGCTTTCCCCACTATGTCCGTAAGATATCTAGGCTTCCACATTGTGGGCCCATATCTTAAATTTAAAAGCCAATTTACTTATAAGCACTTCCTTAAACATAAACTGCTAAAATCAATGAGATGATTAGCAATAGAAAGCTTACAAATACTATCAGTTAATGAGGGACGTTCACATACCAGGGAATATACCTTTAAAAATTCTCACTACTCAGCTCAAAGAACAGTCAAACATCAAAGTGCATCCAGTGATGCAAATGGAAAATGCTACAGGTTAGCCAACAAGCTTCCTTAAGGACAAGAAACACATTAAATATTTATACCAAGATCAAAATACATTTTACAACCAAACTTTCTGTGCTATTAACTTCTGTTACCAAGAGTCACTACAATTAACCTAGCTCAAAGTGATTAAAAGGCTCCTATATAATTCATGTTGTAAAGCCTTCGTTATAATGTGGGAGGGGGAAAATAATGGAGTCTAAAAGCTGTGGCTAGAGCATAAGAGGGAAGTTCCCCCTATTTTAAATATATCATTTGAAGAATCTCAACATTCAAAAATAAATAAATAAAAAGACCCTCAACATTCAGTACTTGGTAGAGAACTGAAGACCATTTTTCTAACACTGTCAAGAAATACGCTGCTTCACAGTCATTATTTTTGACGGAATATAAGATAGCTTTAACTCTAAAACTTCGGACTCATTTGTTTTTAAAAATAATCTGAGTAACATCTTTTCTTGACATTCAATCAGAGGGGAAATTAACCCCATCAGTCAAACAGAAAAGGACTAGAAAGAATTACTGATTTTCCATTTCAACAGTTTGCCAATTCATTAAGTGTGAGGCCCTATGGAAAACAAAATTAAACAAAGAGAGTGGCAAAGGAAAAATTTTAGGTAGAAAGCAGTCAGTACTGAGAAAAAGACATTTGGTTCCATTCTATTATAGGCAACAACACATGAGTAAGAGTTTCATTGTAAGACTGGCTTCCCCAGGTTTGTTTACCCTACAGTCCTTAACAGTGTAACATTTCTGGTTTTTCCACTGGTGTATTCCTATTGGAAGACAGAGGCCTCCTTAATCAGGCATACAGTAACGTTTCTCTAAGGCTCACACTTTGGAGGTATGAATGTTGGCACACTGGCTTTCTACAAATAATGGGCATCATCCACTCAGGTTATTTCTGCCATGACGCTGCCGTTACAGAATAAATAGTTGACTATAGCAAAGGTCTACAGGTTCCCAGCTGGTGAGGTAGTTCAAGTTATTCATTAAGCAGATTTTCCTCTCAAGTGTTTACCAAACAGACCTCCTACTCTAAAGCTTCCTTACCCAAGAATTCTAATAGTCACAATGGACTGTTGGATTTAAGAATGGTAACGTTGTGGAAATACCAGCTCAGCTCTTTTAATGAATGTGTGAATACAGAAACAAATTAAGCAGTTTAGATATTCATTTCTATATGTGTTCCCTGGGAGATGGAGGAGTATGGGGGAAGGGAGAGGATTTTAAGACTTTTCTAGTGTCCTCCCTATCCTGTCCAACTACACGACTCACATTTATCATCAAGGCACAAGTTGCATCTCCTCCAAAAAACAAAAAGAACAAAAACAAAAACAGATTTTCTGACTCCTTTGCACATCCTCAGCCTTTCCAGGTGCTAACATCCATTGGCAGTTTAAACAGGTGTCACTTCACATTGTTATTGGATTCATCAGCATCTTGTGTGCCAGACTGGGCCATAAAACTTTTCAAGGGCAAAATACCGAATCAGAGCTGTGGTTTTTTCCCCCGCGTAGTTCCTAGCACAATACGATGGGGAAGAGTTTTTGTTTGTCTGTTTGTTTGTTTGTTTGTCTGTTTTTAGGCTTCAGGAAAATAATGCACTCAGTTCCATAAAAGGTTCTGTGAATTCTCTTAAACTCACACATGTCAAAGCTACTGGGACATACTGAACATATTAGCGTTTGCTCCATGTTTTCAAATTCACTGCATATGTGTTTTAAGAATGTTCTATCCAAGAATGGAAGTGTACGGTTTTGAATAAAGAACAGAATTAGCTATGTCAAGTCATATTGTTCTTGTAAGTACTGTGCTTCAAGAGATACCTCATTTTTACATTCATTTAACTTAAACCTTATATTAAAACAGGAATTAATAACCCACTAGGCTCCCCGATGCGTCATCTTAAACCGTTAACTAGCCCTTCACTATCTTAATTTCAACATAAGGAGAAACTTCAGTGTAGGGATAGTTCTCCCACAAATGCAAAGTCCCCGAGCTTCTCAGAGCAGCCGCCCAGCACGTCGTGGACACCGCATCTCTGCCCAGCCCAACTCCACGGTTACTTACAGGGTCACTTTAGTGGTCACCGTCGACCTGCCCACACCACAGTGGTTCCTGGGCTTCAAGCAGTCAGCGTCAGGACCTCCGGGCGATCGGCCCAGCTCTTTGCTTCGACTTCCTTCTCCTCGGCCGTCGAAGTGGTTGGGCAGAGGCCCCCTCTTGTGCTCGGGCTTGATGTCCGGCAGCAGCGAGCTGCTCTTGACCGTGAGCTCGCGGGGGATGACCCGGGCCGCCTCCTCCCCGTTCTCCGCCGCGGCGCCGTGGGCCGCGGGGCCGAAGTCCGGAGCGGGCGCTCTCTTGGGTGGGGACTCCTTGGCGGGAGCCCGCGGGCCGGCAGCGGGCGGGGTGGGCACAGCCTCGGTGACGCGGCTCTTGCTCCTCCTTTTGGTAGGGGACGAGGCCGGCGGAGGCTGTTTGCTCCGGTCGGACTCCTCTCGGGCCTGCCCTCTGGGGCCCGGGCTGGACTTGGGCTCGGGGCTCGCAGCGGCGGCAACGCCCCCGTCCGGGGCCGCCCGCGGAGATTTCACTTTCTTTTCCGCGGAGGCCCTCTCGGGGGCCGCGCTCGGCGTCACCTCGTAGTGGAACACCTCGCCGCCCCTCGCCGCGCTGTCGGGCAGCGCCGTGTCCGCTCCCGGGGAGTCGCTGGACCTCGGCGACTTCCTCCGCTTGCCCGACCTGCGGCCGGCCGCCCTCTTTTCCATGTCTGCCTGCTCGCGGCAGTCTTCTTCCCCAGAAGTAACCACGGCCGGCTCGTCCACCGGCGCCGCCGCAGTCTTACTCAAGTAGATGTCCAAGGTGAACACTGTGGCGGGGTGGGCGCGCTCGCCGGGCCGGCAGTCCAGTCCTCGTGGCCCAGAGCTGCCGTGCGCGTGAGCGGAGCCAGCCCAGGTCTCTGAGCCCTCGGCAGGAGGGTCACCTGCAGGGGCAGGTGCGTCCTCGGGGGGCTGGCTGCGCGCGTCCTGGGGCTCCGCAGAGCCTCCTTCGGCATCCACTCGGGGGGCTGTGTCAGCAGCTTCGCCTAGCTCCCCTGCGGGCGGCTCCCAGGTGGGCGACCCCAGAACAACCCCCGCGCCCTGGGCTGTCTCCTCCTGTTCGCAGCCAGTGCCAAGCGAAGCCTCCTCCCCCGGACTGCGGGCGGGAGTCCCTGCGTCCTCTTGCCCGAAGGAATGCGCTGGTGAGGAATGCAGCTGCTTGGCAGCAGCGCTGGCATCTGGGAAGGACCCTCCCTCTGCCTCCACAGGTTCTAATTGGGGTGAATCACTTTCAGGGCACTGCTGCAAAGCCGCCGTTGCTGGGCTTCTCGAACAAGGCGACAGCTCGGCGTCAGGTGGGGCTCCCTGGACACAGGCCTCGGGGTGCCTGCCGTCTGGCTCCTGGGGCTTCTCCTGCGGGGAGCCCTCCTCGCACGTGTCTGTTTGCTCTGGTCGGCTGCCCTGAGACTTCCTCTTCGCAGTCCCTCTTTCGGGGAGTTGGGAAGAGGTCACATCTTTGGGAGACAATGATTTGGCATTTGAGCTAGTGGGGCTCTCTAACCCGTTTCTGGTGCTCCTTTTCCGGCCGGCCGTGAATAGGTTGCCAAGTTTCCCCAAAACCGGCTTCCTTTTGTTTTCTTCTGGTGGTTGTGCTCTGGACTGGGGAAAAAAGACAAGTGTTGGGGGAGAGAAAATAGGAGAATCTGGATTTTTCCCTCCTTAGTAATAAGTATATTACAGAACTACAAGCCAAAATGATACTAGAAAATGAGAGAATTCTTGCTACATTCATTCCAACAAATAAACTGATTTTACTTGTAAAGTTTTTAAACGCATCTGTTTGGTGCTACTCAGAATAAATTCTACTTTAACCATAATTCTTGTTTTAACGGAAAATTTGAAAGGTCCAAATAATCACATGTACAAAATAATTCCCAGGTGGCGCTAGCTTTTGCTTTTTACCTCGCTCAATGAAGACGCAATTTCAAGGGTCAAGCAAGACTACGGGCCAGCAGTAACCCTATCTTAAGGCAGAATTTTTTTCTGAAACACCGTCTTTTTTTGTAGAAGGGAAGGAAGACGAGGAAAACAGTACTATTAGTCTTCTAATAGTGTTCTTTTAGAACACTAAGCCCCCTGGGTTCAACATGATTGCAAATGAAAACCCTAAGAAAACTGGAGTGCGAGCCCCTGGGCCCCGCCTTGGCCAAGCCAGCAGTTCGCGGTGGGCCGGGCCTGCTCCCCTCCAATGGGAGGAGTACGCGGGCATTCCAACGCCCGCTGGAACCCAGATCCGATCACCTAGGAGTTCACCGAGAGGTCTCTCCCAGCGTGAAGTTCCTACGAGTGTGGATACGGGGAGTACCACAGGGGAAGGAGGGCGAAGGGGGAGGCGACCGCCTTCGCGTTCCCTCGGCTTAGGCCCGGGTGGCGCAGGTGGCTCTGCCCACGGGGGCCGGGTACGCACCACCCCGCTGAGCTCTGGGTGCACAATGGCGGGAGCCCCAGGGTCCGACCCACCCATGGGAGGGGGCCTGCGCCTCCAGGGACGATCTGCACCGGTCCTGGGAAGAGGAAATCCTGCTTCTCTTGTCTCGCCTAGAGCAAAACGGTCCGCACCTGGTGCCCGCGCCGGAAGCCAGGAGGGCGCTCAGAACAGATCAATGAAAGCAAACCAGCCAATGGGCGCAGCAGTGCACCGGGTTCGCCCGCGGCTGGCCGGGGGTGGGTGAGGGGCCGAGGCCCGCAGGCAGGGGAGGGAGTATGGGAGCACCGGCAGGCAGCCTAGCCTAGGCTCCTAGCAGAGGGAAGCGTATTCCCGGTAACGGCCCCATGGAAACCAAGCCCACACTTGTGGCTACAGGAACTTCAGAATTACCTCTTACACTTCAAACCCAGGGGCTGACATGAACCCTCCTCCCCCTTTCCTGGAAGGTAAACATTCAAGGCAGTGTTTACAATGTTGACTGTTTACAGGAAGATTCCTGAATCATACTCTAAAGCAGCTCCGTTTCATTTGAGTTCTATGCAGCCAGTGGACTTTGGAAACGGTGGGCAATAGATAAGACTGTAAGATAAAACATGGAATTAACATAATCGACAAACATTACTGAGATGGTCCTAGCGCTGAAACATCATGTGATTCCGCAACAGCCTTTTGGCCCACAGTAGAAATGAGAAAAGCGAAGCTTGGACAGGGAAGGGATTTAAGGTGTGTGTTGGGGGAGGACGGGCAATGAAGTCAGGATTCCAACCTAAACCCTCAGCTTCCACCCTGCCCCTTAGACTCCACCACAGGGACCCCTTTCAGAGGATGTGGAGGTGCAGTGGGCACCTCTGAGAAAGCTCAGTGTAACAGATGGCAGCCCCCCCCCCCACCCCCCCAGGATAGGCTCCTGAGGAAGGGCTGTGAATAACATTTACTGACAAACTCCAGAGGTGATTCTTGTAGTTTCAGAAGCACCCGGTGGACACTTTGGAACTAGACAGCTGCTGCATGAGGAGATGGACCACTGTTGCAGCCACTGGGAGTTTTTGTGACTTAGCTGATATGCTTCCAAGACCTAAGCAGATTTTGATTAATAATTTAATTTGCCAATGGTTATATAAATGTAGAAAAAATTCATCATGTAATGTTTTTAATTCATTAAAATATTTCAATTTCCTAAGGAATATATTTGGTCTCTTTTATTATGAGTCAAAGCTATTACATGATTTTTTAAACCTAATACTGAAATTTATGCCTACTGAGCCCTCCTATGCACCGGACACTTGCTTGGTGATTTGCATAAATTCTCATCTGATCCTCCTAAAAGCTCTTAAGCAGGAAGTCCTTTTAGGGCCTTTGCCAAGGTTACATATCCCTGTCCAAGGTCCCATAGCTTTGGAGATGGAGTTCTGTGTCCCCACTGCTTGGACAGGACTTCATACATATCCTAAAGATGTAACCAGCAAAATAGGTTTGAGTTTATTGGCTCAGTCCTAGCCCATGTCAAAAGAAAACAACTGAGTGTGTGTATTATGTCCTGCCAATGACGTCGCAATCCTTTTTCCCATACGGTGGAAAGACGTCTGGATCAGCAGTCCTCTCTGCTCAGTATAGACGTTGTGTTTGAATTTTGGCTATGGCCACTTTATACAAAACCCGTGGCTCTTCAAACCTTGGTCTCATCAACTAATTGGCTCCTCCTGCCCCAAGAGGAGCAGCCAGTTTATCACCTGTCAGGCTGCTCTATTCAACTTTCTAGAATTGCAGAATTTTCTTTGGTTAGGAGTGTTCAGAGAAGCTTCATCCATAATAGTCAAAGCTGGAAACCACTTAAATGTCTACCAGCTGGTAAATGGATAAACTGTGGTATCCATACAACAGAAAACTACTCAGCAACAAAAAGGACAGAACTTCTGAAATAGGTACCCACGTGGATAAACCTCAAAAGCGTTGTATATACTGAGTAAAAGAGGCCCAACTCAAAAAGCTGCATGCTGTATGATTCCGTTTATATGATGTTCTAGACAATGCAAATCTAATCTATAATTATACAAAGTAGATCAGTGGTTGCTGGAGGGCAGAGTAGGGGCATGGAGACGTGACTGGAAAGAGGCACAAAGGAACTCTGGGGAAAGATGGCAGTGTACCTATCATCCAAATTCATCAAACTGGACACTTAAAGTGGGTACAATTTTTATATATAAATTATATCTTAATAAAGTTGATTTAAAAATAAAACTTTTCCCTGGGAAATAAAGAGCAGAAATACAACCCATCTGGCTCAAGTACACATTTCATAGCTCTTAGCCGGTGGGGGCCTCATTTATAGGGCAATGCCGGCTCTCCCCAAAGGGCCGGGTTGCTGTGCGTCTCCAGCATCAGATCTCTTTGCAGGATCCTCTGAGCAGCATTCAGAATGACCCCTTCCTCCACAGTAAAGTCCACAGTCATATCTTTGAGGACCACCACTTTTTAAAACAGGACATGCACTTCTTTTCAGCCATTATTTCTTCCCAGTGTTCATGGGAAAAGAATGAGGTGGCAGGTGGAGAACAAAGAACTAGATGGCCTGGGAGTTGTCTGGAGAGCGACAGTAGGCGCCTTTGCACTTCAAGTCCTAAACCCAGGATGGGAGGCCTCAGACCCAGGACGTTCTCCCTCAGCCTTGACAATAATCTGTTAGGAAAGAGGCCGTAGGGCCCGTCAGTCTTCTTCCCGCTCCCCCAGGCTCCGTCCCAGGCTCTCTTCTGGGCTTGAGCAGGGTCCTAAGGGTCTCTGACTCCAGCAGAGCCAGGACCTCCTCTGTAGTTAGCTTTGTGGCATGTACTTTCTGCCCACCTAACTTATGGCAGTCTGCCCAGCTCACCGTGCACACCTATGCTTGGAATCCTCTCACCCACGTCTGACTGGATGAGTGCAGTCCATAACAGGACAGTTTTGGAAATGGTCCATGGTCCGTGGGTTGTGTGCTGGGGTCTGTTTTATTTTTTTTTTTATTTTTTTTTTTTTTTGCTTTTTTTTTGGTATGTGGGTAGCTCCCTGGCTGGGAATCGAACCCAGGCCGCAATGCTGACAGCGCCAGCGCCGAAGCCTTAAGCCACTACACCATCACGGAACTCCCTGGGGTCTGTTTTAGAGTGTTCTTATTGGCTAATATGAAATGCAGCTCATTAGAGGGCATGTGTAAGCATTTAATGGCACAACCGTAATCCAGGTGGTGACACTGGCTGCAGTGCTAGTCTGTGATTTCCAACCTTCTCGGTGTGGCAGCACGTGCTATCAACAGCTGCGACTTAGCAAAAAGCTACCTTGTGTTGTTATATGTAATTTCAGAGATCTCTGCTGTCTTCTCAACTAGTGTGGAGCATGAGGTCAGGCAATACAGGATGAATTGTTAATAGACTACCAAATTGTTACTATACCAACATGTCTAGACATATAGGCCAAACAGTGGAGTAGGTAATCCCCAGATTACCTATTTCAGTGGAGTCATTGCTTTAAATCGTGGAGTTCTTCACATGAAATCAGGATTAAGGTTCAAGAAAAACATGCTGAGTATATTATTAGAAAATGTAAGTAACATACTGTTTAAAAATAAGCTGGACAGAAAATCTGCTGTACAGTCAGGTTGCGAGGAAGCAAAACACAAAAAG
Source organism: Lyroderma lyra (assembly GCA_004026885.1). NCBI lineage: Eukaryota > Metazoa > Chordata > Mammalia > Chiroptera > Megadermatidae > Lyroderma > Lyroderma lyra. Next base: position 219,301 of record PVJL010001654.1, read on the forward strand.
CAAGAAAGGCTTCTGTGAGGACATATCCTCCTTTCTGATAACTTCTAGGATATTTATGCAGGAGACTTTTAGAATTAAATTAAAAATCACATTTCCCATGATAAGTGTCTAGTAGAATATCATCTCTGTCTCAGAAGCTCTAGACAGATGAAGTTACAGGATGGGGCAGATAACGGATCCCTGATGGCACAGACTTAGATGTAGAAGAGGCATTTCAAGTTATCTACCCTCCTCCCCATCTCTCCATTTTGTATTTTTCTTTTTAGTATTGCCTGTGCTCATATATATTGCCTGCTCTAAATGCATACAACACACACACACACACACACACACATAACACAAAATGCAAAAGAAGAAATGTTCACATAAATACACCCTGACCTAGTAAAAACTGAAACTTCGTTTTAACTTTTTCAATCAATGTTTTCCTCTTATATGTTATACAGTTCTCTCCCCCCTCAGAGTATACTAAATATAATTTAGCTACTTCTTAATGATTCTGGAGACACAACTATGGACCTCGATTATTCCATTTGGGTTATAATAGTGATTTCTTTTTTTTGTGTTTAATACGTTTAAATTTTTTAAAATTACAATTCACATACAATATTATATTGGTTTCAGGAGTACAATATAGTGATTATTATAGACCTTTATATAACTTACAAAGTGATCACCCTGATAAGTCTGATACCCATCTGACACCATACATAGTTATTACAATATTATTGACTCTATTCTGTACTTCACAGCCCCGTGATTTCTGCCAGGGCTCTTATGATGAGTGAGGACTAAGGCTTGCACTGTACGACCCACAGATGATAACACTGTTTAGGAGGAAGCAGGCCTCTCACGGGAAGAAATATGAAATTACTACGCTCGACCATTTTTGATCTACAGTACAATTTTATAAGGTGCAACCAGTAACACCTTACGTTAGACCTTCAGAGGTCTCCAAGGTCACTGTTGCCGATCTCTCTGGATGGAATGCTTGCTTGCCCTTGTGCTGTATCTAGTATTTGTCAATATCCCATCTCTGCTGCTATTGCTTTCCTTGGTTTTTATCTCTTCTCTGTGCTTACAATCTCAATATGTTTGGTTTTTCCTACTGCCACTTCAAGCACAATGACAATCACATTCTGTTGCATGAAATCATCATTATACCATTGGGTTGAAAGAACAGTGACAGATTTCTTTTTTTTAAACTTCCAGGTTTAACAGTGTCCTGAAAGAGACGCATTAGTAAATATGAAAGCCTTCACTTATTACATAGTTAAATGTTCATTATCTCACAAGTATTTTCTTCTCTTCCGGAGGGTTTAATGAAGATGTAAAGAGTTTCTTTTAAAAAGTAAATTCCCAGTTCTAAGTAAGAATTATCTTTAGGTCACTTATTGTTTAACAGAAACAGAGTAAAACCTAACTCTGAGATTTGATCAATGAGAAAGGAAGATAAGATAGAATGTTTGAACCACAGGACAATTACTCACTCATTCCACTAATGATTATTGAGAGTCTGCTTTGTCCCAGAATTTTCTCCTTTCCTTAAAGAAGGAAACTGTGGCCCAAATTATTTTCCTGAGACACAAGTCAGCTCTGTTTCTAAAAGTTAGCTCCCATTTGAAATGACATGACTAGAAAAATGAGGATTTACTTACTAGAATATGATTTACCTACCACTTGTGTGAACATACTGACCACATACAGTGTTACCCGTGTGGCATGCTCACACAATAACGGATGTGACAGGGTCAGCAGCAGAGGAGCTGTCACTTATTAGGGCGTGCTGACTTCAAAATCCGGTAACTCCGTAAACAGTGCGTGCTAGACACTTGTTTGCTCACCCTTCCTCACCCCTCTCTGTGCCCCAGGCCCTTGACCCTGATGGAATAGAGAAACTGACCCGCTCACCCTTTGGCTTTGGCTTGGTTCAGCCGGTGGAAGGCACAGATCAGACTCGAAGGGAGAGACTGGAGTGAGGTTGTGGTGATTTGAGGGTAGGGTGGGGGTGTTGTTTCCCACCTCCCCCTCTCCTCGTTAGGCTGAGTTGGGTGCGGCAGGGTTTGACCACGGTTCTGTCAGGCAGCCCTCCCCTGCAGCGACACTTCTGTCCCCAGGGTCCAGCCATGGCTTCCTCCTCTCGCTCCTTCAGGCCCAGGATGGAAACTGGTGCTGGCCAAGGAGTTGCGTCACTATCCTTTACTTGGGATAGAACCAGGTCTTGTGGGGCATGAAGCATATATAATTTGAAGAACTCCAAACACTGTTTTACAGATTTAGGGACAGCGCCTTGGAAGAGGCCCTGTGAGCAAAGTACCTTGAAGCTTAAGCTTCTTCTTCTCTCTTGGTTTCTTGGCGTGCACTTTGTCAACAGCCCCTCATTACTTTCCTCAGTTACCCAAGGTGAGTGTGCTGCCTCCGTGCTGGGGGCCTGACTAACACTTACTGTCTCCCTAGTTATGGGTAACAGATAATTCTGAATGTTTCTCTACATGTAAATTGAACTGTTTCCCAAACGTTTTCTTTTTCGCACAAAGATAACTACCATGCTGCATCGATTTGCGTCACAGTAGAGAGGTGTATAATCCTAACTTGGTGAATGTCTTTTTCCTTATGCAAAGTGTGACTAAGGAGGTAAAAGAATTTGAAATTTATATCGAAGTATTTCTTACTGTCCCCTTGATTGTACACACATCTTGATTAGTATAAACAAATCACTGACTAGTTAGTTCCTGATTGGAGTAAAGAAGCTTAACCGAACTGGAAAAAGAAGCTCATTTTGTGAAGTAGTCAAACCAGTTCCTTTTCTATTGACTTGGAACCCCCCAAAACATGTTCATTATGCAGTTTAAAAAGAATGACTTGCACAGTAACTCGTGTCAAAGATCCAGAACATGTACGTCAAAACAATAAAAAAACCATCAGTGAGTCTCAGAATCTAAGTCCTAAAGTCCCAAAGAAGAGCCTACAGTGAGGTCATTCATACATAAGAGCCACGTGACTGGGGAGAAGGAGCAGAGTAGCCCAGGAGAGGACTGGCACAGCACTCCTGTCCTCCCACCAGGCACGGCCAAGTCCACTGCAAGGCGACCGAGACCACGGACGGAGAGGAACGTGGTGGTGGCAGCTCGGCAAAGAGGGAAGCCTCTCCAGCACAGCACTGTTGATGCTGGGCTGCCTCGGAGACATCTAGTGACCTTGAGACTTCGTAACTTAAGGTTTGTTTAACCACATTTAAAAGTAGGATATAATAGAAAATGTGGATTTATTTCAAGAAAAGGGAACAATCTTTATCTTTCCAATTAATATCTACTTCCCAGAAATAGCTCAGTTTTCTATAATTTCTGAGAATTATTGACTTCCTGGCAATACTTTTCAAAGAAGCAGAATGCAAGCTTTCGTGAAGAGAACACAGGGACACTAAATAGGGATCAAATCATTTGTCCTCTCAAAAATGCCTCCTCTGTCATAGGGTGTTGAGAAATTCATGTGAAATGGTATTTGTGAACATGCTTTGGAAATCACAAAGTGCCCCAAGACAGGGATGGTTGGTATAATTAATAGGTCGATATTTTGCTGATGTTTCACAGCCCAAGTTTAAATTACAGAACTAAGTAACTAATAAAATTAATTTATGATTTCAGTTGGTGAGATGAAGATGAAAATAGCTGTATAAGATGCAGTCTCTGAAAGAGTTAATGTGTCCACAGAACTTGGCATACCATTGCTCAAGCACTCATTTGCAATGTGTCATGATTAGAATATAAAAAAGAAACAGAAGCTTATGTTTTTTTAAAAATCTTTGTCCCCCTCAGATCATCGTATATAGAAGATACACGGTGGGGTAGCGAGAGCGCCTATGGATCACCCTGTAAAATAGCACCTCACCTTCTATAACCTTATCCTCTTTATTTTCCTTCACAGCACTGTACTTCATACTTATTGCTGTACTATAGTGTCTGTCTTTTCTTGCAGAATGTTAGCTTCATGAGAACACAAATGTGGTTTTGTTCACTGCTGGGTCCCTAACCCTTCCCCAGAGCATGGGACCAAAAGGTACATCAACCCAATTTTTCAGAAACTCCCTCACTCTCCCACCTATCAACAAGTGAGAACCAGACAACAGCATGCAATGAAACAGCCAATGACTTGGGGACAGTGAATTTTTCCTGAAGTCCTCAGTGAACAATTCTCAGGCAGGAATAAAGGCCTATATCTAGCCTTTTCAAATGATTCCTCCCAAATCCAGTTTCTGAAATACTCATTTTCTGGATTGTTTTGAGGATAAAATGAGATGTTTGTAAAACACCTTCTCTGGAGAAGAGACAGGGAATAGAAAAAGGAACCTTAAAAGAAATGTAAAGAAATACATAGTCACATTTGAAAGTCAGAATATATGAACAAGTACAATGAAAAAAATATAAATTATCTTTTATGTTTCCATCCCTAAACAGCATCATTACTATATTTTCTTTCTGACTGTTTTCAGGTCCTTACATAATACCATTTTGTATATGCTGTTTGGTATATAATTCTTTCACTGAATTTATGCCAATAAATATGTTTCTAGAATGTTTATGTTTGCAATGAATTCCATCATGCCAGTGTATCACAATTCCTATAGCTGTTATTTTTCAATGCATTGCAGGCTGCAGAAGGCATATTTGTAGCTTATCCCTACAAGTAAGATATCCTTAATTATTTCCATAGGATATGTTCCTAATTAGTAATCAAGGGAATGACAAGGAAAACCACAGTGAGATCTCTTTACACACTCACCAGATTAGAAAGTAATTAAAAAGAACAGTAACTCTAACTAGTAGAGAGGCTGTGGAGCAGTAGGAACCATCCGACACTGGTGACTGGAATGTAAGTTGGTACCACTACTTTGGAAAACACTTTGGCATTACCTAACAGAACTGAAAATATCCAGATCCTACGAGCAAGTAATTCCTCTCCTCAGTGTATTCCCTAGAGCAGCAGTTCTCAAAATGTTGGTTTCAGAACCCCTCGACACTCTTAACAAATAAGGACCTCAAGAGCCTTTGTTTATGTAAGTTATATCCATCAACACTTCCCAGGTTAGAAATGAAAACTGAGCAATATTTAATAATACTCAGGACACATTTTATTAATCATCAGACAAGAAATCATTGAATATCATGTTGCCTCTGGCACTCCACTGTACACTCATGAGAACATGGAAGTGAAAGGCAAATAATATCTTAGCAGGATTATGAAAATAGTTTTGATATTACAGGCACCCCTGAAAGATTTTCAGGAATGCCCAAGGGTCCCCCGGTCTCACTTTGAGAACTGCTGCCCTCCAGAAGCTCATAAACACTGTTCCAGAGCATATGTTCATAGCAATGTTGCATGTAATAGCCCCCAACGAGAAACAGACCCAGATCCCATCGACAGTAGAATAAGTTAACCAGTGCATTCACAAAATAGAATACAGCAATAGAAATGAGTGAATTTCAGTTGAAAAAAATCCAGGGATGAATTTTACAAACATAAAGTTTGTAAAGAAAGAATCTGGACACAAATGAGAACACAGTATATAATTCCATTTATATGAATGTCAAGAACAAAAAAACGAATTTGCATTGTCTTGGGATATATTCGTAGGTGGTAAAACTATAAAGAAAGGAGCGATGCGATAACTGTAGTAACAGTTAAGGGAGTCGTTATCTCTTGTGGGGCAGATCCTGTCTTTAAACTTTTTATATTTTGTTCATCATGGATTTTTTCTTTAACTTTTATTTTGAAAAATATTGCAATAAAATATTGATTATTTACCTCAAATGCTGAGATTTTCGGCATTCCCTTAATGTTTGCTCCTGAGGTGAATGCCCCACTCCCATCACCCTAATAGTGGCCCTGGTGGTGAGGGAGGGGAGGGAGGTGTGATCAGAAAGAGACCCCCGGAGACTGCAGAGGTGGCCTGTGTCTAGTTGTGCAGGTGCTTGCTTTATAAGTATTCATTATACCTTACATTTATGTTTAATGCACTTTCCTGATGTGTGCTATATTTTACAATAAAGCATTTCTTTGCTTTCTAATGGCACTGCACATGTTTTATATACTTATTGACCTTTTATTTTTCCTCTTTGTGATTTATTTCAGCTAACATTTCTTAAGAACTTCCCACATGCCAGGGACCTCATAATAGTCCTATAAGGTGGTAACTGTCACCCTCATTTTACTTTTGATAAAAATGCAGCGTGAAAAGTGATTTGCCCAAGGTCATGCACAGCTGGTGGGACCAGAAGATGCACAATAATATTTGTGCCACTCTTCTTCCCTTTCCTGCTCTGTTCCTTTTGGCTGCATTTGACTCTCTCTCCCCGTCTCTCTCTTAAACATGATCACAGAGAAAGGAGGTAGATGACCTCAGACACAGAAAGAGCCTAGCCACAAACAGTGCTGCCAAGGAAGGTGGGGAGGAGGAGGTGCAGGTGTAAGGACTGGAATGGACTGTGGAGACCCAACAGTAGGGGCCGGGGGAGAAGCAGTTGGAAGGCAGCCCAGAGACCAGCATCAAAACTAACAACCTGGGGAGAAATCCACACTTCAGCTCATGCGGCCGCATGCATCGCGGGTTTTCATTCATTGTCTAATATCTTTTTCCACTCCCTGGGTCTTCTGGCCCTCCACTCACTTCCTTCCTGCCCTCAGTAAGCTCCACTCACTTCCCCTCCCAGGGAGGGTGGTCCTATTCTTCACTCCTCCACTGGACTGTCCTGGAGGGCTGGGGCCCTGTGTGTGCTGGGGATGCAGAGTCTGTGAGAAAGTTGCTGCTCCTTCACTTTTGCAAAGTAAAACATTTCATCACTTCTCACAACTCTGTTCCTGGCAGGCAGCGTGAGCCTCGGATGCCTTCTTTCTGCCTCAGCTTGCACATTTGGATTGCATTTTGCAAACACTATTCTTGTACAGGCTTGAGGTAGACAAGTTGGTGCACCCAGGTTGAGTGCTGCCCCAGTTCCGAGTATGCCTGGAGACACAGGCAGCAGGCTCCTGCCCAATTCAACACTTGAATTAAGATTAAAATGTTGTCTCACCAGCCACTACACTATTAGTACCTGCAGTGCCCTCCACACACCTTTAGCTCACATTGCAGGGAAACTCAAGGGAGTAACAACCTTCGAAATTATCAGCCTGGCCAATATAGCCCTCCAGCAGTTCTCTCCACCCACCTCCAAGCTTACTTCCAAGTGCACGTAGGTTATAGCTAAATTAACTGAATCAGTCCATTTTTAAAGATATTTCAAATTAAGCCTTCATAAAATGATTGACTAAAATAATCAGAAATTTTACTTATTAAACTTAAAATGCTTTTTGAAGGTTCATAATCATGACGTTCTTAACCTAAAAGTTTCCTTTTTTTAAATTTGACAAATCATTTTCAAAAGGCACTTGTAAAAACACAAGGTATCAAAATATCAAAGAATAAGGGAAGTGTTAAGTATTAACCAAGAAAATGATGGCAATAATGCACAACATTTACTTGGCCTCTATGATCAAACTAGTGAGCAAAGTTTAACAGACCTTGTATAAACTTCTTTTTCTTAAAAGTTTACAAGATTGCTTTTTTCCCATAAATTATTTTAAGCCACAGCACCTCTCAAATGGTAGGGTTATAAGAAGCTGAGTCTCTCCCATAAAGTTCTGTGTCCTCATAATAAAATCTCTTTTGGGGAAAGTATGTGCAACACATAAGAACTTGTTACGTGACAACGCCCACTGGAGAATGCATTTGAAAGATAACCTACATTTTAAAGGAACGTGTAACAGTGTTCTGCCTTCTCTTACCATGGAGAAAACTAAAGAGCATTCCTTACGCTCAACACCATGTTTCCCAATTCATTTCTCTGAAGGGGTCAAACATTAGTTTGCCTTTGACATTTGGAAAAGGGGTGGGGAGAAAAGATTTTATTTTTTAACTCGGGATACAAAGGGATTAACTAAGTTCTTTATAGCACACTCAACAACAGGTGTAAAGAACTGACAGCGTAAGAATGGCTGATGAAACTAACTCAAATATACTCCTAACAAGGCGGCCCGTCAAAGATTACCGGCAATATTTTAAAGATCACATAGCAGGCATTTCCACGTCCAGCCAGAGTCTCCCAGGATACTCACCTCCCATTAAATTCCTTCTACTCACAGTTGCTTACAAATTTTAAACCCAGAGAATATGCCAGCTCTAGACAATAAACCCAGGTTGTGACATTAACCGATGTCATTAATAATGTAGCATTGTAAGTTCAAAACCAGGTGTTACTCCATAAAGAGACAACAAGACTTCAGTTAGTTTCTTACCATGATGGTGCTTCTTGTTTGCTTCCTAGAGAAACACTGAGCGAATGTGAGAAGTACAGCGTGGCTGTGCCGGCATTACCGGTATCAGTCTTGTCACTTCTGGCCCGGCTAGTCCTCCTCCCAGCCTACCCTGCACCAGCTCACCTTCCCACACTGCTGCCCTCGCCCAGCGGCTGAGCAGAATGACAGACACTGACATTGAGGGAAAAGCACATTTCATAAGGGTGTGTTTGATTCAAGCGTTGGAAGGGTTAGAGAGGTGTGCCCTTTCTGGGTGTGATCCTGAACCGAACCGGCTAAAAATACTGCAGAGGAAGCTGGGGGAAGACGGCTCTGCATGTCAGCAGTACACGGGAAACCTGATTAGAGGAGTAGGAAGTAGACAGAGCAAGATGGATATTTTAGCTTCAATTTTTTTTTCTGGTGAACAAGATCAATTTTTTTAATGCTAAGATTTTTTTGCCTTGTTTTAATTCCAGCTTCTATATACTTACGCTTTTTTAAGAAGATATAAATTATCTCCCATTAGCCACATACCATGTAACATTACCCAAAAATGTAAGTGTGCAGCATAATTAAAAATGCAAAAATTATGTCCATTAAAACCCAAATACTTGATACTTATATTCATTAATAAATATAATTCCATAATTATCCTAATATTTGTTCCAATAGTTTCTAGTTTGTCTAAGTCTTATCAGAAGTTTTCAATATTTGGTAACAAGTTTCATTTTTCATTGAAATAGTCACAATACTATTAGACCAATCAATTACCTACACCTTTATTATTAGGTGACATAAATCAGAAAAAAAAATATTCTCCTACTTTTCTCATCATGACCATCAGTATTAGAAACATTTATTAAGCATCTACTGGCTCATGTCAATGTGCAAGCCGGTATTGATGATGGCGAGTACACGTGTGACGTGCTATTCCTTTTTATATTTTTAATTTTAGTTCTTACCATCTTAATGATTTTTAAGTGTAGAGTTCAATAGTATTAACATATTCATATTGTTGTGACACAGATCTCTCGAACTTTTTCATCTTGCAAAACTGCAATTATACCTATTGAACATCAACTCCCCATTTCTCCCTCTCTGTAGCCCCTGAAAACAACCATTCTCCTCTCCGTCCCTATGAGCTGGACTACTTTAGGTACCTCATGTGAGTGTAATCATACCACGTCTGTCTTTCTGTGCCTGGCTTATTTCACTAAGCATAATGTCCTCTAGGTTTGTTCATGTTGTAGCATAAGGCCAGATTTCGTCCTTTTTTAAGGTTGCATACCATTCCTCTGTGTGTGTGGGGGTGTGTGGGTGTGTGTCACACTTTCCTCGTCTATTCATCTGTTAATGGACATTTGGGTCATTTCCACTTCTTGGCTATTATAAACAATGCTACAATGGACATGGGGGTGCAAAGATCTCTTCGAGATCTTGCCCTCAATTGATCAAAGAGTAATTGTATCTTTAATTTTTTGAGAAAACTTCATACTGTTTTTCATAGTAGCTGTACCATTTTACATTCTCATCAATTGTGCACAAATGTTCCAATTTCTCCACATTTTCACTAATACTTGGTATATTTAGTTTTTTGATAGTCGTCATTCTAATGGGTATGAGCTAGCATTTCATTGTAGTTTTAATGTGCATTTCTCTAACTACTGGTGATGTTGAGTAGCTTTTCATATGCTGTTGGCCATTTGTATGTCTTCTTTGGAGAAGTGTCCATTCAGGTCCTTTGCCCATTTTAAAAATCAGATTTTTTTTTCTCTTGTTTTTGAGTAACAGGGCTATTCTTAAGAAAAGGTATAAGAAGTAGATAGCTACACCTATTTTAAAAAATATATTAAAAATTTCTCTAGTCATGGCAGGAAACAATGAATTTCTTCTGGTCTAAACTTGGCTGTAATTGTCTCTGTAATTCTCAACGTAAAAAGATACATCTTGAATAGACCGAGAATTTAAATCTCCTAAAAGGAAAAGCAACAACAAAACCCTGCTTACCTTAAATAATCACTTAAAAATATAAAAGGTTTTATTTATGATAAGGCTCAATGGTCGCTTGCCAACTATAACTGTACTTGTAGAACGTCATACTCATGGTTACATGAGCACTCTCATAATTCATTTAGTCATTAAACCAGCACTTATTGATCGCCAGCTCTATGTCACTTTTTGCAAACTCAGAGATCAAAAAACGCAGTCTCTGCCATCAAGGAACTCAGACTGGGGTAAAAGGGCAGGAAGGAGGACAGGAGTGTGAAGACAGTGCAAGGTGACACTACTGTTCAGAAATACGTATAGGGTGCGGTGGGCATGTGATGGCTGCCATTTATGGGTGGCCCGTGTGGAAAAAGCGGTGCTTTATTGAAGAGGTGGCATGTTAATTAATACTTAAAATACATGTATCGTAGCTCTGGACTTTTTCGTTCTTTGTTTCTTTCTAAAGTAATGTTATGGCAGATAGCAGATATAACCCTTATAATCTAATATCAACCAATTCTGTGGCAATCATCTATATTATAAACATTTATTACTTGACAACATAATTTGAAAATAAGAATTCTTTTACTGACCCAACCTGAATAGAAAAAAATAAGAAACAAAAATATCTTCTTATATGGGACCTACAGTGTACTCACTCTGTGAGGGGCAGCAAACATAAGCCTTAGTTTGACTTCCAGAAGCTTATAGACTGGGCTATAAAACAACCAATGTGCAGGCAGGCATATAATTAAGTGCCAAAATGGGTAGAAGAGACAGCTGTAGTGCTTTAAGAGTTCAAGAGTAAGAGATCAGTGAGGGTGTGCCAGAAGACCGCAGGAAGGACATCGGACAAGACCAATTTGATGAGACAAGAGCTGAGGAATGGCACTTCAGGTGAGGGGAAGAGACTGAAGAAAGGCAAAAAAGTGACAACAGGCACAAGGGGCTCACTGAAGTGACGGGACACGGTGAAGGTCAGTGGAACAAGTGGAAGGTTGAATAGATAAGAATAATCTAGTTTGGGGAGGGCCTTGCAAGGCAAGAAGCCCAGGTGGGATGTTGTGGGAAACGTGAGATCTTTGTAGGTTTCTGCGCAGGGAAGTGACGGGATCCAAAGCGGTGCTGGAGGAAGACCCGCATGACAGCCTTTGGAGGACAGAGCGGGCGGGGACCTGAGTCAGCAGTTCGCATGTGACGGGCTAAGGGGCCTGAAGTGACCACCAATGGTGGAAACAGAAGAAGAGAAAGGACTGGGGGAAAGCAGACACTACATTGAGAGCACTGAATCCAAAGACCTCCACGCAGTCAATAATTCATTTAGTGGTTACCTGAGGGGAAGGGGGTGGGGGGGTGGGGAGAAGGGACAGGGACACAAATATATGGTGATGGAAAGAGAACAAAATACAACACATAGATGATGTATTGTAAATTGTACACCTGGAACCAATGTAATTTTTACTAACCAGTGTCACGCCGATAAATCTAAACAATAAAAAATAATTTAAAATGAAACAAAAATCAAAGACCTCCATGATGCAGCCTCAAGGCCGAGGAGAACACTCTGGGCTGTCATCGCAGGCAGGGTTAGGGTCTGGCTTGGACTGTGACGAACTTAGGGGACAGTTAATACTCCCAAATGGAAATGTCCACAAACCATGCAGTGTAGACCTAGAATCCATTCCATTCTCAAAGCTATCCGTCTATGCTTTATCTGAACTCCAAACCAGTCACATATTTATATGGTAGGAAAACATAAGTGACAGGTTATAACTGGCTCTGTTGTACAGCAGTAAGTGCTATTATCCCCCGTAAAACAAACACACGACACGTCTCTCTGTCGTAAGCCTCCATCAGCATTTTCCAGGTTTTGGTCAGGAGTCAGTCCTTTTGCATGTGGCCTCTGCACAGATGGCTGGTGCTCAGCCACCTCTGTAGTGACAAGTCCATTCACAAGCATAAGTAATAACTACTCTGACGTGATCTGTCGGTATTACTCACATTGCTTTTAAATAAAGTGTTTGGATAAAAAGTAGGGTACATTTTGTGATTATCGTAATGAATAAAATAAAAATAGCAAGCCTATAGTTTTGTTTTTAAACAAACCAATGAAATCTCCTTGCAAGAGAAGACTTCATTAAATTAACATCAGACAGAAGTAAGAGGAAGAGCTGGCAGATTCATTTATTTTCCAGGCTCACTCAGGTATTGTATTATTTCATTAGTACCCTTTTTTTTTTTTAAAGTACAAGTTGGAAAACAGTCACGTGCCCTGCTCGCCGCTAGCCACGGGCCTTTTCACACGGTGTGGGGGAAGACGTGACAATGTGGCACACGGACTCCTGCCTACCCCCTCAGCCACGTTCCCCAAGGGTCATTCCGCTTCAGGGACTTGCATCACACACGCATTCTTCTGCTACCTGTGTGACTCTGTACTGAGGGGCAGTAGGCAGGGATGGGGTAAGAAGTCTCGGCCCCTGGCTCAGTGATGGCTCTGCCGAGCACAGAGGTGGGGCGAGGTGCACAAGAAAGCAGAATTGCCAACGCCTGACTTTCCTCCCACATTCGTTGGCCCTGCCCTTCCCTATCACATTGGAAAAAAATCATATAAACATATTTCAACTACTAGTCACCGACCATGTGCATACAAATAAAGGTTGAGCATGTGTTCACAGGACCTACCACATCTTCCCAGTGCAGATATTCAATATTTGAACTTCAGAAATTTCCAAAAGAAATCGTCTTTAAGTTGCCATCCTTTGTTTTTTAATCTACTCAACCTATGAGGTTTCACCTACTCTTTTGCAACTTCCCTGGTGAGATGTTCCCCTCATGAATTAAATGACAGAATTTTCATTCTGTCCTTACTCCTTTAGCAAACTGCAGTCCAGACACAAATGTGGTTTAAACAAGGTTATGCCAGCATAGCTGATGCTCCCTCAAAGCTCACACCCTCATAGGGGAAAGAGCCTTTATTCACACCGGGGTGAACTAGACACTCTCCTGGCTGTATGAGGAAACTGATAGTAAGGATTACACCACCCCGACTTTGTGGATATATTTGAATAAAAAGCTCGTACAATTCTGAGAGGGAAATGACAACTGTAATTTGAGCTCAACAGATAGATTAAGGACTCCCTGTGGTTGGCTTTTCCTGCCCTGATTAGTCTCTCCATAGAAGACAAAATCTTCCCACAGACTTTTACATGGGCCTCAATCCATGCACTCTACAGTCTGTTAGCCTGTTTCCGCAGCTATTAATTAGCAAAGTCACCTCTGTCACTTACCTAGGATGATTTTGAGTTCGTTTCTAGATTGAGTATAATGAACTGAAACCAACTCTAAACAACATCAACTACAACAAACCAACATATTTAGAAATAATTATTGTTTTCATTTTCAATTGACCAAAAAAATAATGAGGGATTTATATATTCTTTCATAGACATTTAAAAAGGTTTACACTTAAAATAGTCATCGATCTGAAGTTTTTTCCTACTATTTCAAAGCAATTTTGGGGCTTGTGACACAATCAAATAAAAAACATTCTATTAAGAGTGTTGCCCCCAAAATATTTGTGGTAGGAAGAATTCTAAAGTGGCTCCCCAAGTTTCTGCCCCCTGATGTACACACCCTGTGTATCTACTCCCTTTGAGTGTGGGCAGGTCCTGTGAATGTGACAGATGGCACTCCTATGATTAAGCACATTATGAAGCAAAGGTTAAGGGATTTTTGCATAGGAATTAAATTCCCTAATGAGCTTGATTTTGAGTTACTCACAAGGGAGATTATCCTAGGTAGACCTGACCCAATCAAGTGAGCCCTTTAAAAGAGGTCAGACTGGAAGCATCCGAGAGTCTCATGATGGTCTTAAGAAAGCAAGCTGCCAGGAATTCTGCAGCTGCAAGGAACTGGATTCTCCCAAAACCCACATGAACTTGGAAGAGAACCCAATCCTTAGATGAAACTGCAGCCCTAGTTAATACCTTGATTGCAGATTGCGAGACCCTGAGCAGAGAACCCAGCTAAGATGTGTCCAGACTCCTGACCCAGGGAAACTGAAATAACAAGTGTATGTTTTCAGCCCCTAAATTTGTGAAACTTTGTTATACAGCAATAGAAAATTACTTGGACATTCATGAATATGTATTGGCCACTTTTCATGCACTGAGAACTATGGTATGTTTCACAATTTTTTTTTTAATGTAAGCATTAATACATCCATTTGAGGACCTTTAATTTATCGGGGACCATAATATAGGCACCCACGTGAGGACAAAATAAAGCAGCATGTATGTATGTTATTTGCACCAATTCTTAAGTTAGGAATGTGAAGGATGAGAGGAAGCAGGGGAGGCTTTGCAAAAGCGGTGGCACAAGCTAGGATTTGAATCATTTTCTTAGGTAAAAACGGGATGCACCCAAATCCATCCAAATCCCGGCAACCCCGCAGGCAAGGGCGGGGCGGGGGGCAGCGCGACGCTCCGGCAGACACACACGAGTCCCCTGGGGCTGCTGGGGACTCACGTGCGGGTCTACCGGCAGCCGCGGAAGGAACCAAGAGAAGCACATCTGCGTGTGAACCGAGGGAGCAACCTGGGCTGACAGGCAGACGGCGTTCTTAGATGAAAAGGGGAAATCCTCCGCTTTCTCCCAGCTTGTCAGATGTGGATCCTGTGATCTCCCCTGCTTCTTGCTTCTTGTCATTCAGTGAGCACTAGAATGTCTTTTTCTCTATGATATTGCAGGTGCCTTACTGACTGACAGAAAGGAAATTACACTCTTTGCAGCAAAGCACTCAGTGTACCCACTTCTGCAGGTGGTGGGGAAGTGACACACAGCAGCATAACCTACACATCTGTCCTGCTCCTCTCCGTTCACAAAACCTCATGCCTAAAAGTTTCATTATGCTGAAAAGAAGATGATAATCTCAACCTCTCCTGTGAATTTTAGTGGATAGAGATCTAAATTAAGATGGCCGTTGGTTTAGGAAAGACATTTTTAAATTATTTATGCATTAAAAAAATAGGCCCAGTCAGAGTAGGACGTATACTTCACGAAATAATGAAAATAATAATGGGAATTTTGGAAATTCTAAATGGGCCTCTAGAAATAGTGGGAGGTTGAGACTTTAAAAAGGCCTGTGAGGCATTCCCAGTGTGTGGAATGGCTGAGGAAATTTTAGCAACAGCCGGCACCGATCTGTGATTTTTTTTTTTAATTCATTTTTCTTGTTAGACTTGTTGGGGTGACATCTGTTAGCAAGGATTACATAGGTTTCAGGCGTACAATTCTACAGTGCATTGTCAACTTGATGTATAATAAGTTCACCACGATCTGTGATTTTTAAGTGTCGCCCTCCTGTGCCGAGGCCTCAGTGAAAGCCTGCCGCACGTAACGGCGTGAGGCAGCGGTGCTTTCAGGAAATCAAGAGGAAGTGGCTGGGGTCCACGTACTGGCTGACCTGGGGCCAAGGAAAGCATGGAGGAGAGGTGAGAAAGGGAGTGGTCACTTAGAAGGATGGGGTAAGGGACAAGTTTGGCTTTGCCCAGCCTGTGGAATGAGGCTCCCCTCCTCTTTGAATGTTAAAGGCCAGGCACCCTTCTGTGGTTGCAAGTCTCGGGGGACACCACTTAGCAGTTATTTCCATTATGTAACTGGCCAACAAGCACATGAAAAGCTGCTCAGTGTCATCAGTCGTTAGGGAAATGCAAAGCAAACCACAATGAGATGCCACTTCACACTCACTAGGACGGCTGTACTCAAAGCGGTGACAGTAAGTGTTGGCCAGGATATGGAGAAATCGGAAACCTTATACCTGCTGGCGGGATTGCAAAAAGTGCAACCGCTTTGGAAAAGAGTTTGTAGTTCCTCAAAATGTTAAACGTAGAGTTCCCACGTGACTCGGCAATTTCAGGCTTAGGTATCTATCCAAGAGAAAGAAAAACGTATGTCCACACAAAACCATGTACACGAATGTTCACAGCAGCATTATTCTCATAGCCAAAAAGTGGAAACAACCTAATGTTTGTTGACTGATGAATGGATAAACTGGATACAGAATATCTACGGCCATAAAAAGGAAGGACGTACTGATACATGCAACAGACGGAAGAAACTTGAGAATATCGTGCAAAGTGAAGGAAGTCAGACACAAAAGACCCCATACTGCACGACTGCAGTGATGCCTTATGTCCACAATGGGCAAATCCATGGAGACAAGAAGCAGATGAATGGTTGCCAGGGACTGGGGAAAAGAGGGAATGGGGAGTGACTGGAGGTTTCTTTCAGTGGTCATGAAAATGTTCTGGAATTAGAGAGTGGTGAGGGTTGTACAACCTTGGAAATATACTAAAAACCACAGAACCAGTGTATACTTTAAAAGAGTAAGTGTCACGGTGGGTGGATTATTTCTCAATTTTTAAAAATGGATGAAGAACAATAATAAATAGGACCATTTCTAGTCTCCTCGGCGCACCAGCCCCGGGAAACTTATGGAAGTCATATTAAATCCAAAACCATGAGAAAGGAAGTTACGGGGCCCTGGGACGATGCGAAGGCCACTGTGCCAGTGGCAGTTGTAGAAAGGGAACTGGAAAGACGGGAGGACGGGAATTAAGGTCCATGAGTGCCCATGATGAACCGGGAGCTTCAGCAGAGCCTGAGGCCTCCAACGGGGGGTGCGGGGAGAGCATTCAGCCCAAGCCTCCCGTTCTCCAGGGGCCTCAGATACAAACTTATCCAGTATTTCCAACTGGTGTTAAAGACCAAGGTACACTGAGACAATGACAGCGACTTTTGTTCCTTACAAAACTACATCTCATGAAATATAAACTAACAATTTTAGTATAAATCTTTATCTTAAAAGTTACAGAATTATATTGCATTATATAATATCTGTGTGTGCTAAAAACATTAATTTGTTAAAAGTAAACATTTAGAACATACCACTATTTTTACAATACTATTTTTGGCATTTGTTCATTATTTTTTGTTCTAATACATTAGAAGTTTCTAAAACAAAAGTGATTTAGGCCTCTCTTGATTTCTAAGAATACCTAATTATGTTTACCCTAAAAGGTAAATATTATTGTCCCATTTTATAAATGAGAAAGGTGAGGCTCAGCAATGCTGAATTAATTAACCTGTCTTACAAAGTTATTACGTGATATAACTGGGGTTTGAATCCAGGTCTGTCTGATACCAAACTATGGTGCTACTTTTAGGTGCTAAGGAAGAAGGTGAGAAGGCAGTTTTTGTCCAGTCAATGCACCCTAGCAACCCCTCTGCCCAGTTCCCGGTACTACACGGGGTCCTCAACAGCCAGGCCGCTGCTAGAACTGCTCGCATCCTGCTGGAACCCTTCCCCAGAGCGCTACGGCTCTCGCAAATGCGTCAGGGCTACTTTGAAGAGGCATACACAACTGAGAAACTTCAACCCAGTGCCGCATTGGAGCAGATACATAGAAATAGCTTTGCAGACCTTCCCTACCTTCTTTAAAGAGAGTACCACACATTAAATAGAGCAGAAATGCCACCTTCCTAAGCTGGAGCATGGCTTAATAGCTTCATGCTGGACGGATCTTCCAAGATCCGGAATACCTGAAATAGGGAGACTGTTTTTGGCTAGCCCTGTGGAGGAGGGTGAGTAAAGAAGAACCAGGAAAGGCCAAATCCCCCCGGATGCACGCCACATGAATGCAAAAGCCCAAAGGCATTGTCCTAGGAAGAAACTAGGGGTAAGAGTAACTTTTCCAAAGTCAATGGCAAGTAGAGCTGGCTAGAATTCATCCCCGGTCTGCCTGACTGGCGAGAGGATGCCCCGCCCACTACCATAGCCTGTGAGGCAAGGAAGCGCAGTGGTCAGGAGCACACGGGTTCAAGTCCCGGCTGTGACACTTACTTGTGCGTGACTGTGGGCAAATTGAGATGCCTCTATTCCACAGTGTTCTCACCTGGAAGATCAGGGATGATCATTTTCTCTACCATACAGAGCTGCTGTGAGGGCTAAAAAGAGCTTCCGCGTTGGTGAACACAGGCTCCCGGAGGGTATGGGAGCTCCTGTCCCTTTTCCCTCACCTTGCCCTACACAACTCTCCATCTGTTTGTTTCTGAATTGTAACCATTTATAACAAACTGGTAATCTAATCAGTCCCGAATTTTGGGGGGGAAAACAACCACCTAAAAATGAATAAAGAATCATTGGAATCAGAGTATGAGAAAGTAAAAACCTCCACTTTTGATGACTGGAAGAATATTTGAGGATCCAGCCCTGGGAAGAGCCTGATCTCCTCCAAGAATGAAATCTGAAATCCAGAAATCCTTAAGACTAAAAAACTTGACTATGCTGATTGTTTAACAATAAATATGTTAGCGTCTACTAGAATTTCCACTACACACTGCTATCCAGTGGGAAGGGGATTCCAGACCTGCAGAAGCCTGCATATGAGAAGTATGATGACAGCGAATCTTGATAAAAAGCCAAGTATAGGGCTTTATACTTCCCAATCCTCCCATTTGTAAATGAAAATAACAACGTTGACCACATATATTTTAGACCTCTCAATAAAATTGTGAATACTGCTAAAGATTGTTTTTTCCCTTTTTTGAGAAAGGACTAAGCGATGCCTGGATTAGAACAGTGACTGGCATGTAATAAATGCTATGTAAGCATTTGCTATTATTGTTTTATACATTCTCCACATCACATATAAGATAATTTAGCAGAGATTTAAAAAATATCTACACAAATACGTAACAGGATGTTAAATGAAATGCTTTCTCCTCAGTTGCAGCTGAGCCTGAAAATCTGAGAACAAATCCATTGGTACCATGTGCCTCACATTCCAAAGCGAGGTGCTAGCCACCTCTCCAGGACTTCCAAAGGTGACGTCTCCAGGCCGGTGTGAGAAGCTGTGAAGTTAAGGAAGCTGGGAAACAGGTATCATTTGGAGGAAGCTGCTACAGGCTGGAGTTTTCCTACCCCAGCCTCTCTGTCCCCCATGGAGGGCAGAACGAAGGGGGTTCCCCCTTTCCCAAGTCTAGTGAGAGGCATGGAAGGGACTAATGGAGAGCTTCGTGCATGTCCCTTGGAGGTTGGGGGGTGTAAAGGACAAGTGTGTGATTCAGGCTTGATAAATATAAAGGCAAGGGGCTGAGTTAGGCAAAGAGGAAGAGGAAGGCACTGGTACTTCAACAGGGAAAAAACCATGAGGGTGTTCCTTGGCACAGGGGGGGCCTGCTGGAGAAAGCCAGCCTGGAGCAGTCTTGAAAGAGACTCTGGCCAAGAAGGGGGAGGCTACAGAAGAGGGGCCATGGGACTCTAACAGGCTCCGTGCAGGGTACACGCAATGCCCGAGGGCTAAGGCTAAGGCACGAGCCGCTAACCCACGGCACTGGCCACCCCGGGAACTGGAAGGAGGTACGTGAGCATGTCCGACCGTGAAGCCTGAGGGAAAACCGGGAGCGTGCCTACAGAGACGCAGCTGTAAATGTCCCCCCAGAGAATGCTTCCCCGCAGATAAGTGCCCCTTTGCCCCGCACATCCCCACTCCTCCTGGGCCTAACACACAAACAGTGAACAGCGTGAGCCGGGAATAAAGGGTAAAAGCAAAACTGGGAGGAGGAAGGAATAGCACAGACGCCAGCGATAGGCCTCCCTCACCTCACGGCAGGCTGCCCGCCTAAGACCCAGCCAAGCCGGGCAAGTGGGGAAAACGTTCACTTGAGTGAAATTTACTGTTTTAATTACTACATTCAGCTAGATATTTTAACCACTGAAATAAAGCTCTTTACTTTCTAAGAGTGCCTGATAAAGCCAAGGAATGGAAAACAATCATCTCATAGAACGTGTCTGAAGACACAGTGATGACGTAGAATAAGGTTGTTTCCTGCTTTCACATACTGAGTGTCACCCATTCAAAGTAATCTCACCCCTCAAAATACGGAAAGTTGGGCTGAGTTGGGGTCCAGCATGGGGGATGACCTGGACACGAGAAATGCACCAACGATAAAAGGAGTACCTTCTAGATCATAAGGGGAGGACGTATGAGATCCATATAGAACAGAGTGAAATCGGTGCCACGTCACACAGCTCCCATTACGCTGCCCCCGTGCTTTTTGAAAATGGGAAGGAGAGAATGAACGTGCAATCACAGGATGTGTGTAAAACATCGTGAAGGAGGCCTGTTTCGTTGGTGGAAATGATTTTCAATTAAAGTATATGCTCTGGGTGTGGCAGTCCATGAGACTTGTGTTCATTCATTCATTCGTTCACTCAAACACTTAACTGAGCATCAACCAGTCTAGGCAAGGTTTCTCCTGGGGCATGTTTACGTCTAATTAGAGGAGCAGACCGATTAGAAAAAGCCCCTCTGGACAACAGCTGGAAAAGGCCTGGTTCAAAAGTAAAGCTGGGGTTAGTATTCAGAGTAGGAGGCGTGTGGAGCTTACCTGTGATCTATAAAAATGCTACATTTGGGGTGAAAATACATCTGACGTGGACACACTTTCCATTGGTTTGTGCTCTGCCAAATGTCAAACTGTCCTGAGGAGATGCATGGAAAAGCACACCCCAAAGCTTCAGGCATTGCCCCACATGGCCATTACTGTCAGCACAGGATTTCAGAAGTCAGCCTGGGCATCAGTATCTCCATTGTAGCTGTCACCAATCTCAGCCCAAACCACAGTGTTACTGGTTTTATTTGGTTATAAACATAATTGGACTTACGGTTTAGAAGGAGAGATAAGCTAGATCTAATCTTAACATAAAAGAAAACTGGTATGTGCACACACTCATTATGTTCTTTTTCATCTCTGTGTACCCTTGCTATTGAGGCACTCTTGCACGGTGCACAGACCTAACCTAGGAGGGCAGCCTATGAAGGGTCATCCTGAAATCTAAACTGAAGAGAGCAGAAGTGGAAACCATCGATGTCCCTCCAGCTTGTCTCACACAGTCCACAGCGGCAGCGCAGTCCCGGCACTCGTCAGGCTCCCTGCCAGGGAGACCATGCCCTCCTCCTTTGTACAGTGACAGAAGCTTCTGCTAAGTTGCCCTTGCCCTGAGGGGAAGGAACCGGCGCCTTGGCACACCCCTCCCACACGGTCCTGTGTCCTGCTCTGGATCAACTGAAGAGAGAATGAAGAGAGCTTTTCCTGGCTTGAGATCCGTCAGACACGAGAACCTTCCCGCCCGCTTCTGATAAGCCCCAGAAAAAGGGTTCCTTCTCAGCTGAGGAACAGAGAGACTTCAGGAAAATCTTGGCAGGAAATTGCGTGCCAGCAGAGCAAGAGTCTGAAGAACAAGTGGGAACACAAAAAGACCCATTGTGCACGTCCCTCCCTCTTTTTTACTTTTCTGGTTGTTTGGTCACAGCTCAGAACACCAGGCACGACAGAGTGAGATGCTTTGCTAGGAGTTTTCGAAAACTCATATAAATGAAGCTTAAGTTGAGATAATCTGAGGTAATTCATTAACTATGAGTTGAAGACTAACCCTAATTTGCTATCTAAAATGAAGGAGCCTGAATAGGTCTAGCCTTAGAAACCCTGACTCACTGCTTCTGCTGAATTTAAACTTTCAGTTCCTTGAACTACAGAACTTTCCCCCAGTAAACACCTGTTGAATGAATGTTCACTATCTACTGAAAGCACAAAGTGAACATAAAATCCACTTTCTTCATTCGCTTCTGCCTCTAAACCTCCTCTTCCTGTAACTCACTTTACCATAGAACATTCTTCCTAGAAAGGAAGTACGTGCCCCAAATAGACAAAATATATTCATCTTTAGTAAAATGCAAAAAGAATGAAACGATGATCAGAACAATGTCATTTTTGTGGCTTCAGAATTACCATCGGACCAATACCAAAGACATTGCAAAAGTGGATGAACTGATCTGAAGAAGATATATTGGTCCACATAATTATGCCTACAGCTCTACATGCCCATGCGCCTTCCTAAATAAATATCTTTTCTCTTGTCTTGTCTGATAATAATAATACTTAACCAAATATAATGAGAATACTTCACTAAATTTACTTGTGGGGGTGGTGTTCTCAGTGCTTTATATGTAATAAACTCCCTAAATTCCCACAACCCCATGAGGCAGATGAGTGAAGCATGGGGACATTTACTAATTAGCTCAAGGTCATATAGCTATCCAGTGGCAGAACTCAGATTTGAATCTGAGTTGATGTGACTCCAGAATGTATGCTTTTAACGAATGCACCACAGGGTCATGCAGCCTTTTCAAAGGTGCTCATGGTTTTACATAAGAAACTGGCTTCACGTCATGCCCCTCGTAGGAAGTTCCTAAAAACTCACAGAAGAAATAGCATCCATTAAATCACATACACACGCTGACCCATTTTTAATGGTGATTGATGGGAAGGGAGAAATATAATACCACATACTGAATGACCTAATAACCATGATTTGCTATCAGCAACAACAAACAAACTAAAAGAACTCCTGAAGCTTCCCACGAATTAATCATAGGTAAATCCACAGCCGCAGCATTCTGTGGTGCTACAGCCGCCAGGAGATGTAACCAGAGAGTGACTCAAAGCGTATTTGCAATCCTTTCTCTGCGATGCTAATGCTCTTCCGGCGTTGGCTCTAACTTCTGTAATTATGGGACATTAGAGCTGAAACGGGCCTGGGAGTTTATAGAATTTCATCTTCTACAGTGAGGCTGGCCGAGAAGGATAAATGTGTTGCCCCACGCCCTAGAGCCACTCGGTCATCACGAGAGCAAGCTCACAGACTTCCCAGGGTCCACGGCCTTTCCCCACTTTACCACGCTGCTCACCGCACCCCATGTGACATTTTTATATAAAAAAGTAACTGTCCCTATTACTTGAGGCTAAAGACACTTTGCCGTGCTCTGCGCAGACCAGGTTAGTATGAGTATGTCCCACTGGTTGGATCTTGGAAATACACTTGACCTACTTCTAACACGAGTTAGGTGGTGCTTGCCTTTCCCTCATTTAGCAAGCAGACGGGACGGCATTCTACAGTGCTACGAACCCATGAAACGAGTGTGGCGAGTAAAAGCTGCGCCTTCCTTTTTGGTCCCACTTCCATTATTCTATTGTTCTATTCTATTTCATCACCAATTGCTTGTTGTCAGTGGAAACCGGTGCTATCCCTGAAAACCATTAGAAAACGCTGTAAGGTCTAGGAAGGAGAACACACGTCTCTTTGCAGAACACTCCGTCGATCCTGGGCCTCAGGTCTGGCCCACGAGCTCAGGAGCTCCTTGATCTGTCTGCCTGCCCCTCACCTCCCTCTGCCCGTCCGTCTAAACATAGCCCTTTCTTCATTCCTTCCGAATCACAGATTTATCATCTTTGTACCTCAAAAACCTTCAGCAATTATTCACTGTCTTCAGAGGAAAGGCCAAACTTTCACCCTCTAAACAGACTGTACTGTAAATCTTTCAAACCCAGTTGCCTGTCTGAACCTACACAAACTGTCTGCTCTAGCCAAACGGCTGTGTCCCCACTTTCCCGGACCCACAGAGTGTTCACCTGTACCTCTGCCCATGTGGCCTTTCCCTGCCAGGATATCATCTCTCTGTGCCAATCCAACTCTGACTCACACACATCAAGGCCCGGCCCGGGGGCCTCCCCGATAACCAAGCTTCCTGCAATCCTTCGCGAGAGTAAGTTATTACGGGTAACACTGATTTCATATCTGCTGTTCCGTTTTAATTTTTCCACAAACATTTCTCTCATCTTCTGATCCATTCCATAGGCTCCTTGAGAGCAGGGGACATTTTTCGCACTACAATTACTTCCTCTGTCATAAACACGTGAAGAACTAAGCAAGAATTAATAGCTAATTATTTGTTTTCCCATTTTCTTGCCCCTCTGCCAGTATTACCCTTGAAGAGCTGGCATTTAAAACATTCGGGGTGATTTTTTTTGAAGTATCTAAAAGCTTATGGAATGAACCTTTAGGTAGAGCTTTTTACCTATAATTCATGGTTAAATTCAAAGATAACCTGTTAAAGTACTTATTAAGAGGTAAAGAGAATTAAGAACACAGGAATAGATGAGCTCAAACTTTCTTATTTTGTTTTTAAAATCTACCTAATTTGCCCCCACATTGGTGGCGAAAGGGGAACAAGAATCTACTACAAGCACAAGAATATAAATGGAGGCTCACATACCATATACTTAAAATAATGCACTTACAAATCAAGTTAACAGATGATTAAAAATATACCTTCAAAATGACCCCAAGCCCAGGTTTTCAGCCTTCTCTTCCACCCTCGTCCCCATTCTACACCACAGGTGGCCTCCCATGTCCGCAAGTTGGCATCTAAACCTGCACATCCAAGTGCAGGAAACTCGCCCTGCCACCTCTCGGGCTTAGGGGTATCCACCCTGGGAGCACGGCCTGCCCTCAGGAGGGTATGCAAAGAGCTCCTCTTAAAGTAGGGCACACTTGCCCAAATCTAGGAGAGATACTGAATCTACACTTTTTTACTTCTTACATAAATTCACTCAGAATTTTTACTGGCATTCAAAATACCAAATGAAAAGTAAAAACTTTCTGACTTCAAAAAATCAGCTAAGTTGTTAAAAAATGTTTTATCTTTTTAAATACGAAAGTATATAAAAAGAGAAACATACTTGTACACTACATTATAAATACTTGCAAATTAGCACACTCTATAACTATTCCCAGTAACCTATCAATGTTTTTACAGTAAGACATTTTATATTTAAAAATAATTAGCAAAGGTGTAACAGTCACAATTGACAATACCTGAATGCATAGTTTTTTAAAAAATGACCACAGATATACTATTCATATTACTTAATAAACAGCAAGACAGTTTCTTTTGTCTTTTTTTTTTTTCTTTCAAATTTTTAATCCTTCTCTAAGTTAGCTTCTGAGTCATGTTTAGTTTGGCAAATATAATCATACTCTCCATCTTTTCTAAGCAAGCAGTGTTCTTATATAGATATAATCATATGTAGACTTCTCATAAATTGGATTCCTCAAGTAAATAGTGTCTATCCCAGTTTATGTAGGAGAAGTCTATTTCCTGGTTAGTGCAGGACATGACAACAGACCAACATGTGTTTTGAATTACATGTCTAGAAAATTATCTTAGTTATCACAGCAGTAAAAGAAAACATCAAGAAAAAAGGACTCAATCTTATTCTGATAATTTTTAGTTAGTATTTAAAGTAAACAAGGAATCCAAGAAAGGGACGGCAAAACAGAGATTTGCCTAGGTCAGCTATTAACATTATCAGAGCCCAGAATATGTTAATGACATTCTCTCCACTATGTGTATCTCTGTCTCTTTTCTTTTTCCTGTTTTCCCCTCTTTTTAAAAATTCACTTTTATTGTATCCATTACCTGGTTCTGTCTTACGTGCTGATGGCTTTATGGAAAAAAAAACCAGTATGTCTGTGATTGGTTTTTTGTAGTTTAATTTTATATTTGACTTAATTTTTGTCGCTCAAATTGTTCCAGTTTTCTCTATTGGAAATCATTTGTTAGCTCCCATGCCCTTTGGACACTGTGTTTTCGTATATGTGTGTTTGGCATTTTTTTACTTTCTGGCACTACAAGACACTCCAGGCTCATCTTGTATATTTTGTACGCTTGTCCTAAAATCAGCCATTTTTCCATAAAGCCCTGGTTCATTTTTTTTTTTTTTTTTTTTTTTTTTTTTTTTTTTTTTTTTTTTTTTTTTTTTTTTTTTTTTTTTTTTTTTTTTTTTTTTTTTTTTTTTTTTTTTTTTTTTTTTTTTTTTTTTTTTTTTTTTTTTTTTTTTTTTTTTTTTTTTTTTTTTTTTTTTTTTTTTTTTTTTTTTTTTTTTTTTTTTTTTTTTTTTTTTTTTG
>PVJL010001655.1:0-190261 GCA_004026885.1 Lyroderma lyra
CCTCCTCATCTGGGGACCTCGCCTGGTCATCTGGGGACCTCGCCTGGTCATCTGGGGACCTCGCCTCCTCATCTGGGGACCTCGCCTGGTCATCTGGGGACCTCACCTCCTCATCTGGGGACCTCGCCTGGTCATCTGGGGACCTCGCCTGGTCATCTGGGGACCTCGCCTCCTCGTCGACTGCCTCTTCTCGCCACAGCCTGATTTCTGCATCTCTCTCCCAGCGCACTGATCCAATCAAACTATGAAAAATTTCTGGAAATTCTGAAGTCATGGAAAATTTTTGGCTTATTTCTACTTAGTTTTCTATCTATCTGTCTATTATTTATTCCTTGATTCACAGACTTATTTATTGGTGGCGTCGGGGGAAAGGCTGGTGTAAACCAATAAGCCAAGAAACACCGCATTTTAGGAAACGTAGACATCTACGCAATTCTTACATTTTTACGTTCTGGGTTTGTTCGGTTTAGCAGCACAGGGCTACTCTCCACAACTTGGTTTGCTAATTAAGTGGTGATTGGTATATTAAATTTTAAAGTATAATTTTGTCAGACGATAATGACCAGTGAACGAATTCAATTTATTTTTTAATGTTTTTAACTTTCAGCACAAAGGGAGCTGTACGTTGCCGAGCTGCAAGGAATCTGGCATCTTTCCTTCTGTCCGGGAATAAAAAGTAGGGGAAACGACGAGAATAGGAGGGACTTGCTTCCTGCATTGCATTTCACAGGAACCGCAGAGCAGTTCAGCTTCCAGGCCCAGGGACGGGGCTGCCTGGTTCAGCGCTTCACTCAGACACTTACTGGCTGTGTGATCTTGGCCAAGTTACTAAACCTCTCTGTTCTGCAGTTTCCTCATATTAATTGGTACCTGTCTCAGAGAGTTGTCAGGGGGAATAAATGAGTTAGTGCTTATAAAATTTTTAGAATATCGCCTGGCATATACTAAATGCTAAGTTAGTGTTAGCTGAGATGATGTTTAAACAGTCCTTACACTTTCTGAACTTTCTCCACCAATGGCAAGACTATCCAAAAATACCAATTTCTAGACATGGGTCTGTAGAAAAGAGGGAAAGACACCTACAGATGAGAGCCTCTGCTATGCAGGATTCGCCAGTCCTTCTTCATGTGCGACCTGCCCACATTTCTGCTTCCCGTGCTTCTCTCTTTCTCCCTCCCCACAGTCTGACAGCTGAAGTGTCACAAGTGACGAGCGTTGCCAGTTCATTTCTGGATTTGGCTCAGGTGAGGACCTTCTTGGGACCAGGTACTGACGTCACTAGAAAACTAAAATGCTGCAGGACCACCACGATGGACCAGTGTCTGCCAGAGGTCTTCACAATTTGGAGCCACCTTGCTCCGGGAGTGGCCCTCAGGGAGTCGCAGGCTGCCTGCCTGGTCATGCACCGGGAGGAGTCCTCCCAGCGTTGGGGGGCAGGGTGCCCTTGCTGGGTAACCCGCTTACCTCAGTCTAATGAATAGACACAGGGTTAGCACGATCTCATGAACTGATAGACTTCCTGGACCTCAGAAGAGTTCGTTATTTCTGACTGGCAGACTTGACCCTTGCCAACCTGTTTGTCCTCAAAAATACCATGGCATGATCACACCTGAGTGGATTTGGCGTATAATTTACCCATCTTCAAAAAAGGTAGGTTTTTTTCTCACGTCGGAAAGTTGGTTGCATATCCCATAACCATCAAACTCGGATCCGTGAAACGTAAAAACTTGGTTAGTTTCTTTCTCGATGAACTACAGACCAGGATTTCCCACGCTAATATTTTTCTTGAAGAAATGAGCTTTATTTAGGCCAAGTTAAGTTTCTGTTGAAAGCTGTTAGACTTGCTCTCATGTGTGGAAAACTTTTCAAGCAGAATACAAAATGTGTGCAGCTTTCATGGGCCCCTTTTTGGCCTTTAACTTGGTCTGGTATGAGGTGAAGCTGCAGATTCTTAGTTACTAACAAGATAAAATCTGCATCTCAGTTCATTAGGAGACCGGAGGTCAGTGTGCATCCTTTTCTGAGACATCAGATAATCACTGTATTTTTCTGTGTGTAAGACACCCCCGTGTATAAGACACCCCCAACTTTTCTAACTCAACATAAAGAAATCTGTATCAACTGGTTACTCCCGTGTATAAGATGACCCCCAAATTTTGGTCTAACAATTTTAGACCAAAGTATCATCTTATACATGGGAAACTATAGTATGTTTAGTAACAAAGGGCTCTCCGATGGAACCTCTTCTTAGGTAGCTTTGCCGTCATCTGTATGCAAACTCTTCAGGCATAGAAATTAGCATTTTTATAGTCTATGATGTCACAGACTGTGAGTTGCGGAAACTAACTAATGGCTTTGCTATAGAACTCTTCGCTCAGATGCTTGCTTGACTATCAGCTATTGTAAACGTTAAAGTCCCTATTGGCCATGGACACCCTCCCAAACAGAACTGGACTGCTTTCATGAACTCTGTTGAGTAGATCATGTTGTCGTTAGCGATCCTTCCTGTATACCTGCTTCTGAATTTCCAGCCCCAGTGGCCTGCAGTAACGTGAAGTAGCACAAAGAACTTTTTGAAGTCAGTCAATTGGGATAAGAAGTACCAAAGGGAATCCCATACGAGTACGCAGGAAAGAAAGGTTGCAACTCTCTGGATGAGCTCCATTCCGACTTGCTTGTCCCACGTGATTTTCCCAAGATCTCTCCAGTCCTAGACTCTCACTTCTGTCTGCTGGATTCCCTCCTTTGACCCTTATGGCCGCAGCCTGTCAACTTTTGACCTCAGGTTGGACATGGTGGGTTTTCCTTATTGAGGTAAGCCTCTGTGTCTACCAGTACTCCCAGTTTTTGCTAAGACTTGACTTAGTTGTCATCTTTATTCTTCCAACTTGGATGGAGAATCCAAAGAGAAAAAAGGAATTGGCTTTCCCCGCAGAACTGTGGGCAACGGTGCGAAACGAAGTTGTACGCACCCAGTCGAAAACGGGGGAGGGCGAGCCTGAAAACTTTCTAGCCCATTCTCACTAATTAAATGTGTAGGCAGTGCCATTTATATTTTGTATCTTACTGTTTAGTAATCTGTCTGCTGTCGGTTGTTTTATCTTAGTGAATGAAAAAAGATACATAAGGGCTTGTACGGGTTTACAGGCGAGACCACTTTCTTTAACTTTCTTTTTGCTATAAGATTTTTTTCTAGCTTTATTGAGATATACTTGACATATAACATGGTGTATGTTTATATGTACAATGTAGTGATATTATATATGTATATATTGCAAAATGATTACTACAATGAGGTTAGTTAACACATCCATCACCTCTCAGAGTTACAATGTTTGGTGTGTGGTGAGAATTTTTAAAATCTACTCTTAACGACTGCGAACTGGTAACCGTCGCCGCCATGCCGTACATCACATCACCAGATTCTTCATCTTATAACTGACAGTTTGTATCCTTTGACACCTCCCTCCCTGCCCCTGGGAACTGCCAATCTGTTCTGTGATTCTACGGGTTTGGTTTGCTTTTTTTTGGTTCAACGTATCAGTGAGGTCATACAATATCTATCTTTTTCTGTCTCTTTCAATTAGCATAATACCCTCAAGTTTCATGTACACATATTTTGTCATAAATAGCAAGATTTCCATTATTTTCATGGCCAAACAATATATTCCATTGTGTATATATTCCACATTCTCTTTGTCCCTTCATCCACTGATGGATACCTAGTTTGTTTCCATGCCTTGGCTATTGTAATTAATGCTGCAAGGAACGTGGGGGTGCAGATATCTCTGAGACAGTGACAGAGGTCTCAAATTCCTCACTGGCAAATTTTCCTGCTCTGAGGGGAGAGACAGTCCTCTCCTGGAACTCTCCATTTCGTATTTCTGGGCTCTTTTACAGAACCCCTCTGTTTTCTGTGTCTGGGGCCTTTCCACATTATTTTGCAGGCAGAAGTTACCATCTCCCCGGGTCCAAGGTCTCAAGGGTCCCTCTCAGCACTGACCGAATGATTCCCACACACACATCTTAGTTCCAGTGACACGATGGCCATTGTGGGCAGCTCGCCAGCGAGCATGCCGTGTTAACGTGCTGTGTTCTTCCACGTGTCTGTGTCTTAGCAAGGGGGCTCCCTCTGCCCTCCACTCTCCTATTCATTCACTTAATAAACACAGATAATGCAGCTACTGTGTGTCAGATGCTGAAGCTGCAAAGGTGATCCAGCAAAAGCCTTTCTTAAGGGAGCTTTCCTTGTGTGTGACCAGGACAAGAAACAAGTAAACGCTGTGTAAACAAGAGAACTGCAGACCTGTGGAGGCGATGAACAGGGTGACAAGGTGGAGGTGGGTTCTCGGTCATGGCTGTGCATCCGCACCGCCCGGAGAACTTGACAAATGTGTAGGTGCTTGGGCCCCATGCTCAGATCAATTCAATCACAATATCTGGGAGTGGGGTCCGAGTACTGGTATCGTTAGAAAGCTCCCACGTAATTTTTTAAAAAATAGTTTCATTGAAATAGCATTTATATACCATAAATTCACCCATTGTTAGGTGTGTGGTTCAATGATTTTTCGTAAATGACGGAGTTGTGCAACCCTCCCTACAGGTTAGTTTTAGGACACTTCCATCACCCAAAAAGAGCCCTCCGACCCATTCAGAGTAACTCTCCATTCCCACCTCTAGCCCTAGGCAGCCACTGAGCCGTTGTCCACGGACTTGCCCTTTCTAGACATTTCATTCACCAGGTAGTTTTAATGCGCAGTCTGGATTGAGAAACGCTAAGATTGAGTCAATGAGGGCAGGGAATGACTGAGCCGGGGCGGAAGGATGAGAATAAACCATCCATGCAAGGAGTGTGGGGAAGAGCATTGCTGGCGGAGGGAACAGCAGAGGCAAAGGCTCAGAGGACAGAGAGAGCTGAGCTTGGCCCAGGGGCAGAAAGAAGACCCCTGTGCACAGTAAGCAGGAGCAGAGCAGGAGGCGGGATCTAGAAGAGTCCGGGCTTTGTGGCATGGTGAGGAGCTCGGGTATTCCCCTGAGAGCAGTGACAGATCGCTGAGGGTTTTAGGTAGGAGCATGACGTGCATGGATTCTCCTATAAAACCTTCCTCAGGGCTTTGCAGAGACTCGATCAGAGAGGGGCAAGGAGAGAAGCAGGAGTGAGTTAGGAGGCTACTTCCAAGTGGCCGACTTGCACTGGTCCTTCAAAGCCTGACGAAATGTCACCTACGCGGGGAGGCTTTCCCAGGGTCCCTGCTCTCCCTCTCATACAGCTCCACTCACAGTTCCATTAAAAACCAATTACAGGGGATTATTGATAATCTGTTTACTCGGCTGTCTTCCCTACAGGCTATAAATGCCTTTGGTGGACCACAAGGGGGAAAGAATCTTGCCAGATAAATAACTTAATAAAAACTAACAAACAAATAAAAATGGGAGAGGAAAAGGAATCTCTGTTCTTTATTCTTCTGTGCCCAGCACCTGGCGCGACGCCTGCTGGTACCAGGTGCTCAGGACACAAATGGTTGTTGGGCCGAACGATGCATCTCGTCCAAGGCCGAGACGGTGCTGCACGTTTTGAAACCTCTCGGCAAGCGGCATGATGTAGTGCACGAGCCAGGCCGTGTAGCATGTCATGTGGCATACATACATCCACCTGAAGTTCTGATGCCGCCAGCACACGGAATATGATGCGTGATAATAAAGAAAGCTCACATTCGTATAACAATGGATAGCCCTCAAAAACGGGTTAGGCTGGGGGGCAAGCGGACCTCATTATCCCCATGTCACAGATGTGGAAATTGAGGCAGACTGAGGACTGTGAGCTTCAGGGAAGTGCAGACCAGCTGAGGGAAGGTCCCAGCCCAGCCACAGCTCTACTTGGGAAAGCTGCTGGTTTCAGTCACCAGGGAGAAGAAGGATTTAAGTTTCTTGGAGAGTTTATAAATGAATTCATATCAAGATTTTATATTGCAATAAATACTTGTCTAATGAGCTTAAATGAGGCAATCTGCTCAACTTGCTTGTTATTATTTCCTGGCTAACTTCTGAAATGTGTTTTTTAAGGCTTTCGACCTACCCCAATGGGGCCAACAGGGGTTGGAGCTCAGAGATTTCTTTTAAAAAGTACAATGTACAGTTTACTTTATCAGCAAAGAACCCTGGAAGCAATTTCAGATTTACATGTGTATCTGTGTCTTGAACTTTTTGTTTTGTTTTGTTTTGGAGGAAGAATCTTTATCTACACAAACACTGATTCAGCATGATTTATACATAATAGGGATGAGTGGGAGCCAATAGATGCCCAACGACAGGGAGTGCCGACATGGGCTGTGGTGCACCTGCTCGACAGAACAGAACGCAGCCGTGAAAATTAGACAATAGCCTCGAAAGGGCTTCTGGGATGTTAAGGGGGGAAGCAATTAAAATCGTACTCGCGGTATGTCATAACTAAGCAAAGTCACACATTTAAAACTGAACAAAATGTCAACAATGATTATGTTTAGATAGGGAAGTTAGGGTATTTTGTTCTATTTTTCTATAAGCCCCCATTTTTTTCAGGAGTATACACTATATTTATCATTTTTCAAATGAGAGTTTTGAAGACAAACTAATTATCAATATCTTTGGGCACCATTTTAAATGTCTTCTCTTTTTCAGAGCTATGGAGGGCTTCATATTACTCATAACATTGTAAACCAGAATATTGAGGTTTATCAAGCCCTAACGGTGTGTCCAAGGCTCCTTATAGCACTATACAAGATAAAAAATAAAAATATAGCAGTGCAAATAAAAGCAAGAGGGGAAAAATACAGGTCAACGTAAGAAGGAAGATTAAGTTTATTTTGACCTACTTCCTATTAGATACTTAAATTAGTTACTTATACAAGATTTCTTGATGAAGATGGATATGATCATTCCCCATCTGTTTATTCCACAAACATTCATAAACACCTACTGTGTGCCAGGCACTGTGTTCAGTGTGGGGGTTACAAAGATAAAGAAGATACAGTGCTTAGGGCTGTATGCAAATTATACCTAAAGAAAAATGTATGGCCTTTTACATCAAGGGAGCTTGCCCCCTGGACATTCAGGAAAGTTAAATGACTTGTCCCACGTCCCACAAAAAGACAGCGCTGGAGCCAGGATTTACGTTGCTCCTGTGACATCCTAGTATTGAAGACCATCCTGGGACATGGGTTAGGGATACTGCAGGACAGACAAACACTGGGGTCGCTGACAAAGCATCACGGACAAGGGATCAGGTCACTGTGCCTCACAGCGAGTGAGATTTGGGTACATGGACGTGACAAGGACGATATTCCAGCAGCTTAAAAAGGCTGGGCCGTGAGAACGAGCCCATGATCGATCTTAAAGTCTTGGAAGGGAAATGGGCC
The DNA here is from genome assembly GCA_004026885.1 of Lyroderma lyra. Taxonomy (NCBI): domain Eukaryota; kingdom Metazoa; phylum Chordata; class Mammalia; order Chiroptera; family Megadermatidae; genus Lyroderma; species Lyroderma lyra. Next base: position 7,395 of record PVJL010001655.1, read on the forward strand.
CCCGAGCAAACAAAGAGGCTAGAATTTGGGACAAGTTATTTACTCCTTCAAATATTGTTCAGACTACAGTTTCTGATGGTCACTTCCACATAAAGGCCCAATCTGAAGTAGTAACTCGGTTGTTTGTAATAGAACTCAATCTCAAATCTGTACAGAACATTTATCAGTATTGGTTATATTTCTTGTAGCTTGAAAAAAATTGTTGCTTATTTTCTTCCACTAGAATGTAAAATCCAAGAAAACAGGGACCATGCCTGTCTTGTTTCTAGCTGAGTTCTTAGAGCCTGGACCAGAGCCTGGAAAAGAAAACACACCTAAATGCTTGTGAATGCATGCACTAGCTTTAAGGGAGCACCAAGGAGGGTTCCTAGGTTGGATAGGAATTGGGGGTGGATGTCAGGGAAGGCTTCTTGGAGAAAGCGGTGGTTGAGATGGGCCTTAAAGATGAGTAGGTCCTCTCCAGGGTCAGAGTAGGAGTGGGAGGGCTGAGGGAAGTGGGGAAAGACACTGCAGAGCACAGGGATGGCACAGCATAGTGTGAGAGGTGCTGGGAGGTGTGACACAGGGTGTGCCTTGTGTCAGATGAGGCTCAAAACGAGGCAGGGACCAGATCCAGCAGGACCTGGAAGCTTCCATTTTACTTGGAGGAAAAAGGAGATCAATGGGGAAGTTTCAAGTGGGGATGTGACATGATCAGATCTGTGATTTTAGAAAGTACAGCAGTGTGGAGAGACACATCTGGGAGACACCCGTCTGGGGCAAAGGTCCCAGCTGGGAAAGGGAAGAGTGGCACCTGACAGACCCCCGGGGGGCTGTCCTGCGATTATCAGCCGGGCCTTGGTGTGCTCCTGACTGACATAAACCTTCTCACAGACTCCAGCAGACAAGGCCACTCTGTGACTGTCACGGGTCAAGTCAAAGACAAGATCGCTCCATAATCGTGTCTGAACACAGACAAAAAGGGTGGGCATTGGCCAGACTACAAACATGACCAAAGACCCCCTCCTCTCCTGGCTAGTGCCGGTGGCTGATGCTGCTTTACCAATGACAGTTCTAACTTTGCTTCATTCTTCCAGCTTTAGGGATAAGATACAGTAGACTCTCTGTTAACCAGAACTCAAGCAACCAGCATTCTCAAGCAACCGGCAAAACGTTTTACCGGTTGCTTGAGATTTTGCTGGTTGCTTGAGCTCCGGTTAAGGAAGGGTCTGCTTACTTTTATCTGGCATCTACCAATCCCCATGGGTGCCAGTTAACTGAGAGTCTAGTGTAGTCAGTCTTAGAATAACCCATTTCCCGACAAAATGCAGTTCAGGTCCAATCCCTGCTTCCTCGAACCCTCCTCCAAAGCACCTAACACAAATCTCAACCCTAGAAGTCCTTCCTAGAACCTACCCTTGCTGAGCTGCCTCATGATGTCCCAGGCTAGGCATTCTCCCTCATTGGGAGGAGCACAGTCCAATTGCAGACATGTTCGTGGTGGTCTCGGCTGGATGGCAATGACATTGCTGAAAGGCTGCAATCATTAATGATGTGTGGGAGCCCGCCCAGATCAGCCCGCCCAGGTCAGCTCACCAGTGCTGGCTTGCGAGAGCCTACTGTTCAATTTTTGTAAATTTTGCCAGCCAGTTGTTAAACACATCGTTATTAATAATTACATTACATAAACTTTCAATTAAATACATTTAATTCTATTGAAACAACAGTAAAGCAGGCTCAAAACTCATTACTTCCTAATTCTTTTATCCCATTTCCCCATGACCTCTGCACTGGAGATGATTAGCATCTATTGTATCGGTATGGTGGAAATAGTATCCAAGGATGTGCTAGCATGCATCTCTTCCCATCTCCACGTTTAGTGATGTCATGTTGTTAGCTCAAAATTTGCACAGTGGAGTATTTACACCATGGAAATTGGCCCACACTACAAATGGAGGTTTCCCTCCTCCATCAGGCTGCTAAACAAGCACACCACTGTCACCCGAGTCCACACATGCTGAGGTCTTGCACTGATGGTCGAGGGCAGGGCCAGGCAGGGATCAGTGGGTGGATCCAAGGACTATTTAGGCACCCAGAGAGCTGACAGAGAAGAGAATTGATGATCCAAATCATCCCCCTACCCTCCGGCATGAACAGTCTGAACCCTTGGGCTTCCTTCCTGATTCTCTTTATGGTGTCCTGAGTCCTGCCAGTTCCCAGGCTGATTTCTGGCCTGTGGCTTAAGTACAAGGACAGGCAGGACATAGCTCAGGGGAGTTCTGCTGGCCCAGGAGCACTGCTGAGCCATCTCCCAAGGATCATAGCTCACCCTCCTCAACTAAGAGAACATGCACAGTGTGTGTCTTACATTTATTTCAGGGATGGCTTCGAAATAAAGATGCACAAAGTTTATTTGCTTTTTAGAATTTTCAATTGGCATTAATTCACTTGGATCAGTTCAGATAATAGAGAAGCACAGGGTGAATAGGAAAGGTAAAAAAGAGAGTCACATATAACAGATTAAAAATTATACCACTGGGGGAGAAGCAAGAATGCCATGGTCTGAAGGAAGAGGCTTCCTCCTGTGATGGTATCGGGCACATTAGCAGGCCGGGTAACTAATGGCTGTGAAACACTTCAAAAGCATAACACACTGCATCAATGCTGAAACATATGAGGGCGGGCTGATACACTTTGCCTCCATGGAAACATTTTTTGTTACATTAGACATATCTGGATATAACCGGTTCTGTGTCATCCCATGGCATCTCCCCTCCATCACTCCAGACCTTGCACACACAGATGCTCACATTTCTCACCCAGTGCACATTGAGATGGAAGCGTGTTCAGACATTCTGTTCAAACAGCGTGCTGTTATTGAATTCTTGTTTTCTGTTTTTTTTTGGGGTGTGGGGTAGCTCCCTGGCTGGGAATGAACCCAGGCTGCGGCGTTGAGAGCACCAAAGCCTTAAGACACTGCACCACCAGGGAACCCCCCTGTTACTGAATTCCTAACAGTGGGAAAAAGTTCCTCCAATATTTTTGAAATTCTTGAAAAAGAAGGTGAGGGCTTCTTAAAGAAGATCATTACAGGTGATGAAACCTGGGTCCATCATTATGACCCGAGAACAAAAGGCCGTCCACAGAATACCGCCATGAGGGATCACCTTCCCAGCTGAGGCCTGAGTTTTGAATTTTTTGACTGAGGTGACCCCTCATGGCATTATTCCAAGGACGGCCTTTTGTTCTCAGGGTCATAATGATGGACCCAAGTTTCATCACCCATAATGATTTTAAAGAAGTCCTCACCTTCTTTTTCAAGACTTTCAAAACAAATTGGAGGAACTTTTTCCTCTGTTAAGAATTCAATAACAGCACGCTGTTTGAACCGAACGTCTGAGCACGCTTCCATTTCGATGTGCACCGGGTGAGAAATGTGAGCATCTGTGTGTGCAAGGTCAGGAGTGATGGAGGGGAGATACCATGGGACGACACAGAACCGGTTATATCCAGACATGTCTATGTAACAAAAACATATTACAGGTAGGCAACGCGTATCAGCCCGCCCTCGTAATTGCACCCTTAGGTCAGGACGAGGAGCTTCATTACACACTATGGGGATTCTTAAATGGGAGATGCTAGTGCCACACTTTTGGCATAAAACCAGTGGTTTTTCTGCCCCACACCCAACCAGCTCCCCTAGGCTGCCCTGGGGAGGGCCAGAAGTGTGTGAGAGGCGAGGCCTCTGCTTACACGTGAAGTGGGAGGTGGTCAGTACAAGTCCCACCTCCTGCATGGAGCCCCTCTAGATCACCAGGCCCTTGTCAGAATCCCAGCAACTGTACCCCATGGGTCACTCTCAGGTCAATGCTGTATTGCAGGGTCATTTGCATGTTGAACCTAGAGGTCCAGACTCACACTCCTTGCTCCTGTTGGCCTCTGCATAGCCCTGCCCCTCGCAGAGCTGTAGCCTTAGCGGATTCTCCATATAGCTGTGTGCGACTGCACGGTGAGAGTAAGAGCTGTCTCCTCTGACTGGCCTCCACTCCCACACAATAGTCCTCTACACCAATCCTGATACCCTCTGGACTATTCCAGTTCTTCCATCCACGCTGGAAGGCAGGTGGTATAGAAACCTCCCGCTTTGGAGATCAGAGAACAAAGGTTCACAAAGGTCAGGCAGCTTGCAGGAGAGTACAAGCCCAGTTCCAACTCCACCTAGCTCCCTTTCCCATTACTTGCAAACTGGGGGGTAGCTTATACCTCCTGCCTTGTTTGCCACTACAGTGAAAATAATAACCATCCCCACAACAAAAGCAACCGACAAGGTGGGGCGTGCTTTCCTGAGCTCAGACTGCTTCGGTGCTTGTCATCTTAATTAATCCGCGCTGTGACTCCATTCCGGTTCTCAGTCCTGGGCAAGACCTTCACCTCGCGGGGCCTTCAATGATCACATTCATCAACTCCACATCAGGCAAGATTTTATCATTAGTAAATTATGAATAAGTATGCATTAATAATGACCTTTTAAACTTTTATAACTTCAGAGTTTACAAAGCACTTTCTGAAGTGTTTTTGCATTTTGTGTTCCCCTCAATAGTTCTGGAAGGTCAGTGAGGATGACAGTACTGTCCCAGGGTCAGGGTGAAGACACTGATGCTCAGAGGGACTCCAGCAGCACTTTGGGAGCAGAGTGGTTGCTGGTGCTGCTCTAGAAACAAGCGGATGAGTGGGCAGTACGGCACGCTCTGTGCCCCATTAAGGGTTCTGACGAGTCCTGCAATAAGGACATCTGCTTACATTTCTTTAGACTTTATGTGCTAGAACTCTCATAACCACGAAAGAGAACCTCCCTCTACATTCTGCTAGTGTTCGTGAAACTAAGTTGCTGTAGAGCTCGCGTTCTGTGAAGTTATCCGGACGAAGCAATTTCATCAAGGTCGTGGGAAGGGGAGAGCTGACCTTCTGTCTCGAGGTCAGTGTGTAATTGATGCGGTCCTGAGCAGCGACGTATGACAGCCCTCTATTCAGAATGCATTTAAACTACGTTTCCAATAAATGCCTTTATTTGTCACCAGCAAACACAGGCACCCTTCACTTACTGCCGAGTTCCGTTCCTAGGACTAGGTCTTCGAGTGAATTGGTCAATAAGCGAGGAGCTTAAAGGTGACTGTCTCATGGCGGGTGGCACCATAAGGTATGTATTTTTCAACAGATAGCTAGCATGTGACACCACACCTACGAATGAAGTACGCAGTACTGCGTGGTTGCCAGCACTAGGTGTAGTGAGAACTGTGGGAATAAGACAAAGACTGAGAAACCGGTCGTAAGTCTGAGCCGTCGTTAAACAGGTAGGTCGTTAAGTGAGGAGTGGCTGTACCCCTTGGTTAGTTTCCTGTCTGCTTTCGCGAGTGGCAGCGATGCCAACGAAACACTGGTACCAAGCTAACTCCACATCACTGCGTGGCTGGCCCAGACGTCCCGTGTTTCTGGGAGTGTATTCCTCCGTAAGCGTCCCGCCCAAGTGGCCGGGGTAGGAAACTGGAGACAGGTGGATGGAGGCTTCCTTGCCCCAGTCTTTCAATTTGGAGAGGATTATGGAATATAAACATAACTTCTGGGGGCTTGCTGGGACTCCCTTCTGAGCTCTTCTGAACATTCCAGACATAGTATTCCAGATTCTAAACACCAAGGATTAGGTAAGAGGATGAAAATAGTGGTTCCCAACCAGGAGCAATCCACCCCTAGCTGCTCCTGCAGGGGGACATTGACAGTCTCTGGAGATATTTTCGGTTGTCACCACCAGCAGGTGCTAACGGCCATCTAAAGGGCAAAGGCCAGAGATGCTGCTAAATATCCTACCGTGCGCAGGACAGCCCCTCCCCCACAACAAAGAAATATCCTGCCCTAAAAGGTTAAGAGTGCTGAGGTGGAGAAACCCTGGACTTCAGGAAGTGAAGTGTCTGAGGGTGTGCCAGTGTGGAGCAGTGCAAAGAGCACAGATGGCCTGCCTGAAAAGCCAGGGACCAAATCCTGGCTCGCCCCGTGTGAGGGAGACTTCTGGGGCTCACTGCCATGTACTTCTCTCCTTCCGGTACAGGGAGAAAGGCCACAAAACGAGCCCTTCCCTGCCCTGACCGGGGTTGGGAAAGCCTGTGACTCTGTGCCTGGTGCTGGACTGCAGGGGAAGCAGTGGTACCCTTCTGGGCCAGGCCCCTAAGGCGACCACGAGACCCTCCCCCTGCGCTCCCCTCTGCCCCATCACCTCCAGGCAGACTCCAGTGCAGGACTCTGGGGTCTGACCTAAGTAATGAATCCGAGGTTCTCCTTAGGTCCTTAGATCCCCAAGAGGTCCGTGGGAGCTGGAACTTGGCGGAGCAAACATACCCTCTTTAATGTCACTAACCTCTAATTGCAAGTTCGCATGTTTTTTTCAATTAGGAAGGCAAGCGCCAAACCACGCTGGGTTAACAGTGCCCGTGACTCCTTTTCCAGGGCAGACCAGTTACTATGCCATTGCACTTGGTCCCTCAGTACCTCACAGCATCATTTTTGCTCATCACTACTTTGTCGTTACACAGTAGTTATCAGAGTGGCTGCTAGATCTTAATCAAGTGCTAATAAAACAGCCCACGTAATACTACACTAGAATGTTTCTTTCTTTTTCTAGTATTTTGATAACTATTTGAAAATTGGTTTCCTTTGGATTTTATTCATTTACAAACATTATTTAGAGATGGCTCCATAGGCTGTACCAGGCCGCCACAGGGGCTCACGGTGCAAAAAGGTTCTGAGCAGTGCTCTCTGAATGGATCGGAGCCCCCCTCCCAACAGGGGTTCCTGCAACCCACACTGGGCCCTAGGGGAGCAAGGACTACTCCCTTCTTGTGTTGAACCACTGAAATGCTGATTACAGGGGTTAGCCCATCCTGTCTCCCATTGATTAACCGCTCCAAGCCTTTCTATGGTTCCAATCCTGGCTTCCAAACTTCTTGGAAAGAACCATGGCTGCTCCCAGGAGGGCTAAGGGGTGCGAAGGGGAGAAAGCGTGTGGGATGTGCCACAGATGGAGGGGTTATTTTAAATCCCCAAGTGGAAGGCTTTTCCCTAAGCCAGGGGTCAGCTAACTATGACCCACCTGTGTGTATGCTGTTTGTGGCTGCTGTCAGGGCAGAGTTGAGTGTTCGTGCCCGAGACTGAGGGCTTGCAAACCCAAATAGTTACTATACGGCTCTTCCAGGAAAAGGCAACCTCTGCCATGTAAGAGGTGGTGGGAAGGGAAACATTTCAGGTTGTTAGGATAAACAGCCTAGGGAGAAGCTACCCACTTTAGAACCAATCGTGAAGCTGGGGTTGGGGCACCCGGGGCACACACAGCACGCCCTGCCTCCTAAGGGCAGTGTCTGGATTCTGTGCCAGAACCGGAGCTCCTCCGGCATTAGCTTGGACGGGCTCAATATGTGGATGCTTAATGTGGGTGGTTTTCCTTTGACCAGGTAGGCCGATGCCCTCCTAGCTGGAGGACACGCATGGGGCACAAGGCCGAGGGCAGTGTGTTCCATAGCCTTCCAGTGGTATAAGTCTACCTAAACCGTAGACAATGCTGAAGACACAATCACAAGCAACTTACCGGCAAGGAAACTGAGTCATGAGAGGCTAAGGGAGAATGAGAAGGGAACTTCCATGTGATGGACAAGTGCCTTTAATAATTATGTCTGTTCCTTAAAACCCTACAAGGCAACAGGTATTGGGCTAGGGCAGTCATAGGATGTGTCCCAAATGCTGTAATTAAAACTGGGAGAGGTGGGATTTTATTCCAGCTTGGTTCTACGCCCAGCACAGTGTAGACTGTCCACCATCATTTTCACTGCCATTCTTCCATCGTTTCACTAACATCATCATCAAGGAAGCTTTGTGCCGTGTAGCGGTTACTGAGTACAAGGTGACGAGGCCTCTCCTATAACCCAGTCTGGAACAGTCTTCCAAAGGACAGCAGGTCACCTCTGGTTTGTCATCTGCTGTTGAAGTGCTTTGTGATCCTAAGGAAGCCACTTATCCTCTCTGAACCTCAGGTCCTTCAACTGTCAAAACAAAATTATAATCTTTATCCTACCTCACTTAGCTTTCATTCAAAGAAAGAACAGAAATAAATTAATTGGGTAGATTTTTCTTTTTTAAGTCTCAGCCCTGAAAAAAAAAAGGTGTTTTCCTTTGAAAGACTCACAAAACTGACAGCTGCCCAAATTAGCAGCTGGCCCTTTTCCTTTGATGTAAATATATCTTATTGGATTTCATTATGCTGGCCCATCGCACAATGATCTAATGCCAGAGCCAGAAGGGAATCTGAGATCTTTCTAACCCAACCCTTCTTTGGGCAGTCGAGGAAACTGGGGTCTAGGGAGGCAAAGTGATTGGCTTTGGGTTACCCAGGAAGTGGGAGCTGAGATCGGTGCTCCAGGTTTGTATTCCTAGAGAACGTGTGTTCCCCACATTACTTGGTGGCCTCTTGAAGCAGGGATGAGCTCAGAGTGTCCAATTTCTTGAAGACGGTTGTTTAAGCACAGAAGTCACAATCGGTGTGTCCCTTTCTTTTGGGGGTAGGTGTGTGATGCTAACCCATCAGCTTCGGCTTAAAGAAGAAATCTGGGTTTGAATGGTGCCTCTGCCACTGACAATGAGACTTTGGGCTCCTGCCTTACCCCTCCTGCAGTCTTTGTTTCCTTGCCTATAAAACAGGGATAACAGGAGTACCTATTTCACAGGGTATTGAGAGGTTAAATGAGATGATGTATTAATAGATAAAGAGTGTGTAATAAAGTCCCTGGCAGACAGGAAGACGATCAATGTCGCTCTATTACAGCCACTGTGCTAGCAGCCGTGGGCAAGGCTCCTACATTAAGCACTTCCTAGTGCCAGCTACTCGTGGACTAGGAAAGAAGTGGTCATGTGTCATCCTGAGGTCCATAAAAAGGACCCAAGGAAACAAGGCATTAGTTGCCATGGCTAACTGCCCAGGTTTATGATTGAGAAAAATTGCATTCTAGAAAATCACTGTAAGTTTAGGTGTCTTACTTGGGATCGCTAAATGGGAGTTTAAATATACATGTATTTCATGTTTTGATGTCAGCAGGTCCGAGTACTGAGGAAATCACCCGTGAACAACTTAAATCTCCTGACAAGAGCTGGCCCTCTGTGTCTGGTTTAATCTGTAAATGGTGTCCCCACTGAGACAGCCTCCTTTGGACCACAAAGCGGGTCTCCAGCATTTGGTGGCTTCCTTGGGCCCAGGGCCACGGCAAACACTTACTGGCTATGACATGTCTTCAAGCATTAACTTTCAGTGAAGTTGATGCCCAGGTAATGAGCCTTGTAGCCACCAATGGAGGTCATGGGCTCACTAGTTTACATACCACCATGCTCTCTGTGGAGTCTGGTGGGGCTGGCAGCTGTTTGGGGCTAATTAGCCTCATTTAGAAACTGCTGATGAGTTCATGGAATGGAATGAAGGGTAGTCACCTGCTGGTTACTTAGCAGGTTTGCAACCTAAAACTACAGAAACTTCTGGGGAGTTTCAGAGGACCCCAAAACCTCATATTCCTATTTCCTGCAGGAGGAAGCAGTCCAGGGAAGGTCTTCCTCCTGCACTGAACAGGAAGCTGGAGGCTAGAGGGGCTTCCGGGGCCCTCTGTACCTTCTTTGAGAGGCACGTCCACCAGAGTTCCCTCCCCTCTCTTTTCGCATCTGTATCCAACCTCTAGAGCTCTGCTTAAACCCTACACCCTATCCAAAGTAATGTTTTCTCTCTCTCTCCTTGCTTAATGATGTTCAGTATTATGCTGTGTATAATGTGTACTTTTTGGCCCAAATTTGTGAGGGAATAATAAGAATGGACATTATACATGGGTAGTACCAATTCCGTATCTATATAAATATTTTTCTTTTATTGATGCTTATGAGTTAAAAGTGTAACTCTAGAAAGCAATAACGATATCTATAGGGAAACTAATAGCCTGGAATACGATAATTGGTGTTTTTCCTGTATAAAAAAATTTTGTACATAAAATTTCTTGTACCTTCTATCTGTTTTTGTGTTTTGTAATTATTGGTTACATAAAATTTCTTGCGCCATAATATGTTAAAAAACAAATGCTAAGCTTCCTTTATAATACAAAAAACGAGTCCTAAATATAAACAAATAGAAAATTGAATTTAAAAATTACAATGAAAGATTTTTTTTTCCCCTGAAAGTTTGGGCCAAAAATGTGGGTGTGCATTTTGTGTGTGTGTGTGTGTATATATATATATGTATATATGTGTGTGTGTGTGTGTGTGTGTGTGTGTGTGTATACACACACACACACACACACACACACACACATATGGCAAAATACCATACTCTGTGCTGAGTTCTCATATGTGTTTTCTCATTTTACCATTATAAAAACCTTATAAAGTGGTTACTACCATCATTCTTGTTTTATACATGGTATCCCGCATAAATATATACACACTTTAACAGCTTCTAACTCACAGAACTTTCTCTCCTTTAAGCAACTTGAAATAATGGGTGAAGTGTGGTGAATGTGGAATACCCTCTGCGTTCTCCAGCCCTCATGCCACTGGACGTATTTTTACGGGGACACATAAAAGATAAAGTTCACAGAACAAAACCGGCCTCAGCCACCGAATGGCAGGCAGCCCTTGAAGGAGAAGGCGCACAAATACTGAACAAAACGATTCCTACTGTTCGGGGTTCCACTGCTTCGCGTTTTGGCCGGCAGTGTCTGAACCAGTTTGAAAACGGGTGTTGACAAAAAAAACCGTATTCATTTCTGTAGGTTCTTATACATTTTGAAAACAAACTGTACGTTAATAAACACTGACTTTGTAATCATTCCAAGCGTGTTTACATGTTTGGGGGACACCCCGTAGAGGAGGCTCAGGCAGGTTTAGTGACTTTTCCCAAGTTTCACAGCCTGTAAGTGGTGGAGTCAGTGTGAACCCGCAATGTCTGACTCCAGCACCTGAAACTCCCCACATAATACTGCCTTCGACTGTGAGCATTCGGAATGTTCTCAGCCTGCATGGAATTCATTTTCAAGTTCAGTGGGTCCTCGTCTTGTATAACAGGCCTCCCTGACCTGCACACAGTAGGCATTCAGTTAATACTTGTCACATGACTCCATGGATTGATTATAAACTTCTTGAAGGTAGTCATCTTGTTTTATACATCTGGGGGCCCACCCCCCACTAAGCTCTTTGCACAATGTTGAACTCATAGTTTGAAGCTACTACACTCTTCCTGAACATCAGCTAGGCCTACTTACGGGGCAAGGACCTTCTCATATGTAGAGGAAATCTCAGACACAGCGATTTAAACTCATTTCCTTTAGTTTGAACCATATTTGAAAAATTTCACCTATACCTGAAGACACAAAAAGCCACCTCAGTATGACAGAAAATCCTGGCGTTTGGAGTTATGAGATGTAAGTTCGTGTCCCAGTTCTGTCACCTAGTAGCTGTGACTTCTAGCGATTGACTCACGATTCCTGAGCCTCAGTTTTGTCATCTGTAAATTATGGATAGTAGCTGCTGCTCAAGAGCAGGTGTGTGATAAGGTGAGCTCATACACACTGCCTCAACTTGTGTCTCAGTTATCATTCTTACTGCCACCAGCCGGCAACAGATGTGTTTCTCTTGGTAGAATAATTGAGTCATGGTTCATTTTGGAAAGCAAAACCAGCAGATATCTTGAGGGTGTCTTTCCCAGGTCAAACTACTAAGGAGAGGGGCTGTGGCTGATTAATTCCTTCTAAAATTCTTCCCTCCTTCAGATATTTATTGTACACTCAACGCACGCTGGGCACTCGATGCAAAATGCTGGATGTCAGGTGTCAGGTGTTAGGTGTGCAGAGCCACACATGACAGAGCTGCTGGCCCTCAGGGAGCCCAGAGTCCAGAAGGAAATAGAGACAGGCGAATCCTCAACCACCATGCGGTAGGTCAGGTGCCATGAAGCAGGCGGGGAGGGGGAGAGCCAGTGTCTCATGAACATCTATTAAACCTTGGAATCCTTTCTGACTTTCCCCCTTCTCTTACACTCCACAGCCCATCCACCAGCAAATCACGTCAGCTCTGCCCTCAAAATACATTATGATCTGACCACTTTTTGTCATCCACCCTCCCTCCCCCCACTTCCCAGCTAGATCCTGTATAAAGGAAGGCACAACAGCCGCTCTTGTGCTCAGGATCCTTCAGCGGCTTCTTGTCTCACTCCGAGGAAAACCCGAAGTCCCCACAACAGGCTAGGGCGCCCTGTACAGTCTGGCCCCGGCAACCCTCTGCTCCCTGCCCCCCCACCCCCACATCAGCCCACACGGCCGCCTCCTTGCTTCGCTCTGGCTCCTCCCAGCGCACACCCACTTGAGAGTTCATCCAGGTCCTTGGCCACGAATCCTGGCCCACGATATCCTTTCTTGCACATCTTCACGTGGCTTGCTCCTTCACTTATAGGAGAGAAGCTCCATGATGGTTTGTTTGGTTCACTGATCCTTTGCTATAGACCAGTGTCTGGCACATAGTAGGCACTCAATAAACATAATGGGTAGAATGTAAAGGGTGGGGCAGCAGAAACACAGAGGAGTGTTTCACAGGACCTGGTGGAGCAGAAGTGGGGCTCCCAAGTCCCTTTTGGAGAAAGTGCCACCTGCCCTGAGTTGTGAAAAACTGAAAGGCATTACTAGCTAGACAGAAAGGGGGAGAAGAGTCCTTTCAATGGAAGGTCCACATACTCCATGCAAAGACCCAAGGGAATGAAGGGCCATGATGCATTTGGGGACCTTTAAGTGGTTCCAAATGGAAAGCAGTTCAGTGTCCTTCTACAATGACCTAAGGGGGCGATGGGGCCCTACCCCCATTGCCTCCCACCCTGCTGCCCCCTTTTCTTTTGCTCCGTAGTAATTCACTAGAGTTTTTATTAACTGAGGGATTTTTAAAACCTTTCTCCCTGCTCTTCCCAACCTGGGCAGCACTTCATTTTCTTTACTTTTGTTCTTCCTTTTCTGTTTTTTTTTTTTTTTTTTTTTAACAGGAATAAACACTCCAGATGAAGAAAAGGAAACTTTCATTGCTCTCTTTACGTGCTGCTTTGCTGGAACCCAAACACCATGAAATGAGTTGGTGAAATGCCAGGAGGGTCCCACCCCGAGTGTTGGCATGGGGCCACGTGGGCCACGTAGGATCAGCTGACCTGCTGGAAGCCGGGGGTGGATGTGGATGTAATCTGGCCCCCCGAGTGGATGCCCCAGATCCAGTGAAGGGCCGTGGCTTTGCTGATGTTTTCTGCCCACGTGGGAGCTGCTCAGAAGGGACTCTCATTCACCTTGGTACCCCAGTTACTGGGGGGCTGCCGTCTAGTTTGACCTTCTTTTCACTTTGCTAGTGTAGCTGGCTTTGCTCTTCAGTTCTCTCTGAAAGGAAAAGGGCGACCCCCTAGTGTGCTCATGATGGAGGGAGAGGAGGGTGGAACTTTCTTCAGGTAGTTGCATTTAGGGCCAGAGACCTCCACGCTCCCGGAGTCGGACCAGATGATGAAGACACCTGTGCACAGTTTCATGCCACATCACTGTTGTCCAGAGTCACGGCCATTGGCTCCACCTGCCTTTCCAAACGTCCTTTTCCTACCCACGTGACGTCAACAGTCACCGATGAAGGCATTTAGGTGTGCTCGGCATTCAGCTGCAGTTTAGAGATAACTGCCTCCTTTCGTCTCCTCAGTAACTCTTCTCTCAACTAGTCCCACCTCTTCTCCTCCCCTACAGCCATCATTCTCAGTCACCGCCTGCCCTGCCCTTTTCATTTTTCTTCTTAGCACTTACCACCCCTATACTAACTATACAACATTATGTTCTTATTTTTCTTGGACATTTCTCTCCCAGGGTAAAATGAGATAGCGTAAGATCTTTCTCCTTTGTTTTCATAACTGATCTGTCCCCTGTACCTCAAGCACATAATAGGTGCTCAATAAATATTTGTTGGTGGATAAATGAACAAACCCATGAGTTAAGGCTCATTACCCTTTTACTGAGGAAGAAACAAGCATTGAAAGGGGAAGTACGTTACCCAAGATAACATACTCAGAATGTGGTTGAGGGTCAGCCTGTGCCAGGATTTGATCCCAGACTGGCTGACTTCAAAGACATGTCTCTGAAAGTATTTCTTCATGCCCCTACACTCCAGCAGGACTGCAGTCACGGTGAGGAAAGTGAGGCACCCATCTCTGTGCAAAATTTAAGATTTTTTTTTTACCAAAACATCCAGTAAACAAAGTAAATGGTATGTTAATGCACAATTTAAAAAATATCAGAAATTGGAATGCCAAAAAACCCATTGTAAACACAACTTCAAAATTATAAAGAAAAAAAAATCAGCCCTACTGATGTCTCCTTTGGCCTCAGGTGCCAAGGTGCTTCAACCCAGCCTCGATCTGTCTTTGTTTGCAATGTTGATGTCACCCTGACCCCACCTCTAGTCACAGTGATGTGCTGACTCTCTTATTCTTCAGGCATTTCTTCCCTTTGGGCCTTTGCTCACATGCTCCTGGACCGTGGGATATTTGTCACTTGAACCCTCTGCACTTTTGTGTGTTTTACAGATCTCTCCAGGCCATGGTAGATTGGTCACACACCACCCTGTGACATCTGTCATGCACCGTTGCTCCGCTGTTTTCATTCCACAAATTCTGGCCTTCTCACCTCGCGGACCAACAGCCGTTGGGAGAGGTGGCATTGATGCCACCCACCAACTACCAGTGTCAGAAACACTGTCGGTGATGCCCTGCAGTTCAGTTGCTGGATCACTTCCCTTATCATTTTGTGAACATGAGTGGAAGGCAGGAAAACAAAAGAGCTGAATCTAGTAAGAGGAAGCCTATGTCCTATAATGTAATTGAAAGAGAAATGGAAGTCATTAGGCCATGCCCAAGGCGATGGTTCCTCAGTCTCCATCAGAGGTTTGTGGTGCTTGTGGGCTGACTGTGTGTCCATACGTGGATGAAAATGTGTAAGAAAATGCTAAAGATACACGATCAAAGATTGTGTCAAAAGGCGAGGCTTAATCAGGTTTTGATGCTTTCTAAAATGTTTTTAAATTGAAAAAGTTGCTTTTTAGTTCTTCTGGGTACTTCCTTGTAGTATCATCATAATTGTTAATCGGGAATGTACTCTGATCCAAGCACTTTACACGTATAACTCATGTAATTCTCATACCAACTCTAAGAAGTGCTTATAGTACCTGTTTTCTCTATTACAGATGAGGAAACTGAGGCAGAAAGGGGTGAAGTGACCTCCCCACAGCCACATAGCTACTGAGTATCAGAGACAGGATTTGAACCCAGTTAGTCTGCCTCCAGAACGCCAGCTTTTAGCTCCCCAACCCTCTTATGTAAGATGGAGGTCTATTGGACTTCATGTATTTCACTTTTGCACATATTTATTTTTGTTCTTGATCCTATAAGCATTACACCCAGCAGTAGTACATTACATCCGGAGACTATGCCCATGGTCCTCTCCCATTTCTGCTGGCCCCAATTCTAGCCTTTTCCAAGGCTAAGAGAAAAAGGTACCTTTCCACATTGCCTTCACTGACATGCTAGAAATACTCCATTGTTCCTAGAATTCCCTCTATCATTTTATTTCTCCATTTCTGAAGGTACTTTATTATCCTTTCCCTGCACACATGTGAGATTTCTCTTAATTAAATATGTGGATTTCATCTTTGCCTTATGCGAAAACAGCACGGCGACGAGTAGGTGCTGCAGAGAGAGCTGACCGACGGGATCTGCCCAGGCGACGTGGCCTCAGCTCTGGGGAGGCCACAGGGTTCCGTGGATGCAAAGTATAAAGTGCCTTACAAACGTGGGACAAGGGAAGGGCACAACTACCGAAGCGTGTAGCCGTAAATGACTGAGGAGAACGTCCGTTCATGGAGATGACCCTTCCAGGGACACCGCAGGCCAGGTGTGTCATTGGCACGGCGGAATTAGCACCAGGTCAGTCCCAGCAAAGTCCATCTTCAAGTCCCAACCAGACCTTTGGAATTTGATGTGGGGAAGGGCAGCTTCATGGGCAAAATATGGATAATTACTCTTGTCCTGTGTGCCTCCTGGGGTTGCTGTGACAGCAAATGAACGAAGACATGACAGGACTTTATAAACTCTAAAGCAATGAGGAGCCTAAGAGGTGAGCCTATTTTCCCTGGGTTAGGCTGACCAGATGTCCCAGGGCAGAAAACCACGGTGCTGTCCTGTTTCGAATGGTACGTAAGGTCAGCCTAGTGACACTGGGCTGAATTCAAGGTGTCAGTAAGTTGACCATCTGTACTGCTTGAAACAGGGCAGTACCATTGTTTTCTGTCTCATTTAAAATGGGACATCTGGGCAGCTACCCTGGGTAGATTTAATCATGCTCAGTCCACACTGTCACACCCTTCAGAGCCCTGCATGTGCTGGTACCCTGTTTTACCCCGAAATCCTGCTCCCATCCTCTCCCACCGGCCTCTGCTCTGCGAGGCTGATACGTGGTCATCATCAGCTTCCTCACTCTGGCTTCTGGCTGGGTTTAGCCGCTGAGGGGCCCTGGCAGGAGAGTGGGGTAAGAAAGAGGCCTGAGGCCTGGCTATTTACTCTATTATCCCCCTATCCCCACCCCCAAGGTCATATTGGGCTCGCTGTGTCCATCAACTGAATTATTCCAAGACTGTTCCCCTTAAGGTAGCCTTCTCCTGCATTAGTCCCTTCAGGTTGAAGAGCACTGACAGCCAGTGTCCAGCGCTGCCTGGGGTTTCTGTACACCCCCCACACACCTGCATATGCAGTGCCTCCATCAAACCCTCCCCCAAGTTACCCTAATGGGTGTTTTCAGCTCCTATTGGGACCCTCACTGATGCACCTGCTCAAGGTCTTACCTGCTTCACAAATTAAACATGAGAATGTGTGTCTAGATGCCCAGTCCAGTACCTCACTCAGACTAAAAGTTCAGTCACTATGTTTTCTCTCCCCTTCGTATCAGCTCTATTCTATTGGGCCAGGAATGCAACGATTCTTTTTAGTGAGCAAAAGTGCAGATTCAGAGCGTAGAACTACTAGCCCTGTGCCAACATCAGCCAGCAGGAACCCGACAGGAGGCTGTAGCAGCCCCCACATTAGGGGACCCATGGGAAACCACAGGAGTCCTAGCACATGGCCCAACAGACACCCCCCCACCCCCGCTTCAAGAATTGCTCTTAGGTTGGTTCTTTCTGATTCTCCTGACATGTGGAGTCCTGCTCGAGGGTCTAAGTGATTTTATAGCCATAAAGATTGTAGGCAGGAGAGCTTCTTGTTATTCAAAGACTGCCCCCCACGGATGAGTTCCAAATCCTCTGAACAGTCTTGCAGCCTCCCTGCAGTTACCTGTTTAATTTTTCAAGCGCTCGAATTCTTTATCAAGTGTATAGCTTTGGTGACTGTAAACATCCGATATGTACATGATTGCCGAAGCCTCAATTTCTGCTCCCAAGAAACTCAAGCACTGTATGTGCAGGGTTGACTGTCAGGGGCTGGGCTGCATGGAGCAGCGATACTCGGTGGGGCTTTGGAGGATTCTTCCTGTGACATTTTGCAAAGTCAGCTCCACACAAATAAAGGCAGTGGCAAAGAGCTCAGTTTAAATGCTTAATGCTAATATTTAGGAAAAGGAGTCGCAAGGGATATACATGCAATTGCAAACCAATGCAGTCCCAGGACTGCAAAGGGATTGAAAGGAGAAGGGGAACTCGCATCTGTTTAGGAGCCTACTATGTGCCAGGCTTTGGGCTAGATGCCTTCATCAGTAGGTTAGCATTTCAATTCTCACAGCGGCCCAGCGAGGTCATTTTAATCATCACTCCAACTTGACAAGCCAGGAACGCTGGTGTATAGAGGCCAGCTGCTGGTGCAAGGCCTTGCTCAGACAGACTCGGAGTCCAGGTTAGGCTGATTTCCAAGCCTTTGCTTCCAGAACAGGAGGTGACAGAGACCGCATTACGAAGTTCAAGAATGACGCCAACCCAGAGGGAAAAAGGGTTGATGTGGACATGAAGAAGTCAAGAGCGTACAAATGGGTGACAGAGGGTAGGAGAGGGCTGGGGTCTCAGAGGCTGTCCCTAAAGTCCAGGATGCATGAGATTCATGTATAGCGAGCGGAATGGGGATGACTTTGTCTCCCTCCCCTCCCCTTGCCTCCCCCCTCATTCATCTGACTCAGAAAGAATACTGTGCTTTTTAAGAAACCATTTCAGAGATCCATTTCAGCCTTGTAATTCTATGCTCCTCTGCTTTGTCGCTCCTGTTATCCTTAGTCAGGAAAGTGTATGGCCAGCTGATGCCAATAAATTGCAACTCTTGAAAACCCCAGGAATTCACCTCATTAAATGGCTTCTGCACAGCCTGGAGCTGGCAAGGTTGGGCCCCACCCCCATGCTCTGCTTCAGCTAGGAGGCCAGCATGCAACCTTTCTGCTTTCCCACCCCTGAGGAGGAGGAGGGAGCCAAGAAACTGACATTGGCTTAAGAAATGATGGCATGTGATTGTCTCCGTCTTGTGGATATTTGTCGCTTGTGGCTGCCCCAGATCCTTCGTATATTTTGGTCATATCTCTTATTACACGTCCTGACTTCCCAAGGACAGAGACCAGAAAACTCATGTTCCCAGATTCCTTTGCAGCTACAGCACAGGTCTGAGATGTGGCGTCTACCAACCGAGTATACCCATGCAAAACGTAGATTCAAAAGTGGGCAGTGTGACGTGGTCAGGTGTGCGGCACCCAACATACTGACCTTCACCGTGGTTGCAGATGTCTGCTTTTTCAGAGATTCTAGCATCCAGGCATGAGCTACATTGGGGTTGATACTGTTATTTGCTACTCAGAACCCTGACCAGTGCAGTCAAGTGACAAGGAGTCGGGGATTTCAGGGTCACAGCAGAGACTCAAAGTATCATTAAGGATTCAGCCTCTAGCCTCCAAAATTTTGTGTTTATTTTTTTATCTTAAGGCTGGTTATCTCATGGTCATTGTCAGTGACCAAGATGACTGCCAATGGCTCCCAATATCACATCATCGTCAAATTCAAGCAGAAAAGAAATGAATGGGCAGAAGAGGAGCTTCCTCCCTCTCTTATTTCCTTCCTTCCTTCTTTTTTTAGGTGAAGAATGAGTTTTTCTAGAGGCTCTACACTCCCCCTAATTTTCCACTGATCAGGATTGGGTCATAAGACCACCACTGGTTGCAAAGGGAATATCTAACAAAGAAGCATGTGATGGCCATTGTAAGCTAAGACCAGCCGTGATTTATGACCAGGCTCTGGAATGACCAGGCTATTAAAGAAGGGTGGCAGGTGGCTGCTGGGCAGCCTACAAAGGTCTACCACACTCCAGGCTTGCTTCCCCTTGACACCCACTGGCAATGGGAACCTGCCCTGTAAGAGGAAGCTCTCCTAGCAGATTTCGGTTTCCAGGTCACCCAGGCCAATGTGCAAGTGTTTCAGAACCTTCTGATTAGGCTGACCAGGCATCCCGTTTTAGACAGGACAGAAAACAACAGGACTGTCCCATTTCAAACGGTATGTCTGGTCAGCCAAGTCTCACTGGGCTAAATCCAAGGTGTCAGTAGGCTGACCAGATGTCTCATTTTAGACAGAATGTCTGGTCAGCCTACTTCTGATGGACCCATTGTCAGAGAGATCTGGGTTTGAGTCCTGGCTCTGTCCTATGACCCAGTGTGACCCGGGCAGAGACTTTTTCACATTGTGTTGCCACAACTCCTGGCAGCTGACCAACAGTGAGTATGTCAGATGGAAGAGGAGTACTCATGTGGAATGTGCTGACACATAATCCTTCCAGGTAGGGTGATGAGGCAACAGGACCATGTAACACAGTGAGTTTAGAATAGAGACAGTCTGACACCAGGTACAGGGTAAGGTGTTTGCCAAATGTGTGTTTACAAGCTGTAAGAAAATGGAACGTGTATCATCTCACTTAATCTTCATACGACCCCTTTTTATAGTTGAAGAACCAGAGGCTTAAAGACGTTGATGAGGGAACATTTAGTAACTGGCAGGGGCAGAATTACTCATTCAGGTCGCCCTGGCCACTCTGTACCTGGAAGCTGACTGGGAAGGTCAGAAATGCATGATCAACTGTCATGGAAAGTCAAGGAACAGTAGATCCCTTCAGAACATACAGGAAATACAAAGAACTGTATAATGGCTAGTCTTAAAGCTTAGAAGGAGCAGACTTCTTTCTGTTTAGAAAGAATTTAGAAGGAAATATGAATGTGCAGGAAGTGATAAACATTGAGGATTAATCTGGAGAAAACTCAGCTAAATATAAGCAGGAGTCGCTGGAGGAAAAGCGATTTCATTTACATGCTTAAGCTCCAGACACTGAAGACAAGGATCAGATTACCGGAGAGAAATTCTGAACAACTGAAGGAAGAGTCTGAAATAGGAGCTAAGCAGCAGTGGTGTGAATGGCATTGGTGAGAAGTGAGTTTCCTGTCACTAGAGGTAATCAAGCACCAATGGTTTCCGGTAGAGATGATGCATGCCATGGATGAAGGCAGGGAAGTCAGGCTGGATGGTTCTGAGGACTTTTTCAGTTCTCAGATCTGAGATTTTGTGCGAGACAGGGGCAGAGCCATAGGAGACTTCTGGGAGGTTTTGGGGTGGGTGGAATCTAGCCTTCCAGTGGGAAGTTACTGAACTCTGGTGATCTGGAGTCAAACAGGTCTAGTTCCTCTGCCCCTAACGCCTCTGCTGGAAGATATGCCCGTGAAGTCCTTGGGGTATCCAGCTGGACCTGGAAGGCCAGCTGTCCGTTCTCCCTGGTGGATCTCAGTAATGCTACCGCCTTAGAGTCCAAGAGAAACCAATACACCCTGTTCTCCTATCAGCTCTCCAACGAGACAGAGATTAAGAGCTTATTTTTTCAACGACCTTTGAGGCATTTTTTAAGTGTTTACCCTCAAGATTATTTCTTTCTCTTTCTCCCTTTTGTTCTCCCAACTTCTAGTCAGCTGATTAAAATTCTAGTGAAGTTGAAATACTCTTTCAAATGGGGCCATTCAGAAGGAGGCAAAAAGCACTGGCTTTCCTAGAGGTCTAGCACTTTTGATGAATCTTTAATTAATACTTCACTTTAATTTCCAAGG
The DNA here is from genome assembly GCA_004026885.1 of Lyroderma lyra. Taxonomy (NCBI): domain Eukaryota; kingdom Metazoa; phylum Chordata; class Mammalia; order Chiroptera; family Megadermatidae; genus Lyroderma; species Lyroderma lyra. The sequence continues at coordinate 28,598 of PVJL010001655.1, forward strand.
CTACCTATAAAACACAGAGCAGTGTTGAAATCTGAGACTCATTATTTTAGCATTTTCAAAGGCAGGGCTGTCTGCGGGCGAGTACAGAAAGGAGGCCATGCAATCGTCTCTCCCTGGAAGTTGGCTTTGGAAAGCCCACATCGCTAGACAGTAGTCCTGAAACGTACAAGAACATACATGTATTTTCGAAGACAACTGTTTTCTAAAAGATCCAACAAAAAATATAATAAAAGATCTAATGAGAATCAGGTAGGAGAAAGTTATTGTAATGCAAGGTAAAATAATGTGCCATGTTGACATCAATCTGTCTTTGTAACTTACCCTAATCATTTTACGTTTTTATTGGTGCACTACATTGCTGACAATGTGGTTTATAATTTAATTTCCCCCGCCCAGTACAGAGAAGCCACCAGAGGCACCGTGGTGATGGAAGAACAGCCTTGGGAAGACCCCAGGAAAGATACAGAGATGATTTATGTAACTTTCGTCTCCTATTTGCTGTTCATTAAGTCACCATCTTCACACAGTGACCAAGTGAAAATTAAAGCACTTCAAAGAGGAGCTTGGGGTTCAGCATCATTAGAGGAAGAGGAATGGGCGCCTTGATGAACTTGACTGCAGAAATCTATAGCGCACAGCTTAATCAGCCTCTGCATTGATCTCAGATGCTCAGAGACAGGTTTAAGATGGGAGAGATGCTTTTTCGTGCATATTCTCTTGCTTCAAAACACAGCATAGGATGCGTGAGAATGGTGTAGAGATGACCCCAGACTTCAGTTTCAGGAAGTGGAATGGCACGTAGCCCTTTCCAGGTTTTCGTGGAAAATCAGGAAGAGAACAGTTTCTGGCTCCTTCCGTGGACGCCCTGTTGGTGCTCCTGAAGAGCCTCATTTGCACACCGGCAATTACGGGAACGGCCTGCGACCGAAATGATCGGAAGAGTTGGGCACTGATGTTTCACTTCCTTTTTAACTGCAGGTTCAGGCAGACTGGCAGACTCTATATGTCTGGGCTGGCAGGCAGCTGTCCGAAGGATCCTTTCCTCTCGCATCCCCCATCCTCATGGGTTGGGGTGGCTATATACATGAGGTGGCCAGCAAAGGCATGGAGGCTTTGGTGTCAAACAAGTTTGGCCTTGAACTCCTGCTTCTGCATTTACCGTGAGTCCCTGCATTACTTAAATGAGATGAGCTCCAGATTCCTCAGCTGCTAAAAGGGGCTGACGAGACTTACAGGGTGATCGAGGAAATTAAAGGTAGTCATGGCCACAAGGAGCAGTAATGGCAGTCATCATGGTGTCTTGCACAAGCAGACTTTATTGGGGGATATTTACTAGCAGAGGGTCAGCAAGACTCGTCCCCCATTTTCTCCTCTGTCAGAGACAGGTGTCCAGAGTGCAAGTGGGCTGGAGCCGGTGCGAGGCTGTGCTCTGACGGTGGGTCCCACTCTGCTGCTCCTCTATCTTTTTATAGGGAGAGCATGAGAGAGCTCTTAAGAGTGGCAAAAATAATTTGGTTCTGTGCCCAGTTGCTCAAGAAAGTTGGAGATAAACATCTAACAGCTAGACAGTAGCTCCCGGTGCGGGGTGGGGCGGGGTGTGTGTTGATTCCTGGGAGGCTATCAGCCCCCTCCTGTGGGCAGTCTAAGCCCCTTCCACTGGAAGAGACACCTGTCAGCCACCCAGAGTGACAGGTGCTGGAGACACAGAGGATCTTTGAGGAGAAGGTGGAGAGGCTTGAATCGGAGTCGAGGCTGTGCCTTGGAATACGCGGTTGGGAAGAGAGGGTACTCCTCCTCGACCTGCATGTTTTGCGAGTCAAGATTGACATCGGGGTCCCTCAGAGGGGGAACTGTGGCCTGCTGACAACATGGCTGTCCTTACGTATCCTAGCTCTCTATGGCCTGCCACTCCCAGGCTTTCCTCTACCACACCACGAGTCCAGAACTGCCACTGAAAGCAAACTAACATAAGGCAAGACGTACTTAGGGTTCTAAGAAAGGTGTTCGTGTGGTCATTATCTTCCTAGTCAATAAAAGAAGCGTTCACTTGGTCCCTCCTAGGCGCCCCAGAACGGAGGGAAGGGGTTCCCAACAACACTCTGACCAGTTCCCGAGGTTGACTGCCCGCAGGTAGTACTCTGAGTACTTTATGTATTTTATATGAAAATATATCTAACATATAACACGTGCCTTTGAGTCAGGAGGGGAATCAAACCCTTCACCAACTAAGGGGCAATGCTAGTGCTAAGTGTCGTCAGGGTGGAGTAGATGGAGTGCTTAAGATGTAAGAGGCTTAGACCAGCAGCCCCCGTTAGCACACCTGTCATGCAGGTTTTCAACACGAACTTTGCACTCACTGACTTAGAAGGGGCTGTGAGAAGCATCACAAACAGGACGACTACGGACGGCCCTTGTAGACACTGCCAGAAAGCAAGGCCTCCTTTCTGTAGTCTGAAGGCCGACTCTCCTCTCACCTGCCACGCTTGCTGGCTCAGGTCAACACATCATAATGGAGAAACGTCATCGCTTCTCCTGGAATCTTTCTTCTCAAGCTCTTAGAACCAACTTTGTAAATCCAGTGAGATGTTGTGTGAAAAAAGCACTTGGGGAAGGGCCCTGGGATCCAGCACACGGGCCATGTTGATGCGGTCAGGTCCGGTTCCTTCTTTGCAGTGAGAGCTCAGAGGATGGAGACAGACACGAGGCAGCACAGGGCAGGGCACACGGAGCGTGGGCAACCCAGCTGTTTTCCACAACAGCTGTCGGGGAGCCCCCCACCACCAGCGACAAGCACACACGTAGTATCCTGCCCACATCCATTCCTGCTAGATAGTGAAACAGTCAGAGGGGAGGAAAATGCATAGCTCCAGTTCGGTCATTGACTTGCAGCACATCCGCGGAGTGCCTGTGCCAAGTGCTGTGGACATCACGGTCAAGGATCTCCCCGTGTATGAGGAAAATGGACATAAAAATGTGTATTACATGCGCCCAGTGTTCTAAGAGGTCACAGAGCAGTGAGAGTTGGTGGGCGAGGGTGGACAGGGACGGGTATGAGGGTAGGAAATCTTCCTTAAACACGGACATGCCGGCGTATGAGGGAGAAGGAGGAGCTTGTCTTGTTTTAATTCTCATTGTCTATCCTTAGTTCCTTTCACTGCAGGGACTGCCCAGGGAGCCAAGGGGCAAAGAAGAAGGGACAGGAGATGGGTGGCTGGGGAGAAGAACTAGGAAGTGAAATACTGCGTGAACAGTTTCAATGTCATGAGAAATAGTACAGGTATACGGGTTTGAGGTCGGATGTCACACACACACATACACACACACACACACACACACACGGCCCTTAGGAAGAAAAGTCAGTGAAAGGATTCATGTCAGTTCTGTGTGAAGTTCAAGCCTTTGGGGAAAGTCTTGAAGACAGAAGCATCGAAAGCAGAATAAGGTTGGAAGACCTGTGTACAGCTGTCCTTTGCAAACTGAGTTCCCAGAAAATGTGTCTCCTCTTGTAGCATTATCATGGCACGTGATACGGAAGTAGGACCCTCCTCTACCAGGTCCACTGGGGATGAGGACAGGAAGACTCTTTCTGAGGGTCTAGCCTTTGGCAGATGATACGTGTGTGTGTGTGTGTGTGTGTGTGTGTGTGTGTGTGTGTGTGTGTTTACACACACACATATATATGTAAATTGTCATGTAATTTGTATGATACCCTATAATGTTGGGTATGAAAGGGTAGATCTGTTTCACCAATGACTGGAAATTTTCACTGGGAGTTTCAAAATACTTTGTCTAAAGTCATGCAGCTGATCCACATCAAGCCTCTTTTATTCCAAAGTGTATGTTTTGTCCACTATATAATGCAACCCTGAAAATATCAGCTAACACCACAACTTTAACAAATAGTGCCTTTTATGAGAGGCGACTCAAAAAACTCTAGAATTATCTTCTGGAGACCGGGCTCCTTGTAGTACAGGCTTCCCCGCTAGGTGAGTGTTCTAGGAACCCATCAGCCTCAGTGTACCAGTGGGCATTGCACGAGGCTGCGTTCAGCTTCAGTGGATTTTTTCGGAGACTCTTTCAATGCATTTGCCCATTTCATGATGGGTGATTTACACAAAAACGTGCAGCATGACAGCACACCTGCCCACACTGCGTTGAGTGCTCAGCCATTTTTGACCCAAAACAGCATGACTCCTGTGCCCCACCCTCCCTAGTCACCTAATCTCATCCCCAGAGACGTTTTTTTTGTTTCCCTGGATGAAAAGAGTTCTCAAATGAAAATGTGATGCTGATGCAGAAGAGGTGAAACAAAAAACGGGAGAAGCACTACAAGGCTTCAGAACTCACAAGTTCAAAAACTGTTATGAGCAGCAGAAAAAGTGTCTCGATAGGTGTATTGCATCAAACAGACAGTACTTTGAAGGTGACTGAAGGTTAAACATGTAAGAATAAATACACAACTTTTTATAAATAAATTCTGGGTTTTTTGAGTCCCCCCTCAACGTGTACATGAGCAAATGTGAGACTGTAAGATATTTTATGTATGTGAGGGATTATTCTGATTATTTGTCATTATTTCAGTGTTATTGAAGACTTTCCGTTGGCTACAACTTCTAACATTTTTGGGTCTAGTTCATAGGAGGCTAGATTTTCAGAGTTCCTCACCAGCTAATTATCTAATAGAAGTACAATATAGCCCCTGCTCTTCAAATTATTACTTCTTCGCTCCTGGTCAAGGACAAATTTGGATGATAAAAGAATCTGTATATTCTCAGACTCTGAAAACCTTAAAGGGATATTTATCACCACTGATTTGAAAATTGGAATGCAAGTGCCTTGAAGCATTTTATCTTCTCAGTGTATAATTAATTACCTCATTTAAAATGCTTATGAAGTGGGTGGTACAGGTATTAAGATCTCCATCTTACATTCATTCATTAACACATTCATTGTACAGATATTTACTAACAGATTTTAAAAAGCTAAGCCTCAGAGAGATAGTGGACACACCTCCAAGTCTTCTAAGCTAATAATAGACTGGAATTAAGGCTCCTGGCTCTGTGTTCTAAATTTGGGCTGTTTCTCACTAACCTGTCTTGCCTGAGTCTCAGTTCTCATCTAGGTCTTTGGATACACATTCTTGAGATCTTAGCTAATTTATGCTACTGTAGGAAACATCCCCATAGAACCAGTACCTTTTACATCACCTCCCACTGGCCTCCAAACCCCCATGGAAATATGGCTCTTAGAAGTGCTATTGCTTCCAAAGTCTTGAGAAATGCATGAGGTGGCTTGTGTGCTAACTCAATTATAGGGGGTGGGACTGCTTAATTGCTGTGAGGAGTTGAAAGTAGTTATTACTCAGAGCGAAAGAGCCTTGTTTCTGATTTTCTTTGAAGACTGACAATTACTTTCTGGAATGACTTGATGCATTATCCAAACTTCCATAGAAATTCAATGAGACAGTCCATAACAGAGCAAGTGCCTCCATCCCCTTACAAAGCAAATATCTCCATGCACACAATGTGTACTTCTCAGACAGCAGATGGCTGGAAAGTACACAATTCTGCTCAAGGAAATCTGTAAATTAGCTCTCTGGCACCTCTGTGACCTGCTCCTGCCTGTCCCTTCTCTACTTCCCCCATCAAAGATCAGATTGCTCCATCCCCTCCACCACCGCTGTGCTCCTTACAGACCTCCATGAATAGTAGTTACAGTGGGACCTCAGTTCTCTTCATTAATTGGTTCTGGGAGGCACAATAAGTACCAGAAACAGCAAGTACCAAACAAAATTTTCCCACAGGAATGACATAAATAAATCTAAAGTGTTCCACCAAAAATACACAAAATGACCACAGAAGCTAAGATAAGACCTCAAGAGGGTGTGCACAGGGCAAGAGCTACTGTGTGACTAACATGTGACCTCCTGTTGGGGTTGGAAAGGGTAGTAAGTCATGAGGCAATCAGCACCAACAAGTTCTAGCTTGTGTATCAAGTACCAAAGGAATTATGAGTAGCGGGACAAAATTTTCACGTCAAATGCACTGAGTACCAAATTCGATGAGTTTCAAAGCAGTCGAGGACCAAGGTCTGGCTGTATTGTTTTCATTTCTGATTTCTTCCCCCTCCTAAATTGTGTGCTTCTAAAAGGCTGAGAGCTTGTTTTGTGAACATTGGTAATTTTGATGCCTAGCACTGCCTGGCATAAAGCAGGCATTCCAAAAAATGTTCGTTGGAGGAAGCAGGCTGACCAGATGTCCTGTTTAAAATGGGACAGAAAACAACAGAATCATTCCATGTCAAATGGCACATTGGGGTAGCCTGGTCTCACTGGGCTAAATTCAAGGTGTCAGTAGGCTGACCACATGCACCGCTTGAAACGGGACAGGACCATGATTTCTGTCCCGTCTAAAACGGCACATCTGGTCAGCCTAGGAGGAAGAGAACGATGCATGAAATCAGGAATTCACAGTTGCTGGTTAATTCTACGTTTATTGTTGAGTAAAAGAAGCAACAAGCAACAGGTCTTAAATACAGGGTCTGGCACAAATAAGGGACCCCTTTCTTCTGTTTTGAATGTAAAAATAGCCTGCACAGCCCAGCTAGAGCACACATTATATATTTTTAACATTTATATAAATATAGGTCATCAAATAGATTATTGTGGCTGTAATAATAAAAGTTAGTATATGTGCTGCCAAAGCGAGCACAATAATAAAAGTTAATAAAGAGCTAGTAAATGATAGATAAAGGGAGGAAGAAATTTGAGCTGTTTCCTATGTTTTTGACTGTGGAGAGCAATTCTAAGCCCGAAGATAGGAAGGATGATTTTACTTTTGAATCTGTTGAGTCTGAGTTCCTGCGGATCATACAAGTACAGAAGAAAGCATAACGGGTAAGACATCGTACGTTGTTAACAGGGACTGACCACGTGAGGGAGAAGGCCAGCAGGTTTTGAACACGGAGCCAAAACCTCAGAACCACCATTCCAACATGTGTGGCTATTATTCCAGATATCTTAAACCAAACAGATCCACACTGACACCAAAACAGCAGCAGAGGCAGGCCTTGGGGAGAATAAACTCACGGTTTGTCAGTCAAGACACAGAACACAAAACAAATCTGGGTCCACTTCATGAGACCCACGTGGTCGATCGGAAGTACGATGAATTAATAAAGTACTAAGTGAGAGCCGTAGAGACAGACGGTAATGGCCTTCGTCTCCAGCAGCCAGACTGTCGGGCTCTTGCTTTCCTGGGGAGGACCGGATCCTTGTGTGACACAGAACCCCTCTGCCTACCTTCAGGAAGGACATGCTCTCTCAGTTCTTTCCCATCCTTCCCCTGCAGCAGTGTAAATCAAGGCTTCCCCTCCTACCCCAACATTAAGTCTTCAGTCATGTGTCATTTATGTTTGCCATCCTATGTGACTCCTATGTGCTGATAGTTGGATCTCATGGTCCCCTCTCTGGTTCTGTCACCTCCACGTCTATCCACGACACGGTTATTATCTCTAACTCTGGCCGTGCATTCTTCAATAAACCAATAATGCACACTTTGATGATAACCAGTGCATCTTCTTTGCTGATAAACATTTTATTGAATGGTGCCCCTGGTACAATTTCTGGTACTGATCTAGCTCTTCTGTAGAGGAACTTCCAATGTGTGAGTGTGAGAGGACAAATCCACAAAGAAGCCCCAGCTAAGAGGATAAACAGCAGGGTGTATGTGCAAGGTTTCACAGGAAATTGGATGAGAGAGTGGTTCATCCCCCACTTTCAGAGTGGACATCTTGGCGAGTCTTCAAAATCACCAGGTAAACAAGGGCAGAAGCTCCCTCCAAGCAAAGGACACAGCATGGGTTGATTTATTATTTTGGCTACTATGTCAAAATACATTGGCAGCAAGTAGCTGAAAACCTGGACTTGACCAGCTTAAATGTAAGGAGGTTTATTATCTCACAGAGCAAGCTGTCCGTAGGTAGGCAAGGCTCCAGGCAGGGCACGTCAGGGCCCTGACCCTGCTGCTGTGCAGCCCGATCTTTCTTCGTGGGTTTTGCTTCAGCAGCAGTCACATGTGTCACACCCAGGCATACCATGGACTAGAGGAAGAGAGGGATCTGTCCCCTCTTTGTGCCACCTTTTAGCTGCAAGGGGACATTTCCCGTAAGTGCCCTAACAGCTTACCATCTCCCGGGCCTGCACAGGGTCGTGTGCTGGCCTCTAAGCCAGACATGTTTAACCCATTTCCCATTTAGAAAAAGAGAAGTGCTGCCCACTGCTGCGTTCATGTAATTTTATATAAACACGCTCTTGGAGTTGGAAGCAAATCGGACTGGTTTTCAATGGGAAAATAAAATATAAAAACTATTCTTGGAGTTACTTCTAAACAGAAGTTGTCTCGCATCTGAAAGTAACAAATGTACAGGGTGGTCAGTATTTCATAACTTTTTTCACATGTAGGAGTGCTATATTTTCTGGGATTTGACATTTTCAGTGATCAAGAATGACCGTATTTTGTAAATGGAAATAGCACTACTGAAAACAGAGTGCTATAAATAGAATGATGTCATTTGCTTCCAAAGACAATCGATGTGCTAGACTGGTGCGAAAATACTCATAAAAGTGAGATATTTCCTGGCAAACTTTGGGGGTGAGGTTAGGACTGTAACCTGCGAGGTATTTCGGGATAAACGTTGCAGCTGCAAGTGCCACTGGCGAGTATTCTCGGGGCAAATGGGAAATGGGGTAAGGGGTATGAGATTATTGCGATGTTATGAGCCTCTTTGGGTATGCCCCCTGAGGGGTCATGTTTCTGTGAGAGGCCACCTGAACAAAGCAAGGATGCCATCCATGAAGAGGAAGAGTAGGCAGCCAAGAGGATCTGCTATAGCCACTCTCTTCACATAACACTTTTTATTTTAAAAGAGAAAAGAACAAAAATGAAAGCAAAGCATGCTATTAGAATAGGACCAGACCAGGAAGACACACTATTTCTGGGCAAGGGACTCTGGTTACAGGTAGCATAACACAGTCATCAAGACAACCTGGAGACGGAAAGAGCCAGCTGCCTATTAGCAACGACTGTGGAAATGGTAAGATACCTCCTGTGTATCCACTGCACATGGGCAGTGTGACTGAGCGCTGCCACGTCGGATAACTCTGTGCTCACTCTTGGAACGTGTGCAATGTTAAACAGTCACTATGTCTTGGCTTTGTGTCATTTTAAAGGGTTGGCAGCTCCTAAATTTACTTGCTGGAACCATACCCCAGTAAATCTAAGGCATCATTGGCATGAAACTCTCTTTGACACATACCCACTTGCACAGAGAACTAATCTCTTATTTTTCATGCATTTTAAACCATTTTCACTTTCAGTAAAAATCACATCAATAAACCAGTTAGTAACGAAAATGTCAGCATTCAGTCTGAGAAGAATAAAACAGTATGTATGGAGCCATGTAACCCAACTCCCTATCTTCAGCTGGCTTTCTGGTTTTACAAAAAATCTAATCAGAGACAAACAAAAATTCATTTTTGTTGCAGAAAAATGAGCAGAGTGAGGGCTGCAAATGGCTTATTTCCAGCAAGAGGAATGCTGATACAGACACTCCTCACTTAATGACTTGAGTTCCATTCCTATGCCTAGGTTGTTAAGCAAATTGGTCGGTAAGTGAGGACCTTAAAGGCGGATGTCTTGTGGTGTGCTGTGGTGAGTATTTTTTAATAGATATCATATTACACCACTTCTGAACAAAATTTGTAGTCTTGTGTGACTGTGAACGCTTCATATGGTGAATACCAACCAACTTCTGGAAGAAGACAAAGACTGAGAAAGGGGATTCCCGAGACTCACACAGACTGAGAAAGGGGATCCCCCACACTGGAGAACCGGAGGTAAGTGCTGGAGGTTGTTAAACAGGTAGGTCGTTAAGTGAGGAGTGGGTGTAGATAGCTTTAAGTTTCCTGTGACTATATCCATGGCTGAGAGCCCATCATATATGCGCTGAGGCTGAAAACAGCGAAGTGGGCACCCAGATTCACTCAGACACGAGCTAGAGTGATGGTACAAAACAGCTGCCGAAGACAAGAACCATAGAGGCACCTGCAGCAGCTGGGGCAGTCTGTTCCTTGAAGCCAGTGAGGAAACTTGAAGCATCTTGAACGTTCCAAGTGGGTAGGCTGGGACTGGGATGAGTTGCTGTGCGAGGCAGCCATGCTCTCACAGAGGTGGGCAGGCTGAGATGCTGTGTGGGTCGGGGGACTCCTAACATTGGGCCCAGAAAATTTCTCTAACCATAGCCTTTGAATACCTCATTGTATTTGTAAAACAGGACAGGCTCTTATTTATTTTGTCACTCGAATTACCTTCAGCATTGGTTTAAGACTTAGTCTGCCAGCAATTTTTAAAGGACAAATTCCAGATCTCTGCTACAGGGAAGGTGAAGCTAGCATCATCCAAGGCTGGTTGATTTTCTCCCTCATGACAGCTCTTTGCAGCCCTTTTCCTGGCTACCTGAAATGCTGTGGGTTCATCTTCAGTAAAACAGTTCCCGATACAACTCGGTCCTAGAAACATTCTCCAGTTGTATATTTTTCTACAACAACATACCAAAGTAATTCTATCTAATGTATTTATTTTTTATAGTATTGCTTGAAAGAGGATGAAAAGATCTTAATGATATCTTTAGTGGAATGGGGGTGAGGTTGTAGAAAGAAGAAAAAAAGAGTCAGGGAGTCCTTGCTGGCTGGGTTTTCATGATCGGAGTCTCCACAGCTGCCAGGTTTTAGAGAGAAGTAAATTCACAACTGCACGAGCATACTCATTACTGAATGGACCACTTAGAAACATTAGTCCCCACTTAGCACTAGTGTCTTTGTTGACACCCCTACCAGTCTCTCATTGATTCCTGCAAAATACAGTCTTATAAATATACTTTGTAAGTTGATTATGAAGTACATTTGCAAATGTTCCAAAAAAAAAAATGGAAGAGTTTATGAAGTTAAAAAAAGGGTTGCTGAAGACCGGCTGGAATCACATGCAGAATTATTGACCAAGGCTGATGTGGCAGAAGCATAGCGAGGCATTATGTGAGGAAGAAGAAATCCTTACGGATAATGACAAACCAGGCATTCTAGAAGTGAATGCCATGAATACCAAAGGTATTGGGGGAATACTGATAAAATCCTCGAATTTTTGCAAAAATAACCCTCTTTATGATTATGCTGAGAAAATTAAAGTGAAAGATAGGTTGTGAAATCATGTAATTTTTGTTGGAAAAATTAAACCAGAGGGGGAAACAAAAGACAATTTAATAATGAGTAGTTACATTTGTAAACTATTTTTCAAATTTAGGTAAAATACACTGATTTTTATGTTTTTCATGGTAAGATCCAAATTCATTCATTATCAAGGAAATTTAGGTCCCCAATTTATGAGAATTCACTTTAAATGGCCTTTTCCTGGTATCCATCATGTTAAATAAGATGGAACATCTATAAATGTTCCCTTTTCCCTGGGCCACATGATCTCATATGAGACTAGAAAGGCCCAGCATAAAGGATGTCTGATATGCAAGCACAATTTTGTCTTTAAGGTAGTTTAAAAAAAAAGTCCACACATTTTTGTGTATTTTCTTCAAAAGGCAAGGTTTAATTTGTCTCTTCCTCAGTGTGGGGTAGTTAATGATTCGCTTCTAACAAGTAGAATAAAATGAAGTGAGGTGGGTGTACATGGTGGAATATGTACCACCCCGCACCCCAAGAAAGAAAATTCATGTCTACCCAGAAGCTCAGAAGGTGACCTTATTTGGAAACAGGGTCTTTTCAGATGTAATTAATGAAGAGGAGGTAATCGTGGATTAGGGTGGGTCCTAATCCAACAACTGCTGTCCTTATGAAAAACAGATGCACAGAAAGAAGACAGCTGTGTTGAGATGGAAGCAGAGACTGAACTGGTGTATCTATAAGCCCAGGGAATGCCAAGGGTTGGTGTAAGCTACCAGAAGCTAGGAAGAGGCGAGGAAGGAATTCTCCCCAACCCCCAGAATCTTGAAGAGGCAAGGAAGGAATTCTCCCCAACCCCCAGAATCTTCAGAGAGAGCCTGGCCCTGCTGACACCTTGAGTTTAGACTTCTCACCTCCAGAAGTAGAAGAGACTACACTTCTATCATTTCAAGGCACTCAGGTTGTGGTACTTTGTTATGGGGATGACTTTAGAGAGTACATGATAAAAGACACTGGAACTTCCTCTTTGCCCATTCTCTCTTGGATCTCTCACTCTAGGGGACATCAGCTGCCATGTCATAAAGATAGTCAAGCAGCTGACAGGCAGGCACCCATGGTGATAACTGAGGCCGCCCACCGACGGCCACGTGAGGAAGTCACGTTGAAAGTGGGCCTTCCAGCTCCAGTCAAGCCTTTGCATGACGGTAGCCCTTGCCGACATCCTAACTACACCCACTTGAGAAGCCCTGAGCTTAAACCCCCACTAAGTTGCTCCCAAATTTCTGATCCACAGAAAGCGTGTGATAATAAATATTCATTGTTTTAAGCCACTGAGCCTTGGCATAATATTTTATGCAACAACAAACAACTAATACCCTTTTCCCCTCAGATCTAATTTCTCCACCTCCAAAGCTGCTGAAGATCCAACTACAATCAAAATGCATTTAGAATTGAGCAGAGATTTCTTCTCCCAAGGCTATTAAAATTTTCCATAACTTCATTTCCACTACTTATCTACCTCCTATTTCTGATAGATTAAAAAGTGAGATTCTTTTCTTCTACAGAACCCTCTCTCTCTCTCAAAGCACTAATGTAAAGCTTCTAAATGAGGGGTGGTTGCCAGTTTCATAAATGAGATTTATTAGTTTTATCACCTCAGATATTTCCAAAACGATAGGAAGCTTCTCCTAGCCCTTTGGAAAATGCCCTCTGATGCAGATTCCAATGCTGGCATTCTATCCGGTAAGCTTCAGGGGCTGTACAAGGGGTGTAGAGTGGCCTCTGGTCTCCCCAATTCCTCAGGAAGACCTGCTGCTCTGCTGCTCCAGCGGCATTCCCAGTGAGCATACAAAGGAGGGAGGGGACCCTTGAGAACAGAGTGGAGACAACTCTCACAAAGATGTGACAGAGTCAGGCATCTCCCCCTGCTTGACCTAACAGATTGATCAGCACCTGCTGTGCTCTGGGTGCAGGACTCCAGGTCTTGGACAGACAAAGAAGGGTAAGACAGGGGCCCACCACTACCCATCAGGTAGGTGGAACCTAAGAAAAGATCCTTACATGCCGTTGGGGAAAGACAATATTGCAAATATGTATGAAGTTCAAAAGAAACCAAGAGGAGATGAGGCGAGCTTGCTAAATGTTCTTTATTCTAGACTTGGTTTGTGGGTGCATTTGTTGGCCACTGGAACTTGTATGGGAACCAACTTCAAGGTGAACACGACACCCCATTCCGTGTTGGTGGAGGAGGAGCAGGAAGAACAGGGGAGGAAGAGCACATCCAGGTACATGGCGGGCTCAGGCCGTAGCTTCACAGCCCTGGGAGGAAGGACTGAGCTCTGACGAGCACCCGCGTGTGAAACCCCGTGCGGGGCTGGCGGTGGTGAGAAATGCCAGCTGGTCTTGTAGGCCAGGTGCGGTGCTGTGTTCTAAGTGCTTTGCACCTTTTAGCTCGTTAAATCCGTGTCAACACCTGAAGAGGCAGGTACAGTTATTATCCCTGTTTTGCAAATAAAGAAACTGAGGCACAGTAAGAGGCAGAGCTGGATTCAAACCCAGACATCTGTCTCCAGGTTATGCCTCTCCATATGAAGCTCTTAACTATCCTGAGTGTCAGGGAAAGGATGCTGACTCTTTATTACTGATGCTGATTTGGAATTTTAATGAAATGGGGCACAAGGCAGACCTTCAAACCTTTTCAGCAAATTATCCAGGTCTAATACTGGTGAGTTTGATACTACAACCTAAAGCTGATTTGAGTCTGTGCCTGGTAGATAAGTTAAAAAAATAAATCAGGGATAGGCAGACTGAGCTGTTTTGTGTTTTGTGACCATTCCCCCAAAATAGTTAGGAAGCTAATGGTGACTCACATCCATGCATCACGATGTATATTTTAAGTCTAAATTTTAGTGTCATGTTTTAGAATGCAGTTAATTACATGTGCTCATAATTGCCCGGTGGGGAGGCAGATCAGTGGGTTGTGGAATTGCATGGGCTGTTTAGTGTTACGTAATAAACCTGGGACCATGCTATGAGATGCTGGATGCCACGTAGGGACTCCCTGCAGCTCATCAGAGATTTACTTGAAATGGAAGCTGCTAAGAAAAGGAGGTTCTGAGCCTCAGCTATGCTGAACCAGCCCTTCCCTCCTTAATCCACAGCTCCAAATAATAGCGTAGGCAGCTAAGATTCATAACCCACCCGAGAGTGACGTAATCAGACGACTAACACTGCAAGCTTTCCTCTCTCAGGGAAATCTCTCCAGAGTGCAAAATGAAGCAGTCTCCTTCCTCAGTACCCCCTGCCTTTCTGTAAGTTCACAGTTTGTCCCATGGCAGGAATGGCCCAGATTTCAACGAGCTAAGAGTGGTGAATGGACTCTTGGATATTCCAAGAGATACAGAAAGCCAATACCCTTTCATGCCTGTTATTAGAGTGCACCCTTGTGTAGAGTCTCCCGGACCCTTTTACAATGCCATGGTCTCTTGCAATATGATACTCATGCATTTTTGTTCCATTCTAAGAGGCACTTTTTTTTGCCTTTCAAATCTCTGAAGTTGGTACGCATGTTCCAACTGTTAGCACCTTCCAACTGCTGCCATGTGGGCAGCAGCAGTGACATGGTACATAAAATCATGCTGCTTCTTATAATGGCCAGAATCTTGGGAGTCATGGAATCTGGTATTTGGGGTAAATGCAGGAAGCTGCCTCTGATTGGAGGCAGCCAGTCTGAGGCCTTCTGTAGTGCCAGGATCTCGTCTGGACCCCTTGGGGGCTGAGAAACTCAAGATGTTGGTCACACCTGTGACTCATCTGTGACAGTCTTGGAAGGCAGCATTGCCTCCTATGTCTCAGCCACCCTGTCTGTAAACTGGAGCTCATAACAAGCATCCTCCTGATAAGAAGCTTTTGTGTAGGCTGACCAGATGTCCCATTTTAAATGGGACACAAAACAACAGTACTGTCCTATTTCAAATGGTACGTACAGTCAGCCTCATCTGACTGGCTAAATTCAAGGTGTCAGTAAGCTGACCCTATGCACCATTTGAAACAGGACAGTACTGTTGTTTTCTGTCTGGATTAAAATGGGACATCTGGTCAACCAACGGTGGGTTGTCTGTGAGTCTACGTACACAAAGCACCATTCCTATAATGTGACATCAAAGAGTCTCAATTACTGCCACTTGGCTTACAGGGCCAGGAGTTGGGCAGTGAGTGAGGCATTCACCTTGGTCACCAAACTTAAAGGGTATCAAATCCTCAGCAATCAAGACAAATAATATTTTCATGCACTGTTTTTAAGAAGTCAAAATTAATGGTAAAAAAATTCAGGATAACAAAAATAAAAATTTTAAACAGACAGGATCTGGCTCTTCACCTGGATACCACACCTCACTGCCTTATCCTCAGCCCTGCTCCCTGGGATCCCATCCTGAGTATTTAGAATACTGCACTGAAATATTATATAGCTTGGCTTCTAAGTGTTTTGCTGTC
The DNA here is from genome assembly GCA_004026885.1 of Lyroderma lyra. Classification (NCBI taxonomy): domain Eukaryota; kingdom Metazoa; phylum Chordata; class Mammalia; order Chiroptera; family Megadermatidae; genus Lyroderma; species Lyroderma lyra. The sequence continues at coordinate 44,316 of PVJL010001655.1, forward strand.
CCCTTACATTTTGCGCCTGAGGCTCTAGTGCCTCAGCTCCTTCAGCCTGGTCCCAACTCTGGTTACATTTCTGATGCCGGACTGGCTGTTTCTACTTGTGCGTGATGTTAACTCTCCTTTCACTCCTGCACTCATTCAGTCAGCTCCCCCCCCCCCCCCCCCCCCCCCCCCCCCCCCCCCCCCCCCCCCCCCCCCCCCCCCCCCCCCCCCCCCCCCCCGCCCACGCTCCCTGCCTCCGATCTATGCCAGATACCGTGGCGGGCTCTGGGCATGCAGTGATGGGACCCAGCACAGGCCTGGGAGAACACCGATAGGCGTTACGTGTGCGGTACATCCGCTAGGGGCGTTGTAAACGCATCGCACCGCGTTCGGTGAGCAACCCCTCTGCAGGAGCCACGCACACGGTATGGAACGGGCACGACAGGGAGCTCAGGAAGAGAACAGTCACTTCCGTGGGGGTCAGGATGTCCTTGTAGAACACTCATTTACAGTGGCCTACTGGAAGAGGAAGTGAGAAACCCCTCTGGAATTCAAAAATTGCAGGCACCTAGCACAGTGCCCACCACATAAGACACACTCCATAAATAAATGCTTGTAAAAATGATGGTTCAAATGGATGAATTCCTGTAAGTGAGATGGAGAGAATGCACTTACATCTGGCCCACCAGGCATCCTTTCATTGGCCTGGGATGTGGGTGGGTGTTGGAAGAATCAGACTTTGCAGATGACAGATCTGAACTTGAGACTTGGCTCCGCCACTTACTATCTGGGCAACCTCGGTCCGTTTACTTAATGTTTCCAAAACTATCCCCTATAATAAGGTTAATAACCCCAAGCGTGCGGGTCTTCAGTGAGATTACGGACGTGCAAAGTGTTTTGAGTCTGCCTCACAGGAGATCCTCAGTAGATGTGCCTTCCTTTCCTTTCTGCTTGGTTTTGGGTCTTGATGAAAGTGTGGGTCAGAAAAGTCTAAATCAACCCCAGGCAAAGAAAGGCATCCGGGAAAGGAGCAATGAGATTCCACGGCGGCTGTCACGCCCAGGGCTCTGACCACACAAAGAATGGACTCAGTCTGTTTCTTTGCATCAATACACTGTAAGCAAGCTGGCTATGGGCTTTGAATAATTCAAGTTAATTTCCACAAGACAGTCATGAATGGATTGGCTTCTGCAGGGGTGATGCCAGACTGCAGTCATTAACAGCTGCGTCCTGAAGAAATGTGGGCCTGCGGAAATGCTTTGAGGACAGGAGAAAGGCGTGCTGGGGGCAGGGAAGTCCTGAGTACTACCGTGGAGATGCAAATAGGGGCTGTGTCAGGAAAACAAAAGTTGAACCATAAAATGTCACTTCACATGCAATTGAAGAGAGATCTATGAGAAATAAACTGTAGAAAACTGCTCATATATATCAGTGTATTGCAGGTGCCTGGCAAAACATTTCTGCAAAAAATACTCAGAACGGTGTATATATAAAATCTGTCCTGAGCTTTATGGTTCCTTATACAAAGTCATAATGTATATAGAATAGAGGAACACAGAGAACCAGTTCATTGCTTTAACCTCATGCTGGTCAGACGAACTTGGAATAATCTGTCAGACTTACACGGTATCACACAAGTACAGTCACCATCTCAGGAAGATCCAAGTGGCAAGGGCAGGCCTGGTGGCATTCACTTCTTAGGGAGGCTGGCAGATGGGGAACAGGATAAGATTCTACCTGTAGCGGCCTAGGTCTCTGATAAGTACATTGCCACTGCCCCCATTTCACAGGTGGGAGAACTGACACCCTTACATAAGCTAGGACACACAGGCAGAAGACACTGCCATGGATGGAAGCCACATGCAAGCAAAGGTCTTGAACATCACTGTTCTCTCAGCTCTTAGAGAGGGGAGACGTGGTAAGTGCTCAATAAATCCTTGTTGTGCAAGTGAGTGCAGATGGAGAACCCAGGTTCAGCTGCCTGTACGTCTGGAATTCCTTCCATGGGTTTCTTGCAGCGATGAGAGGAATGAAGCTAGTCACCTGCCCAGAGGAGAGGATTCATGGGGTGCAAGTAGAGCTGTAGCCTTTGAGAGGGCAGGTTAGGGAGATCTCTTGGGAAATTCCAATGTTTAAACAGTGAACTGCCTCTTCCCCCCAGTGTCTGCCCAGGCCATTTCTCCAGACTAGACTGTACTAAGTGCCCCTTCTCGGTGGTCCTATAGTAGTGTATAAGGAGCACAATGAGGCAGCGTGGGCTCTAGCAAAAGCATGATGCTCAAAGGCAGCAGACACACTTCCAAACCTCAGTGTGGCCGCTGACCAGAGATGTGACCTTGGAGATGTCACCTGAACTCGCCAAGTCTCAATCTCCTTGTCTCAGAAGAGTATCTTAATACCCATCTGATCACCTTCCAGGGTGAATGCAGCTCCACAGGCTGCACACTGCCACCTGCCAGGTGAGTGGTACCCTTGGATGTGTACAGCACAGCTGCCGGGTTCCTGAATGAAGCACAGCAAAGAGAAGCCACCTGCGGAGCCAGACAAACCCGTGTTCACATCAGCTCTGTGACCTGCAGGCTACATAGTCTCGTCTCAATTTCCTCACTTGTAAATGAATATGTAAATGAAAAGGGAATATGTATGTGATAGGGCTGTTCTGAGGATGAAATGAATTAATATACGTAAAGCACTTAGAGGCATGTAGTAGGTGCTCAAGAAATACTTTATTGTTGTTATTTTAATATGTCATTTTATCATTTTTCATTCTGTATCAAACCAATCTATCATGAAGTCAGTTTTCCTGACTAGCCTGGAAGCTTCCAGAAAGCAAGGGTTGTGTCCACTTATCTATGGACCACTGTTCTTCCAGTGCGGGGCAAATACTGGGTCCTTGGTAAATATTTGTTGAACTATTATAATATGATCCAGCTGTTGACAAATAAAATTCTGAGTCTCTTTGTCTGTATCTCATCACGAATTGTGTTCTGCTTCACAGGGTGGGAAAACTGAGCCAACTACCTCCTCATTTGTCTTAGTTAAAAGGTTTGGATTTCACTAAGCTTCAGATTTCACTGAACTTTCCTTCCCCGGCCTTAGCTTCAACGCAAATCCCTTTATTTTAAGGGAAATTAACAAAGAACTTGCTCTCTGGCGGTCAGCCAGGAAACCACACATAAGAAAGGCTCCTGTTTGAAAGGACTTTTTAATCTGCTGTTCTTTGGGTCATACGATCACGTAGAAGAAATACACTGGTAGACCATCTACCCAAGGCCCAGCATCACACAGCCTTTGTCTTCCAGGGTCAGAGTTATTACAGAATCAGTTAGGTAGCACCATGTCTGTCCATGTTTTCAGGGCCGTGTGGGGCTGGGTGGGCCTTCATTTGTACCCACAGCCTAGCTCCACTCAGGCAGATTCCAGATTCACTGACTTAGGGGAAGGAGGTTGGATTTGTCCATGGTCTGCACATGATGGTGGTGAGTAGAGGTGACTGATGGCTAGAGAAATTTGAGACACAAAAGCCCTTGCTGATTTTGTCAATGATTTAGAAAATTGGGTAACAAGTTTTTAAATAATAAGTATGTACTAGCTGTAGTACTCTTCTAGTACTGGGCCTTTGCTTATATTTTATTTAATCTAGTCATCACAGAAATTAAGGTAGGGATAATGAACTTCCAGATTACAGACTCAGAGAAGCTAAGAAATTTGCCCGAAGTCACACAGCTAAAATTCAGATCCAGGTCTGAATCTGAACACTGTGTGCAGGGTTAAGCATTTGGGCTCTGGAATCAGAAGGATCTAGATTTAAATTCTAGGTCTGCCTCTTAAGAGCTATGTTGTATTAGGGGACCTATTAAAACTTTCTAAGTCTCAGTTCCACCACATATAAAATGAGAATTATGAAGGGGAAATGAGATAAGGCAGCTAATGCACTTTGCACAAAGTCTACACAAAGTAGGTGTGTCTTCAAGTTCAGTTATTTATGACTATTTTTAAATTTACTACTCCTCCATCAGCCTGTATACATAACTCAGATGTTCCCCATTTTCCTCATTCTTAAGAGGACAATGGCATTGCAATTTTTTAATTTAGAAATTCTAATCTGCTTCACCTGTTTCATTTAAATAAGGAAGTATCCCATTTAGAAACAGGAGGACTTTATCATTTGTCCTTGGAAAAACTGAAAGGGGTAAGTGGATAGATAGCTCAAGAGAGCTTGCGTCTACTTGCAAGACATTAGCCTGAATACTAATGTGTTAGTTGTTTAATAATAATAAAAAAAAGAATATTAAAAAGGTCCTGATGATATTTAACTGTATAATGAAATCCACAGAAACTGCTAGACCGCGAGGGGGGGGATGAAATACTGTGCTGTGTAATAACGCTGGAAGCCATGGCGTTGGCATCTGGTGCCAGGGCCCCTGGGGCTCTTCCATGTCAGGCTAGAGAGGCTGCTCGGTCCGGGGCATGGCTGGGCACTTGGTTGCTGTCCCTGCTCGCGTCAATGGCCCCAAGTGCCCAAGTGCTGGGCTGACCAGATGTCCTGTTTTAAATGGGACAGAAGACAATGGTACTGTGCTGTTTCAAACGGTACGTGTGGTCAGCCTACTGACACCTTGAATTTAGCCCAGTGAGACCAGGCTGACCACATGTCCCATTTGAAATGGGACACCTGGTCAGCCTACCAAGTGCTGCTTCTTGCAGTGTCTGTGGCACTGAGCCTTTAAGTGGATGTATCCTGGCCACACTGGAATGTCCCTAAACCCTACCCGAGGCCCTTGCCCATGACTACTTAGCCCAGGTCACTCTATCCTGTTCTCTTCTGCACTCTCTGCCTGTGTTCTTCCCGGTTCACTCCGTGTCCACTCCAGGCTTCCCGGCTTTGGTGATCTGCTGTACATGTGTGCTTTGTGACTCTCTCTCTGCACCTGCCCTCAGGCACACTGCAGATACCTACCCTCTGGTCCCATGCACTTGATCATGGATGGGAAACGCCCTCTCCCCACCAGGATTCCAAGAGAATGTTCTGCTTGCTCCGTGGGAGTTTTCTTTCATCGTCCACCCTAAGGCAGTTAGTTTGGCCAACCTATGGTCCATAAGGGAAACCAAGGCCCAGGGCCATGCGCTCACGGTGCGGGCTGGTGGCAGCTTCACCGCTGCTGGGCAGTATTAATTTTCAGTGAGGGCAGACTGTGTCTGGCCCTTCAGGAGACAGAATTAGGACTGGGCAGCAGGCAGTAATACGCATTGTGGCTGGAAAATATTCCTCTGGGGGACACTGAAATGCATTTCCGCAGTTTACACATGGGCAGCAGGTCAGAAGCCTTCTGGGTTTATGAGTACTGACGTGTGTAGTTTCCTGGGGTCAGTTGCATGGGAATCTCCAGTTTTGCTAAGGAATTTGGATGAATGGAGGGGCTGGCTGAGAAATTACTTCCTAGCAACAGTGACAGCTGAGGGAGGCAGGCTCTGTGCAGGTCACTGTCCTCAGGATTGTACAGGGGTCCTAGAAGGCAGAGCCACTGAGCCTGCCTGCTCTCTTAGAAGAGGGTTTGTGGCACAGCACCCAAATGCTTCTGGGCCCCTGGCTTATGCCTTAATAGAAGGAGCAGAAGACCGTGTCTAAGCTTAAGGTGGTGCCCACAGGAGAGTTAGCAAACTAGGACTGGTGTCGTCACTCACAGTCACTGCGTCTGTGGTGTGAGCTGGCTCAGAGTTCCGAGTGCTTTGTACATTCATTTCACTGAACCCTCACAACTGCCTATGGGGAGGTGCTGTTTGCACCTCATTTTACAGAAGAGGAAACTGAGGTGCAGAAAGGTCAAGGAACTTGTCTAAAGTCACCTGAGAGTCTGTGTTCCTACGTTGCCCATCCTGTTACCCCTGGCTCTGTGGGAGACAGAGAGCAAAACTGTACAGAAAGAGAGGTGGACAGGGCATTGGTTCTGGGTGTGTCAATGGCCCAGCACCCTGTTGCTTTGTGAGTTTGGCAAAATTGCCATACCTTAGTTCCCTCCTCTGTGAAATGGGGGTTATGCCAGCTTGAAGAGCTTTATGAGGAGGGGAGAAGATAATTGGTGTGACCCACCAAGCCACAGTGGGCATTCTATACGTTAGCTCCTATTATTACGGGGAAAGCACTTCGTATAGCTTGGACTATTGTATACTTTTTAAACTCCACAATGGCAAGATTGTCGTATGCACCGTCATTGAAGAAAAAAAAATGCTAACAGTGAAACTATCATACACCATTGACTGTAAGACACATCTCCATTTCAGCCATGTTAAAATGCTAAATACAGAGTAGTATGTGTATGTATAAACAACCTAAAAAGCACCTAGAATCCCACCCCACAACCATCACCCCAGTATGGATGGAAAGCAATCCAGAGACAAAGACAGAGTGCCAGTTTTACGAGGTGCACAGAGCCCATACCACAAGGGGACAGAAAAGCCACACCCGGGTGTCCATCTGGGCCAGCTTTTTGCAGGTCAGGAGTACATGAAGGCCGTCAGGCCTGGCTAGGCTGTTCATCATTCATGGAGCCACAGAGTTTAAAAATGGCTAAATCTGGCTCTACCTAGAAGTAGAAAGTAGTAATTACAAAGAGGTGTAATTAATTCCTTCTTAATGGGCCCTTAAAATGTGCAAATTTGGACTCTGTGAGTAACCCGTGAATAGGAAGAGGCCACAGGGTGTAGAGGAGCAAACCACTGGGGACTTTGAGCCTGGAGACTCTCGTCCTAGTCTGGCTTTCCTGTCTAATTAGTTACAGGACTTGGGCTGCTTGGTTCATCATTGGACCTCATTTACCCCGGCTACCAACAAGGGGCTGAAGGGGGAAGTAATGAGGTTTTTCTAGCTCTGAATGAGTATGTGTCTACACCTAGGGCACCTGTGCATGGATGAAAGTAAAGATGGGATAGGAAACAGCACTCTCCAGTGCTTTCGGCATCACCAGCCTGTCCCCTGGACAGTCCTCGAGCCCTTTGCTGCCTGAGCTTTCTACCTGAAAAGGAACTAACATGCTGGAGGGAACCGCCTTCCTAAAGCAGATCCAATTCTAATGCATTCGAGATTTTTCTTTCATCCCACCAAGCAGCAGTGGAAGAGACTTTGCATTCAAAACTCTTGTTTCAGTTTGTTGCCCAGTGTTGAGTCTGGTTATTTAAGGGGTCACCCACAGGAAAACAGATGAGAGAGATGTTTTCAGCAAAACATCAACAATGACAACTCCCCGAAGCCCCGAATGCTTACCACAAGACCATAAGGAGTCTAGAAACGCTTAGTATAAAAGAAATGATGGTTGTAAAGTAAGTGGCCACCAAGGAGCATGAGAATAATGACAGGACGCACAAATCCCAAATGAACAGCCAGAAAATTCAGAACAGCCACAGGAGCAGCATAAACACTGCGCATCAACTCAAATCAGCACCCACTTACTTGGCCCTCATTTGGGAGGAACACAGAGGTGATTTGGCCACCATTTTTGTGCCCAGAGGGTTCTCAATATTCTCAGGGAGCAGCAAGTATCCAGATCCCTTTACTGCAAGGCAGCCTGTGCAGAGTGCTAGGGTAGAGGTGCAACAAAAGGTGAGAAAGGGGGATCCCTAATTTCAGCTAGAAGGTCTGTGGAAAGCTCTGTGGTGGATGGTAGATGGAGTGGAATGGATTGACAAAATACGGCAACCGGTGGAGACAGGAGAATTGGCATTCTCAGTGACTGGGACAGTATCTGCAAGATCCACAGTTCAGGACAATAGTCTAGTGAATGGCGACTTGGCCATGGATTTCACATGTGTATGTGTGTTTGAAAGATAGAGAATGAGATAGATTGATTGATGATTTTTATCCTATAGGCAATGCAGAGCAATCCATTTGCTTGGAGGAGGAAAGTGCCATGAAAATGAGCTAAGTCAAAGATTTAAAATAATATTATCTTCCAAAATGACTTAAAACCACTGCTGTCTCCATAAAACCATCCACTCCATGATAATACAGTAGACTCTCCATTAACCAGCACCCGTGGGGATTGGTAGATGCCGGATAAATGTAAGCAGACTCTCCGTTAACTAGAACTCAAGCAATTGGTATAATCTCAAGTGACTGGCAAAAGAATTTGCTGATTGCTTGAGTTCAGGTTAACAGAGAATCTACTGTCATGATAAATACCATTTATGGAGCATCTATCAGTGCCAAGCCTTTTCCAATCGCGATCTCACTATTCCTCACTACAACCTTCTTAAAGATGTATTACTGTTATGCCCATTTACAGATGAGGATACTGAGGTTCTGGGAAAGGACATCATCTGTGTATCATGGCAGAATGAGGATTAAAGAAAAGGTTATCAGATTCTAAAGACAGCTTTTTCCCACCTGCAGTACATACCTTTCACTATGTGCTACTGATTTGATCAGACCAAAAAAGAAAATGCCCCTGTATTTTAACGGCTAGAGTCCTAGACGAGAAGCACCGTCATTAGCACAGCTCTTCAAGGTTCACTCTGAGGAATCCCAAGTGCCACACCGTAAGGTACCATGCAGCAAAGTGGTCCCATAAACGGCACTCACCTGATGGATCCGCCATGATATGGCGGGGCCACACGTGACTTCTATTCTAGCAACAAACTACTGCCGGATGTGGGGAAGAGTAGCACTCCCACGTTCTGTCCCTGTGACCATGCTCAGATGAAAGGGCTGAAAGCAGAACAGGGTCTGTCTTTACGACTTGAATGATATAAGGGACAGTGGATGACACAAATACAATTTTCTACTTTCCTAATTTTATGATTTCTGGTCTCCACTGCAGGAGCAAGCATAATAACAATCCTTCTGATTCTAGGGTAGGGTCTCCTTTTAGAAAATACTCATTTTTAGCACAGTTAGGGTTAAGACTTGATGAGAAACTCAGGGCTTTCTCTTTAGCTCCCATCACACAAGGTGCTTGAGGCCCACCTAAATTTCAGGTGCCAAAGGGCTCAATAACCTGATATCATCCCTTTCTGAATATTCATACCTCTGACGTGCAACTAGAGCTATATTATTATGCAGATCATAAACAGAGGAGGAAAGAAAAGATCTCTCTAGGAACCTCCATCAGAAATGCAAATTTCTGGATTCTAGGTAGGTACCTGGAACCTCAGCTAGTAGTTTTCTTTGGGGGAAGATTAAAACTAGAGGAAACCATATGTTGCACTTTAGTGAGCCAGAGTGAAGGGACGGAGGTATTAAAAGCAGATATGAAACGTGCCAATAAGAACCTTATTTTATACTGAAAAGGTGACATACGATTTACCTGGTGCTCTTACCTCTGTGCAGGCCATTCCCTGATGGCTAATGTGCCCTGTGCAGAGACAATGCGTCTCCACAGTCTACCCCTTCCACCAATATTCAGTGTTTTCCCGAATAGGTTTACAGCTACAAAAGCCTCAGCTGCTGTGTAATAGCTCTGGTTACAGCAGAAAACGTTAGTCATTTCATTATACACACTCTGAAAGGGGTATATAAAAGTTTACACGAGCAAAGCTGCACTTCTTCTGAAAGCTGGCTTTAAGAGCTCCTTCTACCTCGCCATATTTTAATTCTTTGAACCTGGAGCAACAGTTCCATTTTTACAACTGATAGCACAGGAAGTCATTAAAACACTTGGCTCTGGTGTGTCTTGGCCCCTGCCTCTCCTGGAATGCTGTGAGTTGTTATGGCCAGAGCATTTGTGCAAGCCCATGAAGGGAAAACATATTGAAATAATTTCTGTGGCTGGTGAGGGGAAGTTAACAACAGGGATCACATCTAGGCCACACGATGTAGTGATTTGAGAGGATGGGTGCTAGAATCAGAGGAAGCTTAAATCCTAGAGCTGCCTCTCAAAGCCTCAGTGTTCCCATCTGCAAAATGGGAACAATAATGGTACCTGCTATATAGGATGTGTGAGGGATTAAATGAGACATGGAAAACACATAGTAAGTGCCCAACAAAGGTCAGGTACTATTATTGTTGCTGAATTAACATCATTATTTCTGCTTCAGAGCAGTGTTCTGGAATATGTGGCAGAATTAAATTTCATAACCACATCCCCCTGTTGTAATTCCTTATCTTAAAACAACTTTGTTGAGATATCTTTGATATATAAAAATTGTATATATTTAAGGCATACAACTTGATGTTATGATATATGCATTGAGCAGAGATCACCATCATCCAGCTATATAATTTATCCATCACATCTACCCAGTTATTTTATACATATTTGTGTAGGTTGAGAAGATTTAATTTAAGATGTATCCTCTTAGTAAGTTTCAAGTATACAATCCCAGAACTCATTCATCTTACACAACTTTGTACTCTTTGACCAACATCTCCTCATTTCCCCTACCTTTCCTCCCTGGGCCCTTGAGATCATTATTCTACTCTCTGCTTCTACAAGTTTGACTATTTTAGATTCTACGTATAAGTGTGATCATGCAGTCTTCGTCATTCTGTGTCTGGCTTATTTCACTTAGCAATGTCCTCCAGGTTCATCTTTGCTGCTGCAAGTGGAAGGATTTCCTTCTATTTTAAGGCTGAATAATATTCCTGTGTGTTTGTGAGGGTGTGTGTGCGTGTGTGTGTGTGTACCATGCCTTATCCACTCTTCTGTGAACACTTAGGTTGCTCCCGTATCTTGGCTATTGTGAATAATGCTGCAGTGAACACGGGAGTGCAGATTATCTCTTTGAGATCCAGATTTCATTTCCTCTGGATATATACCCAGAAGTGGAATCACTGGACCACAGGGTGGCCCCATTTTTAATATTTTGAGGCACCTCCATACTTTTTCCTCATAATAAATGTAATCGTTTTCTTAAGAGAACTGAAGGTGAACAATGACAAACTCTACCTTTTGCTTCCTTCACTGAAGGGTACCAGCATATGGCAAGATTTACACTCCTATCTGGCCTCGTCTGTGAATATGAGCAAGGGCAGGGTACGGCATACGATGGTCAGCATCCTGCCCTTGTATGTTCGTACCTTCCCAGTAACCACACTTGTTACTTTCTTCCCTGGAATTATATGGCCTAGAAGAATGTCTGGGATTACTCTCTTGTCGGGGTCTGAAAATAATCTCAGGGGACCCACCTACCCAGGGCAGTACACGATTCCCTGTGCCACATTTCTCATAGACCACGTGAGAAGCAGTAAGTATTAGAATCAGGAGAAGCGATAAGTATTAGAATCAGGAGAGCTGGGTTCAAGGCCTCGTTCTGCTCCCTATTAATGACGTGATCTTGGACAAGTTACATAAACTTCTGAGCCTGTTTCCTCATCTGAAAAATGGGAATATTACTATTATTTATTTCAGGGAGTTTTTGTGAAGACTAAAAGATGAGCACAAAAGAGCATTATAAACTATACAGAACCTCACAATGTTACTTATTGTCACTTTTGGTAAGCAGGGCCATCACTGTTTGATGAGTTCCTTACATTAAGAATTCTGAGCCTTTCTGTGGTTGAAGATTGCCACGATACACATAAAAATTGTTGTATTTCTCACTCAAAGGCCAGAGCATTGGGACTGGATAAGGACAGGGTACAATGACGAGAGGGGAAGGATCACTGATCAGGGCCGTGCCAGCCCACATGGCTATGGGCAGGGAAGTGTGGCAGGGACAGAGCAAGGCTCACTCGCTTCTGATTTATTAGAACTGAGTTCACACTTTTCTTCCTTCCTCACCAACATATCTCATTTCACCCTTCTGCTCTTTCCAAATCCCATTCCTGGAAACCCTTTCCCTTCTGGTTTCTTGAGGAACTTGGGGCTTACCACTCACCAAGCATTAATTTTTTAATGGGAGGTGCTTTGAAAGAACCCAGCATTGACCCCATGAAATTAGTCCTTTCTATTTAGAACCATCCAATTATGGAGAAGCTGGAGCACAGCCGGATTTGCAATTCTCTTTGCCTCACCGGTTGTAGAGACCTAATTTGCTGCCTTCTCTTTTTTTCCTTGCCCTGAAATACCTGGCAAACTCAGCAGCTGGAAGTCTGACTGCAAGCACTGTTTAGGAGAGTGGGCCCGCTACGCGATAAGTATTTTAATGCCATGGAGGAGGTGGGCCTGCCAGTTCACGCTTCAGATCTGCAAGGACAACTATATGAAGGGAGGAATGGACGGGGATCGGGGAGAAGGGGGGTGTCAGGGGGCGCAGGGGACAATCGCTGTCCACTGTCCACACTTACCGCTCTGAGTGACAGTCTGGAGGATGCCTGCTTTCCCCCAATGTTAGCTGTCACCAATAGTTTCCAGGGACCCTGACTTTGGATGACCAGCAGGAAGTAGGTTTCCTCTGCCTCCTGGACTCTTATCTATGCAGCAGAAACACACTATAGACTTTAATGACATATATGCAAATGACAGCACAGAGCTATTGATTTATCTCCTTTATTAATATGTCATTGGGGGGTATTCAAAATATAAGCCTTGGCAACAGCCATCCTGATGGGCTTAGATGTGTGGGGGGGGGAAGGAGAGTCTGAGAATGGGACCAAGAGATATTGCACTAAGTACTTGATGCACGCCTCCTTCCCACTCTCCACTACGTGTGAGCTGTACTGCGCTGATCTCCTATTAAGCCAAGGATAGGCACTGTATTTTCTGTAATTTTATCATAAAACATCTCCCATGCCATGCGTTACGCACGTTGTTTTACACGCTGTGACCAGGACTAAGCAAACCCCGGTTTTGCTTTGCCGGTTGGAGCCACGGCAGGCTCTGCCAGTAGGGGGCGCCAGAAGGAGCCTGAGCGGCCAGCGCCCAGAGACTGCCAGGCTTTAGGCTGCCTTGTGGTCCTGGTCGCTGGTCTGTCTGCTTTTTCAGCTCCAGCAGGAGCAGTTACTTCCCTCTCGTAACAATAATTCAAATCAGTTCGCAGTTTTCCTGACATTGTACAACCAGCCTCATGGCGACCCTTCAGAGACCTCAGCACCATCTGGGGTTCCTCGGGGGTCTGGGTTCTCTCAGCTGAGAGACGCTGCCACTGGCCACACGGTACCCCCTTGAGTTGCAGCTCAGGCCTGTAGGTTTTGCTATTCCTTTTGCTTTTCCTGCCCTAGAGGTGGTATCTGCTCGCTGCAGCTGTTACCTCTGTGATACCTTTGCCTTTCCTGATATTTATTATCTACTTAACCATCCTCTATATTCATTCTCTCGGTTAAAATATTTGGTGGTGTTTCTGTCTCCAGATTGGACTCAGACAGATGCACTACTTTTGCCATCTGACATGATTGGCAGTGAGAACTAACAGCATTTCTGTCAAATCAAGACACAAGAGCATGCTCTATGGGTTGTCTGTGGAAAGCCCAAAAGAGACAGCTGGTAGTTGAGAGAGAGAATCTAGGAGCCACGGGAACTATTCATACCTGAAAATTCTCCATATTTCATTATGCCAGACCACCTGAAAGCCACCTGTTGGGATCATGGAGGCACATGTCTATAATATCTCCTGCAACTATTGGGAATATTCAATACGATAAAGCACCTAGCAGCTTATTGTATGTGTGTGTGTGTAAATATTTTTTTCAGAGCAGCGATTGTGCTGTTTCCTGCAGCATTGTTCTAGAGATACCATTGTATTTAAAGGTTTAGGAAAATAAAATTGGAAGCTGCATCCCTTTCCTGTTCTTGATGTTCAAAAGTAGCAGGAATAAAAGGGAGACAATGGACATTCTTTTTCATCCAGGGAAGAGAGGTCTTAAGGGAGTACAGAGGAACAACTTAATTTCTAATTATCTTCAGAGATCTGAAGTAGATAAGAAATAAGGAATGTTTCATGTAGCCCAAGAGGTCAAACAAAGGCTGATAGGAGAAAAAGGGTAATTTTTGCTCAGGTAAATGGGAGTTTTATAAAAGTGAGAACAGCCAAAGGCTTAGAACCTGGGGAAGCAGTGAGTCCCCCATCAGGGGAGGGGATCGGTCAGCGGCAGGTATCTGTGGGCCAAAGCAGAGAGGCTTTGAGCAGCAATGGGGGTGACTGTCAAAGTTCCTTTCAAGCCCAAGGCTATTAAATTCTCTGATTTTAGTCTAAGCTTCCTAACTCATGGGTTAAAATTGCAAAGGTGGAAAAATAATGAGGATGTGAGAGAGAGAAGGAAAGCTGGATAGACGTAAAGCGTAAGGTTAGAAAGGCATTAGGGAAAGCTACACTTGCGAAAAAACTCCCCTTTCTCCTATTATATTTTAAACCCGCTGATTTGGAAAAATGAGAAATAGGTCACAATATGTGGTTTTTAAATTTTTTTTAAAAAATGAGATGATTTGGGTCAACTTCCTATATACCAACGTTACATGCCGTTGTTTCAAAGGCGACTCTTGGCATAGCAAAGAGAGAACATAATAAAAAATTCATGGCAAAAAAGTTGCAATCAATGTAGACTAAGCCTTTGAAAATTAGCCAATTAATCTGGCTTTGCTTTGTTTTTTCATATCGGGGGACTTGATTTACATAAAAGAAGTCTAATGTGAACAATGAACACATACACAAAAAATACGAGTTGAATAAGTGATTACTTATGTACATGACTGGACACTTCAAAGGCTCATAGTGAAAGATGCAGCATGAAAATCTACCTCTGAAATAAACCCCAGAACTGTGACTATCTTAAAACAAGCAGTAATGAATTCTGCAGGGTGAGAAAAGGTCCAAAACAGAACTAAAAGGCTTTTTGTTTGGCCTGCCATGTACAACTGCTACCCTCTTGCTATTGACACGACTTCCTTAATTCTCTCATAGACAGAGCCAGGATCAGTGAATGGAAAACACACAGGAGTAAATTTAAGTCCTTGAAGAAATTTTCAGATGATCTGATCTATATGAAGGAAGCATCATCTACCAGGAAAGGTAATCAAGCTTGAGTTGGAGAACTATGTGAATCTTGAATCCATGGGGCTGTGATCTCTTCCTGCACTGAGATTCTTAGGATTCTTTGGTGACAAGAACATGATGCAACAGATGTTTACTGCTCTGTTCATTCTGATAGGAGAGATTTGAGGCAGAACCAGCACTTATCAGGACATTTTTTTTTTTTGCCCCAACCCTAATTAATACCTCCCTCCAACTCCAGGTGCACCACGACACTCTAGAGGAGACAGGATGCTATACGCTGATCATACTTTGCAGAAGCTAAGGTGCTCTTTCCTGATGAAATGCAGTACAATCATTATGTGTAAGAGTTCTGAGTTCAGAAACTCAGCCGGCTTGGGCTGCCATTAACAAAAGAGCACAGACTGGGCGACTCAAACAACATAAATTTATTTTCTTGCAGTTCTGGAGGCTGGAAGTTTGAGATCAAGGTGCCAGGATGGTTGGGGTTTTGATGTGAGCTCTCTTCCTTTACTTAATGCAAGTGTATGGGAGGCAGGGTGGGGGGAGAGAGAGAGAGACAGAGACACGTGTGCTCTCTGGTATCTCTCTGTATAAGGGCACTAATCCCAGCATGAGGGCTTCATCCTCATGTCCTCATCTAACCTTAATTGCTTCCCAAAGGCCCCATCTCTGTACGAGGGCTGTCCAGAAGGCATCTAGCCATGTAACCATCCTTGTTATATTGACAATGATTAGAGTTTTTTAATAGACAGTCCTTGTATACCATCACATTGGGAGTTAGGGCTTTAATATATGAATTTTAGGGAAACACAAATATTCAGTCCATTATAGAAACAAAAGTGTGAAGCAAAGGTAGGTATGCCAACTTACTAGTTGTGTGACTTTGGCCAAACTGTATACCTTAACCTCAGATACTTCACTGGAAAACAGAAACATCAACAACACCTTGGTGATGAGGGTGTTGGGGGGATTAAATGAACCAATTAACATAAAGCACCTTTCACATAAAAATAGTGTAAGAGACCTGAGTGGCCACTATGGTTGTTATTATTGGTATTATCATTAGTTCAGATGGTACAGAGATATTCTGAAAGTTGTGCCATATGCTGCTCTCTCTCTTTTTGCCTTGCTTTGCTACTTGCTATTTATGCTTAACTTCAGCTCAAATTTTACTTTGTCCTGAAGGACACCCCTGATTGTCCCCAGTGAGTCAGAGGGCACCTGCCTTGCTCTCCCATGACTAAGCCTGTATTTGTGAGCAAACAGCATTCTCTCTCACTGTATTATGAATACAACTTTTCATTTCCTCCCACTAAATAGGCTGTGAGCTACTTGAGGGACTACCCAGAGTTCGCCAAGCTTCACAGTTATGGGCACAGTCTTTACAAGACGACCCTCACTTCAGACACCAGCCTCAAGTTCTGTGTCTGCTGGGCCACCCTCACTTCTGACTACCTGGCTACAAATGCTGGGGTCCTCACAGACTCTCTCACTGGAAATACTCATCACAGAACTCAGAAAAGTGCTGCATTGATGACTGGAAAACAAATCAGAAACCAACCAAGGGAGACATGCATAGGGTCAAGTCTGGGGGGGTTCCAAACGAGAAGCTTTCATCATCCTCAGGGATATATTACCCTTGTGGCACCTCGACGTGAGCCAATGCATACAGTACAGCCAGCTAAGGAAGCTCACCCCAGCACTGGTGTTCAGAGTTTTTATTGAGGCCTCATTATGCCTGTGTGACTCGGGGGTGTCCAACCTTTTGGCTTCCCTGGGCCACACTGGAAGAAGAATTGCCTTGGGCCACACATAAAATACACTCACACTAACGATAGCTGATGAGCTTAAAAAAAGAAAAAAAAAAGGTTGCAAAAAACTCATCATGTTTTAAGAAAGTTTACACATTTGTGTTGGGCCGCATTCAAAGCCGTCCTGGGCTGCATGCAGCTCGCAGGTTGGACAGGCTTGAATGAAACCACTGGCTACATGGTTGTACTCAATCTCCAGCCCACTTCCATTCCCAGGGCTGGTACCAGGTGGATCAAAGCCCCAGCCCTCTAATCACAGGGCTGGTTCTTCTGGCACGACAAGCTCCCATCCTGAGTCATACCATTAGCATAAACTATCAGGTGCAGGCGTGTGGTCCAAGGGCTCTCCTGTGAATAACAACACACTACTATCGCCAGGCTTCCCTCCCAGGGGCAAAGGTCAGTGAAATTCCTTATTACACTGGGGCAGAGATTGTTTGTCCTGAGTACATGGTAGGTGGTCAGTAAATATTTGCCAGATAAAATAACAGAATGAATAAAACAAGACTATTGTTCTCTCCCCATGGAAAGGAAGAGTTGACCAACTACCTTATTTTCTGGGATAGATTTATTTCTGGCATCTGAAACCCTCCCATCACTTATTCGATTTCCTCCTCTACTTCCTCCTATGTTCAGAGTTCTTCCCACTATCATCATTTCTTAGACTGTGAAACAGACTTTGAGTTCCTCTTTAAAACTCTGCCTTTGCCTTTCACGCCTTTTCAGTGGGATTTCACAGTGCTGGGAGCTGCGGAAGTGAGACAGAAAACACTGCATAAGGAAATCAAATTTCTCTCTCGGTAAAAGAGGTGCCTTGATGCGTGAGGGCATTTCAACCCTGGTGTTCATTCCTCTCCTCATTATATTAATGTAGCTTCAGTTGCCACTCCGTTACTTATTATTAGTCAAATCAATAAGCAACCTGAGGGCTTGGTGCTAACTGCCTGTCAAACTGGAGCATGCAGGCGGAGCTGTTAACACTAACTGATATTTCAGGTGTCAAGGGGTACACTGGCTCCTGAGTGAGGTCTGAGGAGCGTAGTGCGGATCTAATAACGATTATTAAGTGCCTGGTATGTGTCAGATGTTGTGCTGGGGATACTGGTACTAAGAAGGCACAACTTCTTGCCTTGAGGAACCTACTGTCCAAGGGGATGATGGAGATGAGAGATGGGCAGCATGCATTTTCCCTCTTAGATTCTTTCTACCCAATTGAAATGCCTCAGGGTCCCCATGTCATCTTCTGAGATATGACTGGCCATATTTAAGATCCCAATTCTTTCATTGCACCCAGGCACTTGCTTTATTTTTCTCCATGGCATTTATCACCATGGGACACACGGTACCATCTATAATGTGTCTGAGGGTTAGCTTCCTCCTCCTTCTGGAATGTAAGCTCCATGAAGGCAAGGACTTTTGTCTATTTTCACTTGTGGCTTTATCTCCAGTTCCTAAATCCACACCTGAAATGCAGTTGTTGTTCCATGACAATTTGTTGTATGAATGAATGAATTTATTTACTAAACAAGGGCTTTCATTTCAACTATACCCCTCTCTGCTAATGAAAAATTTTAAAAGATGTGTTTGTGACAAGATCATTTCTCCAGCATGGGCTGGAAATGCTCCCCAGGCTGTGGGGCCACAGGGAAGTGTCCAGGGCTGCAGAGAGGAGGGACAGGAAACCAATACGCACTCACAGCCAACACTTCAGTATGCCCTTTGTACATGCTGCCTTACTTAATCCTCACTGTAACCCTGTGAGACAGGAGTTATTATCCTCATTTCATGAAGGGGGAAGTGGAGGCATGGTCAAATACCTCGCCTATGGTTCCACACCTATCAGTGCTGGAGCTGAGCTTTAAACCCATGCATGTAAGATGCTATGGTCCCCGTTCTTCCCATCTGTGACGTTAGGCATCTCTAAACCAACCAAGTCCTGGAGAACAGAAACAATGGGCAACACGCACTCACTCCCCTGCAGGCCCTGTCAGACAAAGCTGGACAAACCTGCACCTAAGAAACCACGTGGCCCTTTGCGACATTCACAGAAGGCGAGACAAAGTGGGTATAGAAACACTGCCATGAATGAGCTATTGTCTTTCCTCATCTCTATGTAGACTGCCCCTGGACACTACTGTCTATCAAGGGAGATTCAAGGAGCGAAACTATGGTGGAAAAAATAGGCAATTACGAAATAAACAGAAAGCCATGTTTTAAAAATCTCCATCATGTCCTGCTCTTGACTGCTCCAGAGAACCCAGAACTGTCCTTAATCCCAACCTGAGTTAAAGACACCCCTGAGCCAGTAAAGCCCCAGGGAAGCACGAGGGCTCTGAAGTTAGTGTACTGTCTCCATGCCTTGCTTCAAGGTGGACCTAAGCTCATGTATCAGCCTTTCTAGGTAACCATCCCCTTCCTCCTTCCCACTGCTTTGTGATTATCCCTGCTGGCTGGTATTCTTTCCCCAAGATTGAACCATACTTCCAGCATATTCCCAACCACTAGGTTTCTCTAGACCCAGAGCAGAAGCAACTAAGCGATGCTTCCTAAAAGTCCTTGCTCCTTCTGCACCCTGAAAATCATGGCCAGCCTGGACTGCACTGACACTCACGATACTCCCTGGACTTCACGATTCCTAACTTCTCCTTCAGAAGCAACAACAGGAGGGTACCCTGTTGGCTCATTTATTTCTCAGCTCCTATCATCCCACCTTCAGGATGGTCAGCCAGACAGCCATGGAACTGGCCCTAGGATGTCTTCTAAGATAGTCACATGGCCTATGATGTTTACTTTTTAAAGCTTAGTATTAGAAACATAGTCCCATTTATGAGGGGTGGTATAGAAATTACTGGAATGGGGGGTTTATTGGGGAGGTGGGAGTATTAGTGCACACAAGTTGATTGTGTGACTTATTGGTATTATGTGCCAAATTTCAGCCTATTGTAGATATTGCCAAAGAAGCATATCAAACATGAAGAAAACCCCAAGTGTAGATAAAAGTGAATTTCATGCCATCATTAAGGTCCTCACAAAACAAGGGAAAACACCTCAAACCACTCTGGGAGAGATGTTAGCAGTTTATGGGAAATCCATGGTTTACAAGTGGCATGATCTTTTCAAGCAAGGCAGAGATTCTATTGAAGATGACCTCCATCCAGGGCATCCTGTTGAGGCCACTTCCTCAGACATTGTCAAAAGTTGAAAAAAACTTGTAGTGGAAGATGCCAGATTGAATAAGAAGCAGCTGTAGAAATGGTTGGAGTATCACTTACAATCACTCTGAATATTCTCCATCAGCATCTAAGGATGTCAAAAGTCAGTGCAAGGTGGTTACTGAGAATGTTCATGCTGCTTCCAAAACAACAGCGTACTGAATGTTCATGGCAGTTTTTGGATCTCTGCAGAGACAACAAAGATGACACTTTAAACTGGACTGTCACTGGAGATGAAACTTGGGTTCATCATTATGATCCTGAGTCAAAGCAGGAGTCCCTGCAGTGGCATGAAAAGGGCACGCCACCCTCTAAGTAGTTTAAAGCATTGCAATTGGCTAGAAAAATCATGGCTACTGTTTTTTGATACAGAAGATATCCTGCTAATAAATTACAAGGATAAGTGGGGCGCAATAACTGGAGGCTACTATTCCAGTCTGCTGAAACAGTTAAAAGAATCTGTAAGGAGAAAAGAAGAGGAAAATGGACCAAAAAGGGTGCTGCTTTTGCACAACAACATGCCCATGCACAAGAGCAATGTTGCATTAGCTACTCTTCATAACTGTGGATTCCAGATGTTAAACCACCCTCCCTACAGTCCAGACCTGGCTTCATCTGATCATTATTTGTTCACAAATGTAAAAAAAAAAAACAGCTTCAAGGGAAGAAATTTACAGATAATGAAGAGGTTAAAGCTGCAATTTGAGGGCAAAACACAAAACTTTTTTTGAGGGTATAAATAAACTTATTGAAAGATCTGAAAAGTATATTAGGGTTAAGGGTAAATATATTAAAAGGAAAAATAATAAATAGGTTTTTATATCCTTCTTCCCTTTCATTCCATGACTTTCTTGATCACTCCTGGTAAAGGCCTTTAATTCCCACAAAAAAACATTGAATATATTTTTAATGCACGTTAGACAACTGTTTATAGAAAAATTAAAGGGAAAATTTGAAAGTAATGGTCAGAAGCACAGTTCCTCAGAAATAGTTCCCTTGATTGAAAAGTTAAAACTCAGAAATATCTGGGTTGCACTCAGCTGATGAATCCCCAGTATGAGGAATGACTACTATGGCATCTTTCTGTTTGGTTGGCAATAAGATTGACATCATTCCTTGGTTCCCCAGTGCTATTAGAAAGAGAACAGCTAGAATTGAGACTACTGCCCATTTCAATAAGAAACGAGGCCACATGTCAATAGACTATAGGTAACTAGACATATATAACACTGGGCAGTGATGCAGAATTGATTACCAAGTGTAATTGCAGTAAGTAAGATGCTTTCTGCTCCTGATAATGAAGACTTGTGGCCTATTGAGAGGAAAAAGCATGACTTGCAAGGAAATGAGATGCCCAATATTAAGATTGGGCCTAAAAGCACCCAAATAGAATTGGAAATAACATAACTATCGAATGAGACTGTAGAGTGTAATAATGGTTAAGAGCATGGGCTTTAGAAAAAGGCAGATTTGGCTTCAAAGATCAATTTTAACATGCATTTGTTTTCTGACATGCAGCAAGTTCTTTAAACTCTAAGTCTCAGACTCCTCTACAATGAAATGGGAATGTTAGCAGTGTTTACTTCCCTAGGTGATTGTGAGGATTAAAAGAGACAATGCAAGCAAAGTCTGTGTCTCTCACACAGCAAGCACTCAAAGAGAAAAAAAAGCTACCTATATTGTTTTATTAGTTCACCAGAAACCACCCCAGTTCCTGGAAGGCAACCATCTAGTGATCTACTGAAATTAAGTCAGCCTACAGATGAGATGTACTTTTGTAACTGATAAGATTCAGACCTAGAGGAAAATGGTTCCCCGGGACAGAATCTGAGGTTGTGCCTCATGAAGCCAAACTGCAAGTAGCAGGGAAAAATCTTCCCAGAGTGGGAAATGTGAGAGGCAAGTGCCAAAGGTGGCTAATTATTTCCAACAATTTCTAAAATCCTCTCAACACAAATTTTGCCTAAATGTAAATCCAAACAGTTTAATCCAAAGTGATCCACAGTTTCTACATTATTCAGTTTTTAAAAAGTAAAGAAATCTGAGTTTTCCTTAAACAATTCTATCAAGATTCAAGTCAAGCAGGTGTAGATGCAAACTGAAACAAACAAACAAAAGTCATAGAAAGATATTCTACTTTGGCTTTCTGTTATATCTGGAAAACCATTCATCTTATCTGCTGCTCTCTCCCTCTCTCTCTGTTTTAGTGAACATTAATCTGCACAGATGGTGAACCATGGTAATCTCTGCTACCAGCTGCAGAGAGGAATTTTTAATGAAATGGGAATTTAAAGGTTTTTACACAAAGCACTAGAATCTCTTCTACTTTTTCTCATAATGCTCAAATTATTTTTTCTGCCAGGGGTTATAAATGCATGATTGCAGCACTGCCTCTAGAAGAAAGTGACCTACTCCTGTTCAGAAGGTCCGCAGTGCTTTAACCATGCTATCTCCTGCCCCACCCAGAATGAGGGGCCAGGCCTCCAGTAGAAGGTACTCAGTAGCTAAGATTACAAGATTTAGCCCTGAACTGACCTTATTCCACACTGCAAACCTTGCCCAATCCCTCTGTCTGGCTTTTGTTGATATGCCCCCTGATCGTCTGTCCTCCCTTTTAATAAATTCCACAGAGCTATGGCCTCGATGTAGCTGCTTCTCTAATCTCCAATGAAAAGATTTGTTTCCTCGTCTCCCCTCGCTGGTTCAGCACTGCTTAGACTGACCACCTGGCATTCTGATACCTCCTGCTTGGCCTTAAGATCCTTCTCTACAAATGACACCCAGGAGCAACTCTGTTAGACATGGCAAAGTGTCTACAGTCACTCATCCTCCTCAGTTCTTGTCCAAGAGGGTTGAGGATGGACACTTACAATCATTCTCAAAGAAATGGTACAGGAAGGAATATTAAGTTAGTTACAAAGCCTAAATCTTTTTATAAAAATTTCTATAAAAAGTCATATACATACATACACACATGCATAAAAATGAAAACTGAGATACTGTCTAATCTAAATTATATTAATCACTTTTAATAGCAACATGTTACTTTAAAATAGACTTATGCACCTCTAAAGACATTCAAAATATAGTGACACAGGATGATTTTGACACTTATAACAGTTTTTTAAACATAAAATACAAAAGGAAAAAATTTCAGAAAGAAACTCTAATAAAAAAGAAGTACTATCTGCTAATTAAGGCTGGACACAAAATAATTATGTAATCTTACAGTAAGAAGTTTATCTCAAAAAATAATTAACTGTAAAAAAACAAAATAAAAGAAGTTTATCTCTATTGAAGTTAAACTGAAAAGTTTCAGTCTTGAACAATGAATTCTTACGTGTACCCCTTCGATAACCCCAAACCCAGTCACACACCATTTCAAATGCACAGGGAGAATCTTTGAAGGCAAAAAGAGGAGATCAGAGGGAACCCACTGCCATGGAAAGACTAGTGGCTTTAAGATCAGGAAGCCTAGGGTCTGGTTGGAACCTGGCATGAACTTACTTTGTGATCCAGGCTGGGTTAGTAGGGTTCTTTGGGCCTCAGTTTCCTGATGTATAAATTTGTTTGTGTGGTCTTTAGGTCCAATTAATATATCCTCAGGAAACGATGCACAACTCAGTTGGAACTGAAAAAGGAGACTCTCTTACAGATCTTTTATAGTGTTTCGGATGATGTTCACGCAGGAGGCAGGTTTCAGGACCCTGGACAGAGCTATTTTGACTCCACAGGAGGGAGGGGTAGAAAGCAGCTCATCTGACCAAGCAGGAAAAGTCAGGAGCCAGAAGCAGCCTAGATGTCAAATCCCGAGGAAGAATGGCCTCAATTACCCCGGATGGAGTTTGTCACTGCACTCTTTGAGCTCCCATAGCACTTTATAAAGATGTCTGTTAGAACAGTATTTACATCCTGGGCAAGATCACAAGCTTCTTAAAGCAGGGCTCCTTAAGTTTTAGCGCTTACCTGAGTCCTCTAGAAATTCCCCTATCTAGGAATGTGTATTTTTCATAGCCCCACTGACGATTCTGACAGGCACTCATGTTGGAGAGGTTTTAAAGGCAAAGCCCAGGTCTTATTAGGTGCCTGGCACCTACTGGACTGCCAAGAAAGCATGCTAAAAGGATGTGTGTGCTGAATGAATGAATGTATTTCAGATCTTGCAATCCAGCATAAACAATGACCTGCCTTTATTGGACAAGTTACTATGGACATAAGGCAAACATCAATAGAGTGCCACTATCCCAAAGATGTTTTTAAATGAAGCCAGCTGAGATAATCTGAGTTGACACCATAGTGAGAAAGATGGAAGGTGACACCACTACAAATACATATTATTTGTCCTAGTGCATGAGATAATCCCCTTTGGCCAGGTAAAAACTGTGTCACAAGAAAGAAGAGGATGAAAACTTTGAAGTTGAGGTCTGGTGTCTCCAAGAATGAGAGGGAAGAAGATGTGAGGAGTTATCTAAAATCAAGCTTCAGAATGCACAAATCATTCTTTAATTAGTATTCATTAAGACAGATCTACTGCTTCATGGTATTTTAAGATTCTAGAATCTGACCTATAGTTACTATGCTCTGTCTTACAGTGTCCCTATAAGGAAGTTAAAGGCCAAAAGAAAAGGATCACATGGAGTTGAAGCCAATGAAACCATCTGGCAATGACTGATTATACTTACAAAATTGGCAGCCCCTCCTAGGGGATTGCCCTGCCGATCCAAGAATCACCAATAGCTTTTTCTGGGCCATGGTTTTATAGGACATGCTATGCTATTTTACCCAGTGGTCCACAAATCACCTGAGGTCAGGATCACCCTCTAAAGTGACTTGAGCAAATGATTTGTGTTAGTGTGCACCTCCTATGGCCGTGCTGTCATCAAAACACTGGATCAAATCATGCAAGTCCATCAGGATGCTATAAAATATGCATGCAAAGAGAATGGATGTGATGTTGAGAATAATAAAACAGTCAATAAAAGGTGTGAAATAAATCAGCTGTTCTTTCAGGCATGGAATAGCAAATACCACCTACATCCATATATAATATATATGCTGTAAGCACATATATAATCTATATCAGCAGTTATTGACACACTTGGAGAAACACAAAGTAATAAAGGTGTTTGCATCGTGGAAGCATTTGCTATCAAGTAGGCATTGGAATGTTGACAGAGCAATGCTTTAGCCTTTGATCAATGGCTTTGCCAAGGATAATCTCCCTGGTGAATACTGCTCATGGGGAACATTTGTATCCCTAGAAAGGATGGGACATAAATAGAAAAGGCTACACTTATAATAAGGAGAATACACGTAAGTCAGAAAAGAAGGTTCTCAGATAGGTAGCTCTAATATGTTCTAAAGGGATTCTTTGCCTTCATCTAAACCATGTTTTACATTTCAGATCATGGGGAGAAAAGTACCCCTCCCCATAAACAGAACAATGAATGAGCTGGGAGGTAGAGATCCTTCCTTCCTTTTTCCTCCCCTCCTTGTTTTCTGCCCTCTAACACCCTCCCTAATGTTTTTAGAAATTGTGCTCTAACACCAGTTGCTCCTCTGCTCACTGTATTAGCAATGCCAGAACTACTATGGGACAGGCTCTTTGCTACGTACCAGACGAGGAGAATCACAGACATGAATGAGCCACCACCCCTACTGTCAGAAAACCCTATGTAGGCAATTAATGATAGTGCCAATAAGAATGAAATGTTTTCTTTAAAGGATAATATAAGAAAAGAATGACCAGTTCCAACCAAACAGATTGTAAAGTGTCTCATACAAGACAGCACTTGAACTCCGACTGAAGAATGGGATTTTCATCACTAGGGGAGCAGGCAAGGCCTCTCCAGCTGAGGAATAGCATGTTTAACGACCTGGAGGAGAGAGAGGCAATGGTTACACTTAGTCTTCTCTATGGCAGCACCACTGCAATGCTGGTGTTCACCTAAGTTTCTGGCTGGAATGGAAATACTTTATCTTCCTTCTAGCAAAAAAGAATAGGGGCTATTCCACAGGGTGATTTAGAACTTTACTCATAGAGTTTGTTCAGTGTTATCACTCACCTACATGTGAGGGAGTGCTCCCCATGAGGTGTCTTAAATCTCTAAAAATTATATTTCCTCTCTTTCATAGTGCCTATTGTTAACGCAGGGGCCTGAAAGCAGGAAAATTCAAGAAGAGCACCCTACATCATGTTCCCAAAGATATTATGAAGCCCACCCTCCAGGCTCATGCCGAATTCAGTGTGGTTATTTCCCTCCTCAGAGACCTCTTTGTCTCTTCCTGCTAACTGCTTTCTATTAGGAGATGTCAAGTATTTAGATATCTCAATACATGGTAGAATTCCAAATGTAGAAAGGATTGTTACTAGCACCATACTGAATACTGGGCTCATAAGAGTCCCCAAATATTCCACAGCAGTTAGCTTTAGCTAAGAGCACACAAATGGCTTTTAGATTATTACCCGACTCCATAAATCAATGGAAGATGGTATACCAAGAACTGTTGGGAGATGGATATCAATAATGGTGTTTATAAAAAACATACTTGCAAGACTTCAGTGTGCTGCACAGGAAAGAGGAGAAGTGTTGGAGTTTAGTAGCTAAGAATGCTAGTTCTATTCCTTATTGACTATGATTTGAGGCAAGTTATTTAAGTCTCTGTACTTCACTTTTCTCATCTGAAAAATAGGAATCTTTAACATTTTGTAACAGACTTACAGTAAAGAATAAATGATATTTGGAGGCACATCAAACAAGGTATAGAACAGAGTAAGCACCCAATAAATTTGGAGACAGACTATAATAGGTTAAAATGCTGGTACTACTACTTTTCAGTTTGTAAAACCTCGTTAAAGTTATCCAGCTTCTCTGGGATTCCATTTCTTCACATAAAGAATAAATGCTAACTATTTCACAGGGTGCAATGAATTAGCTAGTTGGGACTCAGCATCCTTCTGGTCTTCCCAGTATTGCAGGGGCTGCAAATCTAAAACTACACTTCCCAGTCTCCTTTGCAGCTAGCATTCAGAAGTGAATTAGATTCTACCAATAAGATGCACTTGTGTGGAATTTGGAATGCAGATACAAGACAGAGACTGATTCATTGTTGTTGTTTCTTAGCATTTATTGTTGGCAAGCATGATTGTGGAGGCATTGGGCTTTTCTGTAGTGGAGTTGCAGTGCTCATGAATGGCTGTGGGGGTGTTGAGAGGCAATTGAGCTGCTTAGGGGGGGTCTCTGATCCCACTCCTCTGACTATGGCAGCTGGAACAGCTGTCCTGGTTTCCACAATGTTCTTGGTGTAAGTCCTGGAGGCCCAGACTATGGTCCTCTTTCAGCCATTCCAATGATGTTACAAGCTATTTAAGAAAAAACAACTCAAGTGACCAAAGAGATGTTTGTTCTGCAACTGAACCCTGACTGATAAACAGGGTAGAGGAGGATTTCATAGGCATATAGAACCATGGGCCCAAGGCATCTAGTACTGTGCCTCACATATAACAGGTTCTTAATAAATGTGAGTCCCTTTTCTCTCCATACTCAGCAACTTTCCTTTCTCTATGGAAAGGTTACCATGGCTTGTAATCAACATAATTTGTTTTGTGACCTTTCCATGTGGTGTGTGGGGGAAATGTGTATTCATTCCCTGGAAAGTCAGACCACTGCTCCAAGTTCATATTTTTATATGTAAATCCTTAAAGGATGCTAAACAATGTTACAAGACTGTGGCCTTCATGGACAGAATGGTACAGTAGTTGCTGAACTTGGGAGGTGAGACCATTCCTTTTGGAAATTGAGAGATGGCATTGCTTGGAAAATTTTTCCATGGAATCCAAGAATCAGTTTTGTGTTCATTTATGGCCATTCCTAGTGGTGGTAATGACCAACCTCCAATATTATTTTATTAATTCCATTTTAAAAAAATGCCATCTGAGCATCTATCTACCCTTAGAGTCATTATCTTAAAAAAAAACCCCCACAAAACTCTTCTTTCTGTGCTCTTTTATTCAAGTCCTTTTCAAGTTGTTTTCTAAGCAATAGTAATTGTTCCAGCAATTAAAGTGTCAGGAGGTGGGCAAAGCTGATTCAAATAGTCTCTGACCACATGTTCTAAGAAAGCCATGTGTGAGACAGAGTTAGATTCTTGAATCTGACCTAATTATTAACATGGCTTATTATATTAACCTTATTCCAAATGTAAAATACGCTGAAAACACTGATACTCAGCTTTCCTAGTTTTGTTTCTGGCACCTCAGGCGACTGTTCACTGTTTAAGCTAAAAATTACAGGAGCATTACAGAATGAAGACTGGAAAATGCAATGTACCTGTGAGTTGAAATAATCCTGTAATAAGAAACTCTGTGCCTGCTTTTATCACTCCTATAGAATACCGACTTTACTTAAAGCTAAGGCATCTTGAACTGGGTCCCTCCCCTTGGTGACATACTTCTATGCTTACCTTGGCGCATCCTGTATGAGGTGGGGGAATGGTAGTCAAAGTGGGAGGGTGGTTTTAATCTGTGTCTGGATTTGTGTTCAAAGATGGACAGAAGGTCATGGTATTATTATTTTACAAGGGTATGCAAGTCACCATGAGTAAACTTACTTTCAACAGTCAACATGATTGCACAACAAATGCCTTTGATTCTACAAGTCATTTAAACTGTGTTCATAGCTCATTGTCCTTTCTTGTGTAGACAGTTTTATGTAAGGGGAAGAGGGCTGTCTCCTTTGTTCATGTGGATCTGGGTTCCACTCCTTACTCTGTCACTTCAAACTCTGTGTCCTAGACAAGTCTCTCAGGCCCCCCCTCTGTAGTGTTTTTTTACTCATTTTTTTTCCACATTTAAAAATGATTTACATACAATAAAACTCATCTTTTTGGGAAGAGTGTAGTTCAACGAGTTTGAGTACACACATATGGGTTCATGTAAACACCACCAAAATCAGGATTCAGAACAATTCCATCATCTCCAACATTTCCCTCATGCAGCCCCTCTGTACTCAAACTCTCCTTCTCTACTCTCTGCCACTTTTTACCACCAGAAACCATTGGTCTGTTCTCCATTCCTATAGTTTGTCTTGTCCAGAATGTCATATAGATGAAGTCACACAGTAACTTTTTGAGATTGATTTCCTTTGCTTAGTATAGTGCATTTGAGATTCACCCATGTTATTGCATGCACCAATAGTTCCTTTTGTTTATTGCTGAGTAGCATTCCATTGTATAGGTGTACCGTAATTTGCTTATCTATGTATGTATTGGAGGAGATTAGGTTGTTTTCAGTTATTATGGGTAATGCTCATATAAACATTCATACAAAGGTTTTTATGTGGCCATACGTTTTCATTTCTCTAGTGTAGAATTTTTCAATCCTCATATTAGCAATTAAGCAGGATTTTTTAAGCACCATATTATTATCTATTAAGCAGACTTTAAGTGGAATAATTCTTTGATATAAGAAGCTGTCTTGTGCATTGCAGGATTTTAGTGGAATTGTTGGATATACCCATTAGGTACCAGTAGCATCCTTTGACCTCATGCAACAACCAAAAATATCTCCTCACATTGCCAAATGTCTCTTGGGAGGCCAAATCACTCTCAGTTGAGATCAGTGCTCTAGGGCAAAAATCCAGAAGAGGGACTGCTTGCTAGTCCATATGGTAAACAGATGTTTAGCTTTAAAAGAAACCACTAAGCTATGTTTCAAGATGTCTGTACCACTGTGAATTCCTATCCTTAATGCATCTGAGCTTGAAATGCTCCACATTTTTGTCAGCATTTAGTATTCACAGGTCTCCTAAATTTTAGCCATTGTAACAGTTGGGTAGTTTCTTCATTTTAAAATAAAGGACAACAATACAATACTGTGGCAGACATTAATGTAGCTCATTAATAGTTTCAGTTCTGTGAATCTCGTCACTTGAGAAAATTTCATTTCATGACCCCACTAAGTTGCACTTGACTATAGGAATTGCCTTGGCTGAAGGTGGAAGTGAGGTGATTCACTTCAAAGCAGAAACTGAGGCTCTCTTCTCTATCTTCCCTTCCCCTTGGCAGCCAGTTACATTCCAGATGGTGGGGACTTCACCAGCCAAAGTCCTTGGGTAAGAATGACATGGAGCCAAACCTCAAATGGACATAAGGTAGAAGCAAGAAATAAACCTTTGCCATTTTAAGCCAATGATATTATGGGATCATGTGCTATCTCATCATATTTAGCTTCTGGACTAAAACAAATTCCTATGTGATAAGCTCACTGGGAGCATTTATGAGATAAATGTGATTCATATATTTAGTATAGTTCTTGGCTTAAAATAAGTACCCAGTAAATGGTTGATAGTATATTAGGTTGGTGCAAATGTAATTGTGGTTTTGCATTGTTGAAATTTGCCATTTGATATTGGAATACATTCTTAAATAAATGTGATTATGTTATACATCATTACGCATTTCTCGCTTTATGTTCTTTTGCTAATGACTTATTACTTGTTGTTTATTTTATACTTATTCTAGACTATGGAAGTGACGTTAGACAAAAAGCAAATTCGAGCAATTTTCTTATTTGAGTTCAAAATGGGTCGTAA
The DNA here is from genome assembly GCA_004026885.1 of Lyroderma lyra. Lineage (NCBI taxonomy): Eukaryota > Metazoa > Chordata > Mammalia > Chiroptera > Megadermatidae > Lyroderma > Lyroderma lyra. The sequence continues at coordinate 74,772 of PVJL010001655.1, forward strand.
AGCAGTGGAGACAACTCACAACATCAACAGTTGCACTTGACCCTGGAACTGCTAATGTACAGTGCAGTGGCAGTTCAACAAGTTTTGCAAAGGAGACAAGAGCCTTGAAGATGAGGAGCATAGTGGCCATTGGAAGTTGACAACGACCAATTGAGAGCAATCATCAAAGCTGATCCTCTTACAACCACACGAGAAGTTGTCGAAACACTCAAGGTCAACCCTTCTATGGTTGTTTGACATTTGAAGCAAATTGGAAAGGAGAAAAAGCTCAAAAAGTGGGTGCTTCATGAAGTAACTGGAAATACAATAAATCGTCATTTTGAAGTGTTGTCTTCTCTTATTTTACGCAACAATAATGGACCATTTCATGATCGGATTGTGACGTGTGATGAAAAGTGGATTTTATACAACAACTGGCAACAACCAGCTCAGTGGCTGGACTGAGAAGCTTCAAGACACTTCCCAAAGCCAAACTTGCACCAAAAAAAAGGTCATGGTCACTGTTTGGTGGTCTGCTGCTGGCCTGATCCACTATAGCTTTCTGAATGCTAAACCATTATATCTGATGCACGGGAAACTGCAATGCCTGCAGCTGGCATTGCTCAACAGGAAGGGCCCAATTCTTCTCCATGAGAATGCCTGACCATAAGTCTCACAACCAATGTTTCAAAAGTTGAACAAATTGGGCTACGAAGTTTTGCCTCATCTGCCATATTCACCCGACATCTCACCAACCAACTACCACTTCTTCGAGCATCTCAACAACTTTTTGCAGGGAAAATGCTTCCAAAACCAGCAGGATGCAGAAAATGCTTTCCAAGAATTCGTTGAATCCCAAAGCACAGATTTTTATGCTACAGGAATAAATAAACTTATTTCTCATTGGCAAAAATGTGTTGATTATAATGGTTCCTATTTTGATTAGTAAAGATGTGTTTGAGCCTAGTTATAATGATTTAAAATTCATGGTCCAAACCTGCAATTTGCATCAACCTAATAACAATGTATTCCAATATCAAATGATAAATTTCAACAATGCAAAAACCCAATTATGTTTGCACCAACCTAATAGTACACCATTCAGGGTTCAAGGATGTAGCATCACTGGGATGCTGCAAATACCTATTATATTCTTTTGAAGGACAATTAACAATGTCAAGTCATTTTCAAACCTGTCTTCTATAGGGCACGGTAGGTTTTGCAAGTCTTTCATTAGTTAGCTAAGCTTTTCACATTTTCTGTCTATTTGCCTGTTTCTCAAGAATGTAAAGAGGTAGAAAAACACGATGGTTCCCAAAGATGATGGTGCATCAGAATTACCTGCAGAAATTTGAAAATTCTGATTCTAAGACCTTATCCCACTGAGATTCTAAAGCAATAAACCCAGGGTGAGGCCTAGGACTTAACATATTTTTTAAAAGAGTTCCCTACATAATTGTGAGGAGCTAGATAAATTTGGGAGCCACTATATGAGTTACAGAGGGCAGAAAGTGTGACCCTGAGAATCCAGGTAGGATGCAGAAAGACTCCTGAAACCATCCCAGCTATTTAGGAAGGCCAATGGTCCATACTACTCACTTGGCAGAATTATAAGCTGCCATGGAATGTTTTTCATGCTATTATCCAATACTGAAATGTATCCCACTTACGTTGATTACCCAACTATTAATAGATTGTTGTATGAGTTGAGGACCCTCCGGCTTTTGCCAGAATTTTATGCATGATATGGGACAACAACTATTTTTTGTTGAGTTCTATAAATACAGAAACACATATAAATACCAATAAAATTTCTAACTGTTCATTCACTGACAAATGGGGTGCTCTGCCTGAGTGAGGGTTTCATCACTTCAGGTTTCTTTTTCTTTTTTTAAATAGCTGTTTATTTATTTATTTATTTATTTATTTAATTTTTATTTTTAATTCATTTTTATTGTTAGACTTATTGGGGTGACATCTGTTAGCATAGGTCTCAGGCATACAATTCTACAGTGCATTGTCAACTTGTTGTATAATCAGTTCACCACCTAATGTGACTTCTCTTTCCATCACCTTATATTTAGCTTCCGCCCCTCATCTCCCACCCCCTCCCCTTTCTCCCCTCCCTGACCCACTTGTCCCCAAATAAACATTAAACTATTGATTATGTCCATGGGTTGTTTGTTTGTTTGTTCATTTCTTTTTTTCTTTGCTTTCAGTTTTATATTCCACATATGAGTGAAGTCATACAATTCTTTGTTTTTTCTGTCTGGCTTATTTCACTAAGCATGATGATCTCCAGGTCCATCCAGGTTTCTTTGTTTTTAAAATAATATTTTTTATCATTCCAAATATAATATATTTTCAGTATGTAGCATATGAAAAACACATGAAATACTAATAAAATTCCTTAATTCTAACATCCCAAAATATCCACTGCTACTATCTTTTTTCATTTTTTAAATAAAATATACAATATGTAGCTCTGTAACCTTTTTAAATTTTTTCCATGATAACATGAGAATTTTCTCATGATTTGATATTATTAAAAATGAAACTTTAAGTCCCTATCTAGTATTTTATTAGTTATGATACTTATGTGACTATTCTTCTACTGTCAGACATTTTAGGTTAACTTGCAATTATTTTCTATTAAACATCATGCTATAATGAATATTCTTTGTACACACATTCTTATATGTAGCTCTGATTATTTCCTTAGGATTAACCACTAGAACTGGAATAACTGAGAGTCAAACACTATAAATAGCTGCATAAACCTTCTGAATCAGGGGTGTCCAATCTTTTGGCTTCCCTGGGCCACATTGAAAGAATAATTGTCTTGGTCCACACATAAAATACTCTAATGTTAATGACAGCTGATGAGCTAAAAAAAAATTGTAAAAGAATCTGATAATATTTTAAGAAAGTTTGCGAATTTGTGTTGGGCCTCATTCAAAGGTGTCCCGGGCTGCATGTGGCCCAAGGGCCATGGATTGAACAAACTTATTCTAAGTGGTCTTCCTATCTCCAGTTTCTCCTTCCTCTACTCATCTTCTTTACACTGTCAAGGCTATCTAACATTAGGATTTTGTCCCCTCTTTCTCCCATTTGACTAAACCTATGATGGGATCTCTGCTTAAGATGGTGGTACCGAGCACACTTCTTTACCTCCCCACCAATCTCCCAGTATTATTAAAAGTGAGTAGAAGGTATTAATCAAAGAGTTAAACCAATTAAAGCTCTATAAAATAGGAGTGAACAGAGATTGAGCAATTTCTGAATAGTAAAGAACAAATACGATAGGTTTGGCAGGAAGTGAAGACCACAGAGGGAACCCAAATCCTATGAAAGTCTCACCGCAGAGAGGAGAGCTGATTTCTCTAACAGAATCCTGGAGAAATTCCACAGGGCTATCAAATGTGAACAAGTATGAGGAGTAGAAGTGAATTGCAAAGAAGCTCTTCAAATCTATAGCAGAGGGGAATTCTTTTTAAAAGGACATGTCTAGGAGTGACATTCACTGACAAGTGGCACTTCTTGAATAAAGGAATATTACCTTTTATTTTCTGTATTCTGCTGATCTGGGAGGGACTGCTCCTGCTAAGGTTAGCTAATTGCTTGATAGTAAAGAACTTGCCTGTGAGGGGGCTTTTCACACACGAGCCTACCAATCCAGAGGCCACACCTCTACCACCTCCTTTATTGGACTGTCACTCTCAAAGACACTATTCACTCGCCCTAAATACCCCAAGGCAACTAGGGATAGCTCCGAGTCTCAGAGCATGCTGAAATTATTCAAAATGGCTAATCCCATACCTGTTCATCCTGCCTCCCCGTCATTTTCCATGGAAACCATAATAAAGGCTCTTGCCCACAGTTCCCGCCTCCCCTTTGCCCCCTGACAGATTCTGGGGCTTCCCAGGGTGCCCCCCCAACCCCAGCCCCCAACTCCCATGACATGGAACACCTCCTCTTCTTGGGAACTGTGACCAACCAGCCATCTTCTCAATGGCAATCAGGCAATCGTCTCCTGATTGGTTGGCCTATTGTACCTCACGTTTTCTATTAATGCACAATATTTTAAGACAGAAGCCTTTTCTTACTGTGATACTCCTGGTGTTATCAAGTTGACTGCCAACTCCCTGCCCAACCTTCTATAGGACACCCAGCTTGTTGGCATATCCAATAGATTTCAGCAATAAAAAAAATAGATAAAAGGTCTATGAAGAAACATGATTAAAAAAACCCACATTAATTGTGAAAACATAGAATGGTAAGATGACAACAATTAGACCCTGTGGTGTTTGTGTTTGAATAGACAAAGAGAAAAACTAAAAAAGAAAGACTAAAACAGAGCCATGCCCATGCAGGAACTTAGATGCATTTCAGATTTGTGGTGATGGATGATTTACACAAGAAATTGATTAACTAGAAAACATTAGATAGATCTGTTTATCAAAAAATAGGCAAAATCATTTAGAGATGGATTATAGACAAATATTTTTTAATCTCACACTGATTAAATTAATAGGATAATCTTTTTATAATGTTATGCTAGAATGCTTTCCCAAGCAAGGACAAACCCCAGACACCACGAAGAAAAAGACTTACAGATATTAATTATATCTTAAAAATTGAAGTTTCTGCACATCAGCAAAAGTCACTACCAGAACACATTTAAAAGAGAAATGATAAACCAGAAAATATATTTTCATCACCTTATACAGAAAAATGGTTAATATTCATGGTGTAAAACAAACTTGTGAATCTACTTTTGGGAACTTACATGCATACGATTGGAATGCTTGCTCAAGTACATGAAGGCACATGTGCAAAATGTTGGGTGCAATATGGTTTGTAAGAATAAAGAAGTGGAAGCCTTCTAACGGCTCATCAATGGAGCATGGCTGAATACCGTGGGAAACTTTCACAGTGGTTGAAGAGAAAGAATAGACTGAGATGGCCTGGCTTTCAAATAGATACCTGTCATATATTGTTCCTTAAAAAGAGAAAGAGAATGAAAGTTGCAAATAATATAATACGTACAGTATTATCTATGCTATATGTGAGTGAGCATGGTCAAAGGCTGTCCAGAAAAAACTCAGCCATAAATGCCTCTATTTTTCATATTACATGGCTGGAGACTTTCCAGGCAGCCTTGTATATGTTTATAGTCATGTTTATATACAAAGGTGTGCACATATATATGCATAAATATAAATAAAGTAACTGATAAAAACTGTTTCATAAATTCAGTCTTAAGTCATATTCCTTTTAATTTCTCTCAAATGACCTTTTGAGCCCCCTTATTACAAGGAAATCCATGATCTCTCACTTAAGTTTCCAATCTCCCAAACTGTCCAAAAACCTTAGAGCTTCATGAATGTCAACTCTTTGTGTGTGTGCATGTGTGTGTGCCTGTGTGCATATGCACACACACACACACACCCACACACACACATATACGCATGCACATGCACACATGCACATCGGAGGAGGATGTCAATCCAGCTTCCAGACCCAAAAGATGCAGCTGACAGTGACTGGAGTGGTGTACAATGGTGATACTTGGCTGTGATGATAATCCCTGACCTAGCCTTCATATCTGTACTTCATACTTGAAGGAGATGCTCCCTGTGCCTTTTGAGCTGAAGTCAGCCAGGAGTGTGCCTTTCCACACTCAACTCTCTCAGTTCCAGTAGGACTCAACTTCCAGGGTCTCTGACAGCCCAAAGTGCCCTGAGTCACAACTGGAATCTACCAGCTCAAGACCCAACATCGCCACCCCTCCTTTCCTCTCTAGGGAATCTACCAAGAGGTCCAGGCGGGTTTTCCTCTTAAACCCTCAGAAGTCATTATTTATTCTTTCCTGGAATATAGTAATAGTTTGGCACTTCTCCTAGAAAAGAGAGGCTGTGCTCCCAACCAATATAATTCTCCTGGGGTCCACCTTAGTTAAGGCACTGGTAGAATACTCGGCTGACAGGATAGATTTTATGTCCACAGCATAGGTCTGGAGGGATACATACTGAACTATTAATACCGAGTCGTCATCGTCTTGAGGGGAGGTGGGGAGTGGAGAGAGTGGAAGTTAAAGAAGTACTGTCCTATTTACTCCTCAGTAATTTGAATGGACTAAATTTGGTTTGATTTTATTGGGGGAGGATGAATGAACTTGTGTGTGTACATCCACACACACTCACACACACTCACATACACTCACACACACACGATCCCCATCACCTTAGAGACACGCTGTTGTACCTCCCAAGTTAAAAAAAAATCCCGTCTTGATCTCTCCTCCCTCTGGAGTGATAACTATTTCCCTGCGGTTCTTTACAGAGGAAGTCCTCAGCAGTTGTATGTACCATTTGCAAATCTCTTCCCATTTTCTCATACTAATGATAGAGTCCCCCTTCCTCTCACTAACTGCTTCTTTTGCCAAGGTCACTAATGGCCTCCATATTGTTGATGTGATGGTTGGTTTCAGTCTTCCCTGTACTTGACCCATGAGCTCCTTCCCCCTCAGAGTACTTCCCTCTCCTGGCTCCCAGGACACTATGCTCTTCTCGTTTTCCTACTCCTTCACTGGCACCTCCATCTTAGCGTCCTTGGCTGGTTTTGCTTGGACTCCTTCCCATCTTCATGTGGGCTGCCCCAAGGCTCAGGCCTTGAGCTTTCTCTCTAGTGTGATTTCATCATGACTTTAAATACCATCTAGGTCAAACATACCCTGATATTTTATTTTTAGCATAGACTTCTCCTGAATTCCAGATTCATATGCTCTATGACCTATCCTGTATCTCCACTTGGGTGTTCGGTAAGTATGTCAAATTCAGCACACCCAAGACAAAACTCATGATATTCACTCAAACCTGAGCTTGCCTTCTGCAAAATGATATGTGGTAAGTCCATCCTTTCTACTGCTCAAGTGAGAATCTTGGAGTCATCCTCCACCCCTCCCTCTCACATTCCATATTTAACCCACCAGCCAATCTTGTTGACTCTACCTTAAAATGATATCCAGAATATAAACACGTCTCACCAACTCTTCTGCTACCTCCTTGGGTGGAGACATACACACTCTCCCCCTAGAGTGTTGCAATAGCCTTGGCACCGATTTGGTCTTATAGTCTTTTCAGTAATTCTCAACAGAGTGATTCTGTTAAACTGTAAAGCACATTGTCACTTGACTCACAACCCTACAGAGAAGGTTCCTCATCTTCCTCCAAGTATAAACAAGTCCTTACAATAGCCTATTAGGCCGTACATGACCTAGCCTCTGGGGTCCCCACGACCTCACTGCCCTTTAATCTCTCTGCCCCCGGACTCCCACTTCAGCCTCCTAGCTTCCTTTAGAACAAGCCTTGCTTCAGGACCTTTGCATTTGCTGTTCCCTTTCCCTTCCTGGAAATATTCTGCCTCCAAATACCCAGGGTCTTGCAAATTTAACCCATTCAGGTCTTTGACTTTACGACTCATTCTCAGGAGGCCCTCCATTACTACAGCATTTAAAATAGCACTCCACCCACCCTCCTGGCGTTTCCTAATATCTTTTCTAGCATTTTCTTCTTCAGAGTAATTAGTGATTTACTAAAATGAGAGTATTAGTTTCTTAAGACTGCTGTAACAAATCACCACAAACTAGGTGGTTTGAAACAAAACAAATGTGTTGTCTCAGTTCTGGAGGCCAGAAGTCTGAAATCACGGTGCTGGCAGGGTTGGTTCCTTCTGGTGACCCTGAGGGAGAATGTTTCATGCCTCTCTCCTGGCTTGTGGTGGTTGCCGGCAAACTTCGGTGTTACTTGGCTTATAGACTCATCACTCTAATTCCCTCCTCTGACATCGCAAGGCCTTCTACCTGTGTGTCTGCGTCCTTGTGTCTTTATATGACCTTTCTATAAGGACATCAGCCATTGGATGTTGGGCTCACCCTAATTCAGTATGACCTCATCTTAACTTGATTACATCTGTAAAGACTTTTCAAACAAGGTCACATTCACAGGGACTGCAGGTTACGTATTCAACCCAAAGCATCAACTGACATACAACATATTTCACTTATTTTGTTCGTCTTTCTCTCAACAAACAGAAGAATGCAAGCTTTAAGAGAGCAGAAGTTTTATTTGGTCTCACTTTTCCCCCACTATAATCCTCTCAGGGACCAAAACAGTACCTGGGGGGATGCACCCCATTAAGACGTGTTGAATGACTGAAATATCCCTGCTGGCTCCCCAAGACTAAGAGTACAAAAGGCAAACCACTGGACACAGCTTTCGCACTCTTGGACCATCTGCCCTTCACTTAAGTTTTCACTCTTAGCTCTTGTCACTTCCCTAGTTTCACTCCTTTCTACCAAAGTGAACTCCTGTCTCTTCCTGAAACACATTCCCAACTCCCTGTATTTTCTCTTTCTTACCCCTTCTCTGAAAAAAGATGCTTTCTCTACTTCACAACACACATTCCTCTGTTAAAATCTTACCTTCCTACAGTCAGCTTAGTTTTCACCTCCTTGAATCCTGTCCTGAGCCCAGATGCAGGGAGCAGCCTCTTTCTCTGTTCTAGTTTGCCCCTCAGAAATCTTGTCACCTTGTGAATGCATTGGTTTGTGATCGTGATAACGCTGACCTTCCCATTCCACTGGGAAACCCTTCAGGAAGAGTTCCTTATCTTTCCAGTTTTCCTTCACTTCGACCTCCAAAATCAACCCAGTGCTTGCTTGGACTCTAAGAACCGCATTTTAAATGAAGACAGAATGAAGGAAGCAAAGCAGCTTTGCCACCTTGGCCTTTGAAGTAACAGCAGATACAATTTTGGCCAATGGACCCCAGAACATCTGGACTAGACAGCAGGCAATGAGCAGGGTGGAAGGAGGAGATTTCTAAGGCTTTCTTTAGTAAGTCACGAAGTGCCTTCCAGGAAAGCCATCAGTTGTGGGCGGAGAGCACAGAGCTTAGCACAGAAACTCAAAATAAACTGTGCGGTAGGCCAAAAAGGGAATTTTGTCTCTCCAAACTGTCTAACAGCTATGGCCAATCCAGCGGGGGGTGGGGTGGGGTGGGGTGGTGAGTCTTCACCCAGACACCTGCACTGTCTCTAAAGGCCCATCACACAGATCCATATCCAGAGGTATTTTGAGCATCGTGAGTGAATTCAGCAGTGTGGTCTTCGACACAGATGAGCCTGAGTGGCTGCAAAAACTGCAGGTGCCAACTATGAAAACTTTCTGGGGTAACAATCTCCTTTCCCGAAGTAACTCAAAAGGTATAATTGATCTGTCTCATCTTCAGTGTTCTACTAAGTTTAGAACTACTCTGTTAGAATCACTTGAATGCTTAAAAAAACCCAAAAAACCAAACCCAGCTCCTAGTTCCCATCTAAGATCCCCCAGGAATCAGATCTCTGGGGTGGGCCCTAGAGCCTGCTCTGTCAATAAGCACCCCCAGGAAAACGTGACACATACAAAGGTTTAGGGATTTATATCTTAAAGGGAACCCACCTCCAAACCCATCCATATGAGCTACCATGTTTAATCCTACTCTTGACAAAGCTGGAGAAAGAAATGAAACAGATAACAAGGCTTTGGATCATACTGGAGTTTCTCTAAATACTCCCCTGCCTCCAAACAGAACTATTCTTAGAGGGCAAGCACTCAGGAGATGCCTGTGAGCTGAGGTGAGAAGTCCTATGGGGAGGGGACATGCAATGGAAGAAATTGCAGCTTGCAAGAGCTTGCTAGCAATCACACCCAAAGACAGACCGGGATCTGAGACGAGGAGTCATTTTGCATACTTTTCAGCAGTCCATGGAGCAGATATGGATTTCAGATGCAGGGTGATATAGCAGAAACAGCAGGTCTTTGGAATGAGAAAGACCAAGGTGCCTTCCAGTCACTTCTGGCTCAGCGAATTTGGGCACACTATTAAATGCATCTCAGCCTCAGCTTCCCCATCTGCACAATGGGAACAGCCTTACCACCTGGCTGACCTATTGTGAAAATTAAATGAAATAAAGTGTCTGTGACCACCCCGCATGGCACTTGACAGGCCCCTGAAATAAGGCTTCCTGTCGATTCATTTCCCGTGTACCAGTGAGAGATAATCAGAAGTTGGCATTGCTTTAGAAGGAGGAGGAGAGAGTGAGGAAGAGGAGGAGAAAGGAAAAGAAAGACAGAAGTAAGGGAAGGATGGAGGAATAAAAGAAGAGAGGGAGAGGGAGAGAGAGAGAAATATTGAAGGAAAAGAAAATTAGCTTGGTCCAGTTTGGCAGATGAATTAAGTTTCATGCCCGTAAATAAAATGTTTCACTGCACATTTCAATTAAAACCTTTAAAGGGTACAGCATACCATTATAGATTGTTCCAACTAGCTAGACAGTAGAATAAAAAGTATTGTCTGTAGCTCAGAGTGAAGTAATATGAAAGTAAACATTGGAAAGCTTTTAAAGCATCCTAAATTGTTTTTTTCTTCCTTCCGAAGTCAAAATAGCTGTCTCAATAGATATTTTAAAATTGCATTCCCTTTTCAAGATCTTTTGGATCCTTCGTGTCTCACTTAAGAATGGAAGAAATAACTGAGTTGCAAATAGCACAATCTGGGGTGAAGTGAGGGGGGCAGTTTAAATAAATATCAATTTGATGATCTTCTAGGTATTGGTAGATACCGATTACATTTTACCGCCGAGTTTGCTGAAAACTGGAGAGAAAAATCTTCTTTTGATGTTTCCTACTGCTCCCACTCTCTATTGCTACATAAGAAATCATCTCAAAACCCAGGGGCTTAAAGTAATGATTACTTATTATGCCTGTAAATTGACTGGGCTCAGCTGGTGACTCTCCCTTGGGGTCCTCCATGTGCTTGCAGATGGGGACTATTGTCATTGGAAGTATCTCTAAACTGAATGTTATGATGGGTCACTCCCAAGACTGGCAGTTGATTTTGGAAGCTGGCTTGGAGCTCAATGGGGACTGTCAACCAGAATACCTATCCATGGCCTCTCCAGGTGGCTCTGGCTTCTTGGGCATAGTGGCTGCATTCTGAGAGGAGAAGCTCCAGAATAAGCATTTCAAGACACTCAGGGGGAGGCTTCAAGGCTTTTTATGATGTATCCTTGGAAGTCATGTGATGTCACTTCTATTGTATTCTACTAGTGGTTACACTGGACCAGTAAAGAATCAAGGGACACAAGTACAAAGGAGAGTGACTCGTGGGAAGCCCGGGTTGCTAGGGGGCCATCTTTGACTAGTTGTCACACCTACTTACCTTCTAGTTAAACTTCCTGCTCGTAGGAGCATTTCTACCTTTATAAGATCACGAACAGTTGGGTAAGCTGTGGTACACACACACGATGGAATATTACCAAGTCCTAAGAAAAGATGAAATACTGCCATTTGCAACAACATGGATGGACCTGGAGATCATCATGCTTAGTGAAATAAGCCAGAAAAAAATCAAGAATCACATGACTTCACCTATATATAGGACATAAAACTGAAAGTAACAAAGGAACAAAAAGTCATGATCACAGTCAATAGTTTAGTGGTTACCTGAGGGCAAGAGGGGAGCGGTGTGGGGGAGCCAAATCCATGGTGATGGAAGGCGAACTGACTCTGGGTGGTGAGCACCTAACACAACACACAGATGCTGTACTGTAGAATTGTGCACTGGAAACCCATATAATTTTACTAACCAATGTCACCCCAATAACTTAATTAAAAATCAGATAATTAATGGGGTCACTTACCATTTAACTACAAATTCCAAATGAACATTCACCTGCAGGTATGAAAACAAGGTCGCCGTCAAAGGTAACCAAACACCTGACAAGCATAGCTTACTGAAGCTGCTGTGGAAGCCCTTTGACTGGAAGGGGGCCCACAGGAGACACCCCTACTGTGAGAGTTTCTGATCCTAGCCCTGGGCAAAAAGGGAGGTTGAGTCTCCCAACTGGTACAGTCCAGGGGGAGTAAGCTGGCATGGATGGACCATTTATGTTGAGTATTGTGGGCAGCTCCCTTCCCCTAGTTTCTTCATTTGGGAAAAAAAGAGGGAGCAAAACTAGAGGATTTTAGGGTCTCTTCCCTCCTGACATTAATACACCAGTGGCTTAGATTTTGCAGAGAACTTGGCAGAATAGAATGTTTTCGTTCATTTATGGTGGTTTTAATGCATTTTTCGAAATCATCCATCACTATTTTTTTTTTTTTTTTTTTTTTGGCTTTTGGTTCATTCATGAGAATAGAGCAGGCAGGGTGAGCAGAATGCTAGCGCTGTCCCAGTGTGACGCAGACTAGAGTGCAGACTGGAGTAGCGGAGGCTGGCTTTGAGTCCTGCGCTCTGAAACTCATGAGGGTGAAGCTTTTCCCCATGTGCTCAACCTCTTAGATCCCTGGCTTTCTCATTTGCAGGAAATGCTAACTCATAGCTCAGTTGGAAGGGATAAATGAACTGAAATTTAAGGTCTTATTCTACGTCTTTCTCCCATTGAGCCATTTTGTTGTTTGGGTTTTTGGCTTTTTAGCCTTACTCGAATGGCTTACTGGTTATGGTGCAAACCTGTAACTTTTAGTTACTGCACATCTCTTTGAGAAGTAGTGAGGGTATGAACCATACACATAAAAGATAAATGAGTGAACAGTATTTCAAAGCAAAACGATACTTTTGGAAAATTTGGACTTAAATCACAGTTCCAAACCAATCAAAAACATTTATTGGGCTCCATTGATAGCATTTAGGTTCCATACAGGACAAGAGTCATATTTGGTCCCTGTCTTCAAGGCTTCCTTCAGTCTACTGATGCAGAGATTGCTAGATTTGGAGCTGGTTGATAGCTATGTCTGCAGTGCGGATCAATCTGCCTGCCAAGGAGAGAACTGAGAGCCTGCTTCTGCTCGGTGCATAGCAGGAGGCTCGGAAAGAATCTTGCAAACCAAGAACCTTTGGCAAAAAAGGCCCTTTTTCTCCTTCTTTCTAGGTTTTCATAAGTAGGTCAAGAGCAATTCAGGACAGATGTGCTTCTGAATAAGAACTGTTTAGATTGACAAAGATTCAAACAGCAGGACAGACAAAGAAGAAATGCTAATGATTGTCTTTGGTGGCTAACACAAAAGGAAAGAACACAAAATCATCACATGTACTACCACACACCATTATCACAAAGGTACTGAGGACCCACGTGGGGAGATACCGTGTGGGGACTGAGGTCTCTGTGTGTGTGCATGTGTGTGCAGGGGCTAGATTAATAACACTATTAGAAAATAACAAAACAGGTTATGAGGCAGAGTCTTCAATAACTAAAATTCAAGAGAGAAAGATTATAAAAGCTCAAAGTTCTGAGGAATGAGAAATGATACCAGCCAGGTAACACGAGGAGATCTTGTTGGCAGCAGAGGTCCTGGCTATTACTCTTCCTGCAGATATGATTTTGGGTTAGTCACATTATATACTTTGAGCTCCAACAGCCTTGTATATAAAATGGGAAAGGAGAATAACAGGGACAGAGATGTGTAAATTAACATACTGTGGGTATGGCAAACATATGGCCAACATGGGTTAGGTGGCTCAGACTGCATTCTCAAATTTCTTCTGGGCAATTCCAGCCAGAGTGGTTGTCTGTCACCATTCTGGCCAATCAGACACAAGTGAAGTTGGCTCTCTTTTTAGGAATGCTTTTACTTTTCTGGTACAGATTCCTTCCTTTTCTGCTTCTTTCTTCCTGACAGTGGCCATGATAGTTGGAACTAATGAAGTTATCCTAGCACAATGAGGAGAAAGCCATGAGACTATGAGAGGCTTCATTATGGATAACAATGAACAACCAGACCAGTACTTGCACAGCTGTCACCCACCAGACCTCTCATTATGTGACAAAAATAAACTACTTATCTAAGGTATCATGGTTTCATGTTTCTATTACATTTAGTTAAAAACCTTAAAATGGATAGAGTACAAAATGGATAGAGTATTGACTCTCAATAAATGATGTGTATTATTATTGTCATCATCAGTATCATTATTGTAAGAGGTAGCTAACACAAGCTACATGCTGACTTGCAGATAAGAGGACTATAAACAAAATTCAGAAACCAATATGCAATAAAAAGATGGAAATGAAAAGATGGAAACAAAGTCACCACGAAGGATTGAGAGTAACATAAAACCACGTGCTTCTTCAAGGGTGGAAACTGTCTGCACAGATGTTGGGAAAATCTAGGTTATGAGCCCAAATCCAGCATTACAGCAAATGACACTGTCCAGATGCAGAAACAGAGTGCACATGGAGGGGTCAGAGGGAAGGGGCACGTCCTGCCACATTCTGAACGATGGCTGCAGAATGAGTGGTCCAACTCCCGAAGAGGGATTCTGCAGCTCTGATTGACATTTAGTGTTCATGTGGATGGAGAGGAATCAAACTAGCAAAGATATTGTGGTTTCTGGTGAGGAATTTAGAAATCAAAGAAACCAAGGTCCATGGAAATGAATTCTCTGACCTTCAGAATTCTTTAACCAAATACTGAATGAGATAAACTGTTCATCTATAATGTATGTTAAATGCTCAGATTTGCATGAATCTAAAATGCAAAATTAAGTCCTGTGAACAACAGACACCAAGAAGAACAGAAAGGATATTAAAAATAAAACAACAAAGAACTCCAGTGCATGGCATAGCTTTAGGCATATATGTGTATGCTGAATAAGCAAATAATCAAATAGTATAGCATATGTCATGCAGACAAAATCAGAGATTCTACAGTCATGAGGCCAATAGATTAAAATCTGTATTGCTCTTTTTATCACCTAACCATACCATTATTTATTTATACATTTTCAAAAATATTTGTTACAATTTACAGAAACATACATAGCAAAGAAACAACTGATAAAAGAATTTTACATTTCAAGATAGTTGACTATGTACATGTATGTCTCCGTTGAATTACACAAGATACATGCAAAGAAGAAAAAATTATAACATCACTAGAAAAGTAACAGGAACTTGCTATTGGCAGATCAGAATATTCAGAAATTTCTGAAAGGTGTAAGGCAGAGGCAACCTATCACTGACTAAGAATCTTAACAAGTTAAATAACCCATAACACAACATGGGGGAGAGAAAGGATTAAGACCATATGAGTTTTTCCAGCAAAATTCCAGAGGGATGTCAAGATTGGGGAAAAGGATAGGGGAAACTGATCTTTGAAACTGAGCCCTGAGAGAGTTCAAAAGGCTGATGGCAGCGTTTACCCACTGAGTAAAGCTGAAGGAATAGGTCCTGGAATAGTGTGAACCATCCAGGCTTCCAGAGCGGGGGCTATGATCCCAAAAGATGAGTGCTACACTCCCAAGGAACTTCGGTTACTATGGGGGGCACTAAAGGGTAAATCTCCTAACAAAACAAAACAAAACAAAGTCCCAGTCACTAGTCCCCACCCCCTGAAAGGAGCCAGAACACCTGTTATCAGAATCCATACTCTTAGTTGGAGAAAACCCTATTTTTCCTGTGATGAGAATGCTGAACTCAAGGTACCAATTCTGTTCATTTCAATACTGATTTGTAAATGTGAACTAGTAACCTAATCACTACTATTAAATGAAAATTAATAGTTTGATGGTAACTCACAGGATGAATAAACTCTTTCATCTCCTAGGTAAAAGAGTTAATACAGGAAACAGAAAAGCAAAGCAAGTAAAATTAGTATCTTCAGAGATAATTGTGAGTTTCCTCCCAGTTTAAAAAGAAGAATCAGCATTCTTGAACATTAAAAATAACTCTGTACAAATAAAATTATGCATATATCTGAGATCTGGAAAACAAAGACCAAGAGGTTTCTCAGAAAACAGAGGATGGTGGGTGGAATAATGGCTCTTCATGACCATAGCTGATCCTTAAAAGTGGTGACTATCACATGGCAAAGGGGACTGTGTGGCTGTGATTCAGTTAAGCACGGTGAGATGGGAACAATGTTCTGAATTTTTAAAGTCTGCTCAATGGAATCATAAGGGCCCTTGTAAGTGAAAGAGGGAGTCAGGAGCATCAAAGTCAGGGAGATTTAAAGATGCCAGGATATTAACTTTGAGGATCAAGGAAGGGGCCATGAGCCAAGGAATGCAGGTGGCTTCTAGAAGCTGGAGAAGATAAAGGAGTGGCTTCTCCCCAAGAGCCTCCAGAATAAATGTTGCCCAGCTGACACCTTGATTTTAACCCAGTGAAGCCTATTTCAGACTTCAGACCTCCAGAACTATAAAATACAGTTAACTGGTACCCATGGGGATTGGTAGATGCCAGATAAATGTAAGTAGACTCTCCATTAACTAAAACTCAAGCAACTGGCACTCTCAAGCAACCATCACAATCTCAACCAACTGGTTGCTTGAGATTGTGCCGGTCGCTTGAGTTCTGGTTAATGAAGACTCTCCATTTAGTTTCCTCTAAGCCACTAAGTTTGTGGTAATTTGTTACAGCAGCAACGGAGAACAAATACACATGGAGAACAGATTCAGCAGACCCCATAGCTGTGGAGGAAGAGAGTTCAGAAGGAAAGAAAGATAGATGGATGGAGGGTAGGATGCTACCAAATAAATAACAGAAGGAATGCCTCTAAGCTAAAAAGGGACTTGAATTTCCAGAGAAAAACAGGCCAACTGAGTTTTTATAGCAACATTGTAAAAAATTGAGACCCTCAAGGACAAAGGAAAATCCTACAGGCTCGTAAAGAAGAAAAATAAAAAGTTTGGTATAAAGAAACTGTTAGCATTCTCATTACTGAGTCCATTATTTATTTGTGTTAAGTATTTTACATTAATCTTTGCTGCACAAGGACCCTATAGCATATTCTTCTCTCATATACGTGCATGAGGAAAAGAGCTTTACTGAAGTTAAGCAGTTAAACAGTAAGTGGTAGAAATGGAATGATAACTCAGGGTGCCTCTTTCTGAAATCCGCGACCTTAACTGCTGGCATCAAACTTCTCATCTACAATCCAGAAAGCAGGAAAACAATGGACCAGTGTCTCTAAAGAGCTAAGAAAATAACATTTTGAAACTCAACTCCCGTCATTAAGGTATGGGGCGGAGGGAAATGATATTTTTAGATAAACAAGAACTCAGAAAGTTTACCCATCCACATAATCTTTACAGAAAACAAAACATCAAAAAAGATACAATTTCTGGTTGTACTTCAGAAAAATAAAGTTGAGAAACAGAAATACACTGCAATAAATACACTATTTATTAAATACCAAAAAAATGAGTAATGATACCAGTAAAACTTATAGTTAATAATAAGTAATTGTTGAAAATAATGGCAGTGAAATTTCATAGAATTGTTAAGGAGGTATTCATAAAACAGAAAAGGCACAATGTAAAAAGTTAACAATCTGGAACCAAAATTCAAGATACTCTTAATAGTACAGAGGAGGTAGTAAGAAAGAAATAAAGGGAAGATCGAAAATATCTGGTGATAAAACTCTTACTTTGTTTGAGGTGACGGTAGGTATTGCTTCATTTTTATGGAGAAAAGAAAATAATTTCTGTTTGTGAAGAGTTTAAAGATAACCACTAGAAGAACAAATATATAAGGTGGAACTTTTAAACTACTAAATGGTAGTAAACGTAAAATGTAAAGAGAAATATAACCAAGAAAATGTGAAAAAGTATGAAAAACATGATACAAAAACAAACATATCAGACATTCTAATTTTTTTACTTAAAAGAACTCCGTTTGGGGTGGGGGCAACAAACGAGACAATAGCATTATGTTTGTTTAAGGAGAAATACCTACAATAAAACCATATCAACAAGTTGAAAGTAAAGAAATGGACAAAGAGTAATCAGACCATTGCCAGCCAGTACAACAACAACCTGGGAATTACTGACAGAGTAGAATTCAAAACATAAAGCATGACATAAAAAAGTATAATTTATATTGATAAAAATGAATGTTCTAATAATATGTTCTAACAATAATGTTCTAATAACAGCCAGGACAGTACAAGGGGGAAAAAGGATGACGAAAGGAGAATTTAATTTGAAAAAACATACTGGAAGATTTTTGAATTGCATTAAGTAGACACAAAAGTAAGGCTATAGAGGATTTGAATAACATAGTTATTCTAGAACAAGAGAGAGAAACAAAGGGGTGAAGGAGGTGACGGAGGAGAGAGAGAGCATGAGGGATGGAGGGAGGAAGGAAGAAGGGTCCAAGAAAGGAAGGAAAGGGGAAGGGGGGAAATTGAATTTTGTTTCAGAAAAGAATCTGGACTATGCATTCTTTTTATTTGTGAACATTCACAAAGATGGATTGTGTATTGGACCATAATGAAACACTTGGTACATGTATGAAAGCTCAAGCCTATGGAAGGTACATTCTCTGACTTGAGCGCAAGAAAGATGCATATGAAAAACAAAGAGATAACAAAAAATAAGTAAAGGAAACTCAAAATGCTTGACTATTTAAAAATACTCATCTATAGGACATTTTGTATCATGAGAAAGTCAGAACTGATCTTAGAAATGAGACAAAAGGAGAACAGTATGTGAAACCTGAGACATAAAAGCCATAAAGGATGTCAGATTGGTTCACAAATAATGAAAATCTTTTATGTAGAAAATGCCACTGATTGGTTAAAATGCAGAAAAGAACAACACTTGCAGTCTATTTGATAAAGGTTCACCACCCATAATACACAAAGAAAACCTATAAATTAAGGGGAAACAATAAACAGGCTAATAGAAAAATTGGTAAAGTGTATAAACTTGATAACTCCCTCAGTAAGAAATAGAAATGGCCAGTAAACAAACCAACAGAAGTTCACACTGGTGATGAGAGAAATGTATATTGCATCAAGAGACAGTTTTTGTCCATTAGACTGGAAAAATAATTTAAGTCTGCTAATCACCCATTTGGTTAGGATGTGGGGAAATAGGTATTTTTATATTTTTCAGCCAGTGTTTAAACTGGTTCAACTGGTTGTCAAAGGGTAGGGAATTGGAGGATGGGAATAAAAAAATAAGACAAAATAACAATAAAAAGTAAAAAAAAAAAATAAAAAAGGTAAAAACATAAAAAACAAACTGGTTCAAGTTTTTGGAAGACACTTTAGAAGGACTTATCAAAAATTTTAAAGCATAGATCCTCTAATGCAATAAAATTATGTCTAGGAATCTGCAAGGGTACTCAATGCATGATTATTTGCAGAGAGACGTGAAGATAACTTCAATTCTGACAACAGAATGGCTAAAGTGTAACCCAGCTCTCCCACAGAACACTAAGCTACCCTTAAAAACAATGCAGTAGATCTTTATGAACTGCTATAGAATGCCCATATGTTGAAAAGTAAAGAAAACCATGTGTACGCATGCTCGTACACAGGCATGCATGTATATGAGTATATGTACAGGTGCTATTTCTATTTGACCGTATCTACAGAAAAGTCTAAAAGGAGACAAAGGGCTGAACTGTCAACAATGGCTTTCTTTAAAGAGTGAATGTTGAGGCTTAACTTCATACAACTCTTTTTTTTATCCTAAACATGTAACATTACTTTTGAAATTCAAAGAAACTAACATAAGTAAATAAATTAATCAAGGTGGAAGCAAGATAAGATTGTAAGTAAGAGAACACTGGGTCGATGAGCTCATATAAATCTAGGGCATTTCTAGGGCTAGGTGGGCCTTAGGAATTCACTGAGCATCCTGGTGGTCAAAGCCGAAGGAAAACAACCAGTTCAATAACAAGCAAAATAGCTGTCGTATTCTTGAGAGGTACCATTTCCACAGGTACTTTGGTCTACCAGAAATTTCTCCTGGGGCTTCATATAAAGCACGGATGCAAATCTACATCTCTCCCCCTCCTCATTATGAGTAATTTGTGAGGCTGCTCTTGTAATTGGCAAAGTAGTCATTCATTAGATTAGTTCCACAGAGGAGCAAAGTCCTTCTGTGTTGAGAAAACATCACCAAGTCCAAGTTCTTCAGACAGAACCATCTATAGCAGCAGCATCCTTGAAAAAAACAAATTCACTACCCGCTTGTACAAAGTGAAAAATAAGGGAATCATGGTCAGGGGGGCATTGCAGATGCAGCCTGTGCCCCACACGACTCCTTCCTTAAGGATGGAGCTCCTCTTAAATCAAAGCCATGGCCGGGACTGAATAAAGAGTGTGATGGCAACATGGAGGTTTAGAGATGTTTCTAGTGTAGTCACACCTACCTACCTGTGAGCAGATAGGGGTAATTCATTAGCTTATGTTAGCAAGTGACACAATTGTTCTTGAGCAGAACAAAGAAAATGCAATCATTTATTACTTAGAAAGAAGTCAGCCCTGTACCTTCCAACCAAGGGACTTCTGCTATCTTCTGCTATCCTGCCTTTAGACAGTCTATTAAGAAAGTGGGAAGGGGAAGCACGCATCCTGCCAAAGCGATGTGAACTGTTTATCTTGCCTTGTTTTAGGGTGGGGTAGAACTATTATTGTCAATGCCACAGTTGCTCCTTTACCTTTGCAGCATATAAATCAAATTTGCCACTTCACGAAGCACGAAATCACCTTGTCAATGCTAATTCAAATATGTTGTTGTTGTTGTTTTTGTATGTGGGTAGTTCCCATTGAACCCAGGCCGCAGCGCTGACAGTGCCAATGATGAAGCCTTAAGCAGCTACACCACCAGGGAACTCCCAACTATGTTCTTGAATAAGCTGTGAGCCATTAGCACTCGAGTCAGGAAGTCCTGTCTTCCCACTTTTTGTCCCCTCCTAGTCACTAATAGCCCTCTTCGCTCACACCACAGAAGGAAAGGACATTGATGTGATGAATAGCTCCAAATCTAGGTAAGTAAGAACATTCCAAAAGTTATTGGTTGGGATCCCAATTTCCCCAGACGTCTCCTGTATCCTTGGATCTATCGGATAGTTATGGTGTTGTCATCTCTACTACATTAAAAAAAAAACCCACCCATGACATCCACAGGGAGTAAACATTGTAAAGGAATGTAAGAGAGAGATTTGTGCTGTGTCCAATCAGAGCTTATACTTTTAGTCATGATAAGATCCCTTGGAGAGATCAAGGAAGCAGATCACGGAATTCTAAATAGAGAATAATAATAATAGTAGAAGTAATAGTAATTATGGCACTACTAATAGCAAAAATAATAGTTACTCTTTAGGAAGTGTTTAGTATTTTCCAGGCATTTTGCTAAGTATTTTATTAGTGTTATTGAATCCTCAAAGCCATCCTATGAAGTAGGTACTGATGACAAAGTTGAGGTTGATAGAAGTA
Source organism: Lyroderma lyra (assembly GCA_004026885.1). NCBI lineage: Eukaryota > Metazoa > Chordata > Mammalia > Chiroptera > Megadermatidae > Lyroderma > Lyroderma lyra. Next base: position 96,028 of record PVJL010001655.1, read on the forward strand.
CAAAATTTTCCCAAGGTCATAGAGCTATTGAGTGGCAGAGTTGAAATTTAAGATAAGGTCTCTCTGACCATATAATCCATTTTCTTTCCATTCTTCCACACTAGAAGAAAAAGGCACAGAAAATGCCAAGTTCATGATCATGTATTCAGATGTAAGATCAAGAGCTCAATATTGCGAACCCAAGTCCCTGATTACAAATATTTAGTTCAGCTGTCCTTGCCTGGAACCAACGGCAAGTGAGGGTGAGAAGTTGCCCTAAATGACCCAACTAGAGGATTTAGGTAACAATCATTTATTCAATACATTTTCTTTCTGTTAATTGCTATTTGCTTAGTATTGTTTTGGGTAAAATTTATGTGGTTCCTGCCCTCAAGGGAACTTGTAATACAGTGGGGAAGACAGGTGTCATTCAAATAACCACACAAATGAAGGTAAAATTACAACTGTCATCACTGCTACAAAAGAATGGTAAAAGGTTCAACAAGAGATTATAATGAGCCATGGTAAGAAATCTCACCTTTATCCTAAACACTATGGGAAACGTTTGAAAGCTTTTAAACAGTGCTGGAGGTGAGGGAATTCTAATTTTAAAGCCTCGTGGTAGAGAGAATGGAGTATGAATTGAAGGCTATAGCAGAGGTTGGTAACACTAATTAGAAGACTATTAAATTGTTTTAGAAAGAGACTGTGGTCTGGATTAGGATGGAGTTGGGAGTATAAATAGAAATGGATGGATTCTAGAAATATATAGAAGGTAATACTGACGATCACGTAAGGCAAATCATTCTCGTGAAATCAAGCCTAGACTATATTCTTACCAAGGAGTGATTTTATTTCTTCTGACTGTAATGAGGACTTTACCCATTTATTTGAATCTTAATTAACTCTGAACCTGCTTAATAATGTAAGAAAAGTCTATGCCTAATGGGATACAATGTGAATTTTTATGTGATTTTTAAAAAAGTGATTCTAGTTATTATTAAGCAGCCAAAACTACTCTTTTCAAATTGACTTACTTTATGGTTGACAGAGATATGAGCTCTGCAGATCTATCTGATATATAGAGAAAAACTCAACCCATAGGTTTCCCTCAGTGTTTCTGGCACTGAGGGTGCATATGCTTTCTCAGCCAATCTGGAACAAAGGTTCTCATATCAGATGTGTCCCCCAGATAGCCGACATACAGCTATTCCTATACCACACCATGTATATGCTACCCCTGGCTGGATCATGCATTAAAGAACAATAGAATTATTAATTATACCAAACTACCAAGACAAAATCCGCTTTTGCCTATATATATCATATAAAGGTGTCACTGCTTAGTAAAACAGTTTGTTTTGTGAGTTTTGAGCCCTTGCCCCATTCCTCCCCTGCCCTGCTTCTATTTTTTTAAAGTCACAAATGGACAATATTCAGCAAAGAGGGGACCTTTAGGCCAGTAGAACCTTGTCAATGGCCAAATAAAACCAGATTAAGAATAGACTTTCATTGTCTCACACTTTTTATAAACTTGGTCCTCAGTGTCTTTCTACAACCTGAGCGATCTATCCCTTCACAAGGACTCATGCTTCTGTCATTAGCCTTACCCCACCCTTAAGATCGCACTTTCCAGGCAACAATGTCAGTTCCTGCCCTTGATTGTGATGGCTGTTCTGTCTCATCAATGCTACCTCAGGCCACTTAGAGAAGGAGGCGGGAGCGGGAGAGGAGAGGAAAGAGAAGGAAAGAGGGATAATGATAAGGGAGTGTGTCTCTGTACGAGACATTGCAGTGGGCACTTCACGCCTATTAGAGCTACACATTTTCACAACCCTAGAGCAAAGTACTGCTATTATTTCCATCACAGACATCAACAGATGAAGCTTAGAGGGGTCAAGTCACTCACATACTCAAGGCCATCCAGCTAAAAGGCAGCAAAACTGGGATCCCATGTGAACCCATAGGTCATGTGCTTACCCACTGATATATGACCTCTCTGAATACCCTTTCTGCTTTTGTCTGGCCCCCAAAACCTTCTATTGGGGGCCCACTAGTCCTGTAGGACCCAGGTAGGCAGGGACTGTCTAGATGCATGTATGTACAATGAGGGCCCAGCCCAGAGTCAGCTTCTATTTAGTCCTGCTTAGAAATGATGATGACAAAAAGGCAAAGGTCTACTAAAAGGGTAAGTACTTGAAGTTACAAATGTCAGCACTTAACAATTATGAGCACCAAGAACTTGGTACATGCTCACAGGCTCTCTGAGACCCCAGCTCTAATCTCTAGACACATTACTTGTGAGTCCAGTAAGGAAAGACTGAACAGGAAAAGAATTATTAGTATCATGGTTTTATTTTGTTTTATTATTATTATTATTGTTATTATTATTATTTACTTTTATGTTCCTTGCTGCTGTGGAGTTTTTAAATAATCATGACAACTCCTTAGTATTTTGGAGAAGTTTATTAAGGAAGGAATTAGCAGCATAGAACTTATTCTTAATATCCAAAAATTCAGGAACACTCTACATGTCCAACATAAGAGAACATTAAGTAAACTATGGCAATATTAAGAATGATGATGATGGTGATGATGATGATGTGATTATTGACAACAGCAGCAGCTAACATTAATTGAGTCCTTATTAGGAATCACTAGACATAGATATACTCTCTCATTTTATCTACACAACAATTCATGGAGCTGAGTTATATAGTCAGTATCAGATGATGTTACTGGGAGTTTATAATAAAGCAGAGAAGGACAAAACAAGATATAAAATTTTATCTTTTGCAAGAGAAAAACTACTTATAAAGAATACTGGAAAGCAATACAGTGTAGTATAAACAGTGGTTGATTCTCAAAGGTGGGACTAATGTGAATTTTTTCTTCTTTTCTTTATTCCTTGTTTATTTTTTATACACTTTTACAATGGGAAAAACATACAAGTATATTTAAAATGAACAAGCAGTGTAGAATTTCTCTTCTGGAGATGAATAACTGGATAATAATTGTTCTCAAAAGGTCTTTTGGGGCCTCTAGGAAACCTAGGTTAGATTTTGTTTTTTATCAGGTAAAAAAGCATTTGCTGCTGGTCCTTCTTGGATATGACTACTTCAGAATTCACCAAAAGAGAAACAGAATCACAGACTTTTCAGCAATGCAAAGATGCCTCTTGTGAATCATAAAGTAAGAAATAGTGAGGCACCTCTGGTGTCTATGATGATTTATACTTTTCTCAGTGATGTTATTTTTATCTTTTTCCATGTGGTCCTCAGAAGAGCCTTAAGAGATGAGGACACCAGGCGTTACTAATGTCCATCTGCAGAGACTGAAGGACAACGAGAAGAGCTAACTGCTAAAGCCCAGGAACGGGCGAGTCAAAATTCGAGGACAGAACCTGATCTCGACTCTGCATTCGATGTTCTCTTCAATAACGACGACTATCTACGCAGAGCCCTCATTACTCTTGGTAGGGAGGATGAGCTTATCAGGCTATCAGCTATCTGAAACACTGATAGATGAAGGTTCCCTGTAATGCCTGCTGTAAATTCGATACAGTAGTACAACTCCCAGCAAAATCAAGGAATACCAATTATATCACACTGTAGTATTCAGCCATTCTTACGACTCTCATTTGTAGCATGTCAAGCACCATGAACGTTCTGGGAATTCAGTGATGGTTGCCTCTGGATAGCCTAGAGTGGGGGAGCAGACAGTGAAATCCAGCAGTATGCCACACTGGTATGAATAATGTGAGGTGTCAGTGGCCCTGAGAAGAGGGGCATGCTGCTCCTCTTTCATTCACTCATTCATTCAATAAATAATCATTGAGTGCATTCTTGTGGACATGCTTTGGGTTGGGTTCTGGGGATCCACAGAAAAGAACGTGTGGTCTTTATTGTTAAGGAATATTATCTAATGGGGAAGACAGAACTAATCAAATGTAGGTACAGACCTGCATTAAATCATACATAGATAAGTGTGGTGAAGGATTGTTTCATTAGCTGTAAAAGCATCTGATCTGTACTTTTGAATCAAGGGAGAGTTTCTTTGCCACTGTCTACTAGAAACTGAGAAATTCTGTATTTCCTCAAAGGCTTAGACATTTATAGGATCATTTTCAGGCGCTGATTGGAACAATCCTTTTATAGTTTTATTATAACAATTTGATAGACTCACTATTTCTTATCATACTGCTGCTTAATTCTGCCCTTCCCCATCAACTGCATATAATAAATGCTTATACTATTGTCCTCAATAGTTTATGGATAGAGACCAAAGTGGGACTGCTTCTCTCTTCTGGAGAGAAAATGGCCATCATATCCACATTATTCATAGTAAAGCATTAGCTCCTAACCTGAAGTGTCCTCTGCGGAGGGTAACAGATGGCATCGGGAGAAATAAAAACTTGATTACCCTCTTTTTAATTTTTTCTTGCCTGCATGAAGCATGCCATAGCACCTCGTAGAATATGGGGACATGTCAAAGCTTAATAAGCCAACATGTGTATCCTACCCACAATACTCATATGTTGGAAACTGCGTTTCCAAGAGCGAGAGGAGAGAGCTCAAAATATTCTGGCAGGGAGGTAACTCTGAGAACAGAGAGGAGAGAGAATAAAGCAGTAAGCTATTTTATATGACCAAGCCCTTAATATTTTCTCGGATAAACAGAAGCAGGAGAAAATGTCTTGGTTTCCTGGATGCAGTGGGGGTGGCATATTTTCTACCCCAAAAATGAAAAATCCATGACCTGTAAAGGTACACTTACAGGGGGACCAGGGATTAGCATATTTGAAAGAAGTACGGTTCCTGTGTATATGGGATGCATTATAGAGCGACGCACCACCCTGGGCTGCGTGGGACTGAGAAGGTTCCTGGGATGCAGCAACTTCTGTGCTTGAACCAGAAAAGTGCCAGACAGATGATGTGTTCATCACGTTCGATGCAGGTAAACCATGCTTATAAAGACAAAATGTTTATTACAAACTTAGAGGGTCATGTCGACCACATCACTGGTGGCCTCTGCTCTCTCCTTTGACCGAAGGGGAGGAAGGAGGCTGGTTGCTCATAGGAACATCGTGGGAGGTCTTTCTTGTTCCTAAACTGTCTCATCTGCCTCCATTCCCCTCTCTCTCTCACCACCCTTCCTCTCCTCCGGCCCAGTTCCTTGCACCTTAGCTGCCTTCCTCAGCAGCTCAGGGCAGGATAGTCACTTGTTCTTTGCAGCATGTCTCTCAGGCCCATCTAGCCTCTGCTCATAAAGCAGGCCTGGGGCTCCTTTGATGTTTTCTAACGAGTTCTAACCAGGGGACAGAAAAAAAAATGAGATAAACTTCCAAAGTGATAAAAAGGCCTCAAAATCTGGCAATAAAAATATACTTTTGGAATTCTCTAATAGAGACACAGAGCAAGTTCTGTTTTCTTATTCACTAATTGCATATCTGAGAGATTCAATCCCTCCTCCAACCCCGCCTGGTGTCTATGATTGGCAGGCTTGATGACGAGGCCCCTATCCTAGGCTCCTCCCACTTCCCATGGCCATCGGAAGCGGTGAATGGAATATAAATCACATGGACTTTGGAGTTCTCTGTCCATTCACAGCTGGTTTCAGATCCTGGCTCTGCTGTTTTTTAGTTGAATATGCTTGGATAAATTACTTAATCTCCCTAAAGCTCAGTTTACCCATTCTACTGTCACAGAGATTTAAAAAACATTGTAAAGTTATATTTACATGTTCCCAACCTTCCCAGTTGGCTTCTTCGTTGGGTCTGACATTCAGTGTGATAGACAGGAGATACACAAGAATCTCAACAATCAAAGAATGATGCAAGTAAGTTCTCTGCATTTTCTTCATTAAGGCAAGTAAGTGGTTGAAGATTTGCCTAACATTGGAGATCAAAAAGGTTGGATACATCACTGTCCCAGAAATTGCAGGTGACTCTACACTGTGTTGCTAAGACAGCCGTAGAAATAGAAGATGGGTCTCAGATGTTCAGTTAAAAGTGTCTGGGCAAACAGGTCACACCAAGTCTCGCAGAGATAATCCCTCCTAACCTCACCAACGTGTGAGAATTCATTGAGAACAGATCTAAAAGCATGGGGCACAGAGTAAACTCTCAATGACTGTAGGTTAAGTTGGGTAGACTTCCTTTTCCCTTTTGGTAAAGTGAATCAAATGGTCACATGGCTGGTAAGTGGCATTACATCATTGCCTCGCTTCCCTTCTTACCTGCTTACGTAAAATCCATGGCTCATCACCACACTCCCCATTCCCCAGTAACTCAACTTCTTCGCTTCTCTCTCCTTCCATCAAACTCACCTGCCACAACCTATAGCTGGTTGGAGCTAGCTGTCTGCCTCCCTTGTTCCTGTCCCCAGCTAACTACAGAATGAATTTGGATAAAAATGCACAACTACTGTCTATTTTCACCTGTAATGGTAACTCTCAATTACGTCCTCTGTACGCCTGAGCCATCCCACCACATTGCTCTCCTTAAGTCATATCCCACATTCTGGAATACCTATGTTGTACCTTCTCCCCAACCTCTTCAAATGTCCCAGTCCCACACTTCACTCCCAGTTGATGACCTTGATTGTTTGATTGAGAACATAGAGCAATCAGACACATAGCTACTTCATCTTCCCATAACCAAACCTACTTCACCAGTTCCCTCCACACGCAGATCCTCCTCATCCCTCCGGTAAGAGGGGTGAACCGTCCCTTTACCTACCTCTGGCTAGCACCTCTCCTTTTGTACTTGATTGCACCTTCTCTTGCCTAAAGGAGGACTTGGCACCTACAGTTTAGTTGTCTTTCCTTAGTGGTGCCAGTGAATTGGATTATTTCCATCAGTGTACAAATATGTCCTAGTGTCTCCCATCTGGAAAAAAACCCCACACCTCATTGATATCCCATTCCTCCCTAACTACCACATATGTATGTATGTATATATGTATGTACACACACACACACACACACACAGCGTATATACTTGTTTGTTTAATATTGGTCACTGACCAGATCCCCATCCAAGGCTGCAGGACTGATACCCATGACTGCTATGAGTGCTGCAACTGGGAGCCCTCAGCTGTCACCTGTCTTAGCTGGTACAAGCCTCCTGTCCAAGATCATGCCCCCTTCCCAGATGGCCTGATGGTCCCTGGCAGCCATTGTTGAAACTGCACCACAGCCTACCTCCTTCCTCTGCTCAGTCTTTCTTCCTTCCTTTCCCCCACGGGAATTGAGGTGGAGGGCCCTCTCTGAGCAACTTCCTGCACTCGAATGTCTATTTCCGTGTCTCTTCTGGGATAGGCTGATCAGACGTACCGTTTTCAATGGGACAGAAAACAACGGTCCTGTCCCATTTCAAATGGGACATATGGTCAACCTAGTCTCACTGGGCTACATTCAAGGTGTCAGTAGGCTGAGCATCCACATCATTTGAAACGTGACAGTTCCGTTGTTTCCTGACCCATTGAAAATAGTATGTCTGGTCAGCCTATCTCCGGGGGAGTCTGACCTGTAACACCTCCATTAAAATGTAAGCTCTACCAGTGCTGTGACCCTATCTGTCTGGTTTTCAGCTAGCTGTCCAGCGCCTAGAACAGTGTCTAGCACATAGTATGCATCCAATAAATAGATGGTAAATAAATGAATAAAACAGTGGAATTGGAATCAAGCCCTGTTCTGCAAGAAAGCCAGTGCTCCATGCCCCACAAATCCTGTCATGAAGGCATTTTCGACTTATAACTTTGAGATCCAGTGCAATTTGAAATCCTGCCTTAGCAGCTGCAGGCACCTGGCAGCAGATGACACTTACAGTGAGCTAAGGCACAGAGATTAATTGAAAGAACTCATTTTCACAAATGGAGAACCTGGGTGAGCTCATGCATGCCGGTGCAATTATTTTGGGGGCATCAACACACCAGAAGGCCCCTGGAGAGTCCAGAAGCAGGCTCAGCCCGAGAGGTTTCCATCTTCACTCTGAAGTTCCTTGGACCTTTGTTGCATGAAGTCAGACCACATCCTTTTAACAAATTTTGAATGTGTGAATAATTTCTCCTTTTCTTCTGCCCTCGTATGTAAACTGATATTAAAGACTAGAATATTTATCATGTTGACAGCTCCTGCCTGTTAGATTAGATTTTGTTAGGAAGCTGCGTTTTCCTCTGAGAGCAGTCAACTCCATATCTTCCTATTCTTGACTTCCATTTTAGCCACTTTGGGTATTAGCTAGCTCTACACCAAGATAAAATGGGAGGCAGCCAATAGAAATAGTTGAATATATTGGCCACCTTCATTTCAGACTATTGGGGAAATACAAATTCAATTAGTTACTAAGCAAAAAGCCAATTCCGTTAAGGAATGATGGTATACCTTAATGATTCCTGTTGTATATACTGGATTAAAACTCACAGCATCAAAACACATACTGCAGTGATATGTCTACTACCTTACTTTTACCGAATCACCAGAAGGGCGACATGCCATGACATCTATTTAAACGCAGATAGAATCAAACTCTGATTACACTAATCTGATATCAATGCCAGAACACCAATGAAAAAGATTACTCTCACTGAACAAAATATCCTTGGATTCCATAACTAATTCCTTGATTTGATTTCATCTGGTTCTCTGCAAAAGCCAGAGGTACAGTTGCCTTAACATTTCCGGTGAGACCAAAGTGAATGCATCACAAGCACCCACAATGTTTCAGAGCAGCCATGTTGGCTTTCCCACAATCAGTGGTAATTGTGCAGGCATTTCCTAGTCACAGGTGAGACAGAAGGTGACAGGTGTACTGAGAAAGCTCTGCTGAAGATAAAAACTCATTTTCCCAGTTACAGCAATACCAAAGAAGACCAGATGCCATCTCTGTTTCAGTGAATGGAAGCTCAGACGTCTCTGGAACTAGAGGTCAGGCCTGCAGAATTAGTCACTATTTATCTACAGACCAACCACAGAGCTTCTTCTCACGATTTCCAGAAATGAAAGCCACACACGGCAGGTAAAATTCTAAGGTAACAAACCCAAGGAGTTTGAAAGAGGGAAACATGGTATCCTCTACCCTTTCTATGGAATTATTTTGAGACACGGAAAGATGCTGCGGAAACACAGAAAATATTAGAAATAAAAAGCAATCACTTTTATAAGAGCAAAATTACAGTGTTGACATGAGAATGAACCTGTCAGTTTCCAATTACCCATGCAAAGGACAAAAAACCCATTTCAGGGAATCATCTACAGATGTTCTTTTGATAGTTTTTTCTTTAATAGTCAACAGGAGACTGTTTTTTATAATTTGGTTTCCCAGAAAAAGCATCCTCTTCTCTTAGGAGACTATTAAGTACATCTGAGATTTTTTGCAGAATTCACTCTTGTGCAATGTGCTCATGTCATCGATGTTAACCACAGAAAGTAACAAGAGTGCTGAGAAAGACCCTATCCACAGCGGCCTGCTGGCTGACTCCCAGCCCCCTCTATTTTCACTGCAGTGAGTTTTTTAAGCTACTGCAAATTCTTCCACTCTGTATGCAATTGGGAATATTTTCCTGCTTCCATTTTTGAGATTGTAGACATGTAATAAAATGTCACCCTGTATTGTTTTGCTTAATCCATCAGCTCCTGCTTATATCTGTTGTCCTTTCTTTTCAAATCCTGGTGACTGAAGGCATTTAAGACAGACTCACTGCTCAGAAGAGCAGGGTGAAAGGAATTAACAGCACCAGGGGAAGTTCCTGTCCTTTGATGGGTTCAGCTTGGAGGTGGGACATAGGAATGGGGGGTGGTGTCAGAGGGGAGCCTTAGAGACAATGTATTAAATCCCATTTGATCCTGCCCTTAAGCTCTTTTAGAAAACTTAATCTTCGAAGGTTTAGTTTAATTCTGATTATATACAAAATATCTTTCTACCAAGAGTAATTAATAAAATGAGAAAGTAGAGAAACAGACCTGGTAATTTCCCTCTTTTTAATTAGGTACCCCTGACAGTGCACCACTTTATTTGATGAATTTGTTTTGTTTTTCAGTCTATCTTGCCTCACTCCACAAAGACTAAGTATGCTTAACTAAAAACCACGGTACTATATGCAACATTATGTATAATCACAGCAACAACAGCAACGGCAACAACAACAACAACAAAAGTCAAAATGGGTTAAAGGCAAATTAGAATAGAATGGTAGGATCCAGAGAGTAATTCAGTAGGTGATTAAGTCCCACTAATTTTATTAGAGATGAACACTTGACTCTGAAGGTCTTGATGCTCAAAGGGAAATGGACAACACAGTTCTTATGGAAGAAAAACAGCCCATCGACTGTGCAGAGGATGCAAGGTTTTTTCCCTAGTATTCAGTGTTAAAGAAATTTCTTACCTAGAGTGTCCCTCAGGAAGCCCATGACACAATATCTTTTACAAAGTGCCAGCAGTAATTTAAAGGGCACATACCTCCCCCTAAACTGCTTATAAATTTGAGTGTTGTAAAGCGAAACGAATCTTAAAAGTGTTCGTAATCGATGGGGAGGGAACGAATTTTGGCCTGTAAGTTATTACCTTTCAATTGATCACTCTGTAAACTTTGGATTGTTGTATGTGAAATTTTTCCAAATAAGGGCCAATGTGCACGTATAGTAGAGACAATGTGGTAGGAGCCACGGATGGCCATGCCACTTGGCCAATGGAATACAGGTGGACATGACAATGGGCCAGTTTTGTACCTAAGGATTACGTGGCATTGTGTGCTTCCACTTGCCTGTCTGGGAGCTTCTGATCTCAGTCAAAAGAACATGCTTTTGGTAGTTGCTGTCACCTTCAGCCTGGGTCACAGAACGTATCTGACCTTGACATGAAGTTTGAATGCAACCTGCTCCAGCACACCTGAAGACCCGTGAGCAAGAAAGACATGGTTATGTGTTATACCACTGACATCTCATAGTTATTTCTTAAATAGCATTATGGTGGCAATAGCTTTCTTAGACTTGGCCTTGACTTCTTCACAAAGTTGTGAAGATTAAGTGAGAGAATAATCAGGGATATTATCTGCATGTCCAAATTTAATGGGTGAATAATACTTGTTCACTTCTTTGATGTTCATACCAACATATTCCAACATGTTCCAGTGTTTTGTCAACCTGCCTGCTGCTTGCTGGCAAATGAGCTGATCCCGGGACACGCCGAGACTCGGGAAAGTAGGACAAAAAATTGGGAGCTAGTGTGGTTCATTCCGCCTGGTCTCACCCATTACTTGATGTTTTATATGGACCCTTGTGCATTGCAACAGGCACTGTGTATATCTGAAAGTTGAGACTGCAGGCTGGAATAATATGAAAGGATAACCCAGAAAGAAACTCAAAGGACTGGGACAAAATAGTTGTGAGCTACCAACAGGAATTTGGAAACTCAAGTGGAGGTCTGCTGGTCTACCGTTAAGCACTAACCATTTGATATGATTGCTATTACTCTGTTCAGTCAGTAAAATTCTGAATTAACTACTTGTCCTTTCCTGGAGATAAACATAGGAGATATAACGATGACATCCACGTGTCTGGATATTCGTATTTACCCTACTTTGGTCATCATAGACCAAATTAAATACAATAAGCATTTATCAAGTACCTACCAACAATTTCAATACCACTTATTGGGCACCTACTATGACCCAAATAATGCAGGGTCTGGCAGATGGAATACCCTTTTTTATGAGCTGGTAATCTATACCAAATCTTTTATTACAATATCATAAGCATGTGATTCTGTAACATAACAATATTTTAACTATTTAAAAAAGGGCACTACTTCTGCCAGACCCTATATGGAATAAACCAACTGACTCAACAGACGTGGTTAAATACATGATAGATTATAAAACACATGGGGACTGTACTTCATGAAGACTGATGGGGACCAAGACATGCTACCCCCAAATATGTCACTTTGTCATAAGAATTCTTTTGAGCTCAATGCCTTTGAGTTCCTGAAATCTCTTATCTGCCTGAAAGCAGAGCCTCCCCAAAGAGCTCAATTGTCAGACCCCCTCTCCCCAGAACACTTCCAATTTCCTCTTCTGGGACACCACCACACCCAGACAGATGTTGCCACGAATGGTATGAACATCTCCCATCTATCTATTCTCCTTAGGGCCCACTTATCCTTCCAAAAAGTCGTCTGCTTTTCCATAAGTGATCTTTCCCCCACTTTCCTTTCCTTTACTAAGTTAGTCATAGAGACCCCAAATTCTAACCAGCCCTTTTAGTGACTCATCTTGGGGTAGTCCCATGTGTTAACAGGCTCAATGCACATGTTAATAAACTTCTGTTTTTTTCATTAATTTGTCTTTTATCACTCTAATTTACAGGGCCCCAGCTGGAGAACCTGGTTAGAAGGAAAGATGTATTTTTTCCTCCCTTATACCTCAGTGCTTATAATCTACCATATATTTCACTATGATATGAACACACACACACACACACACACACACACACACACAGCACCTTTGACCTCTTGTATGAACTAAAAAGTATAGTAAGACTGATGGCATACATAATATGGACTCTAAATTATGAGCTTAATATCACGTAGGTAGCCTCTGTTGACGTAATTCCCAGGGTCAGCAATTTCTCTGTTAAGTTAAAATCTGATTGTGGAAACACTGTGCTAGGAACAATAATGGGAGGATTCCAATAAACTAATCCTCACCACGATTCTCTAATATTCACTGCACTTTATAGAACAGGAAACAGACTCAAGAAGATCAAGTAACTTGTTTAAGGACTGTCGGAGTCCAAGTACGTGCCTATTTTCTATGCATCTTGCTATCTTCATAGTTTATTTACTGTGCTCCATATGGAGCAGTCACTATAAAGCAAATAGCAACAGGGGGAAAAAAAAAACAACCCAAAACTTGCCTACCATTTCTCTTCTTCATAGCTAGAGAGTTTAGTAACATCAGTGTCAATGATCATAAAGCGAAAGCGTCCTAAGCCTTAAATTTGCTTTTCAAATGCCAGTATTTCAGAGGCAGATTACCTGACTCTAATAATATGCCTCCAACCTTGCACGGCGTGTGCAATGAGAGGGAATATTTCCATCCATTATAAGAGACTATCAGAGGAAAACATTTTCCTGATCTCATACCCAAGAGAACAGCGTGTGAAGCAGCATTATCATATTTTACTGAACCTTCATATACCTCGCGCAGTAAAATGTATATTTTATCTTTTGAAAAGCCTTGATAACAAAAGGATAAAATACGCATGTGCAGTTCAATAATGCTGCATTCACATGAATAACATCAAGGAATATTCACACGGCCAGGTAGCTCACCGGTCTGTACTAGGAATGAACATTCCTCAGTTGCAGGAGGAAAAGCTCAACCCTGGGGTTGCCCACCCTTTCTAGCAGGGGACAGGAGCAAATTTAGGGGCAGAGTAGAGGGCATTCATTTAAAGGGCTTCCTCCCAAGGACCAAGATGGCAGGGGAGGAGTTTCTTGTGCCCAGCGAGTAAGCTTAATTTGCATATTCCTCTAGAATCACAGGGGGATCAGAGCCCATCTGCATAAAGGTTTCAGGGCACACTCAGGAAAGGGCAAACGAATGGACAATGAGAATCTCAAGCAAAACAGGGAGAGGACATGTACCGATCTTTAGCAGTTGGGGGGGCTAGAGGCTGGATGAATCACTCTGAGGGAAAAGAAGATCGAAAGACATATGCCTTGGGCCAGGCATGCTTTTGTTGGTGACTGAGTCCCATCAGACATGGTCACTTAAATGGCTTCCAGTCAAGTCCCAAGGGATCTTGTTTTAAACCTTTCATTGGAGGCGCCTATGAAATTGGGAAAGCCAGGCTGTCTCCTGGAAAACACAAACGAAGGCTGAGGACCAGACCATTCGGGCTGGGAAACAGGCTTGTACTTGCTATGGGGAAGTCCCAGTGTCAGGATGGGAGCAATAGTGTCATGTTTCAGCAGCATTTGCAAGAGAAGTGTGGGGACCTACTGGTAGGAGAAGTGGGAGACCCCAGCTCCACAGGCAGCAGCTTCCAGGAAGCAGGGGCTGCCCAAGTCCACAGAGGAGGGAGGGGCCTGGGAGGTGGGGGTCAGCTCTCCGCAGTGGTCTTGAATGGGGCCTCTGTGCCAAATACCAGTGCAATTGCAAGCCTTTGATTTGACTGTCCTATTCCTGATGTGACTGGAGAACTGAATGTCACCTTTGAATTCCTTTCCGTCTTAACACTGGATGGAAAGAAGCACAAACTTAAAACTTCCATGCATTATATCATTATTATCCACAGAATACTTAGGGCAGACTGAGAAATGAATGGCAGGGATGTGGCAGCTTCACCCTTGTTAAATTATGCACATGATATGAAATGACTTAAGGGATGACTGCCCCGGAGAAACTGGGACAGGCCATTGACGCTGGCTGGCCAGTCCTCAGAGGCTCATGGCTTTAAAAGTTTTTCTTGATTTGCTCTGAGCCCAGTAGAACGTGGAAATGTGCCTACGAGGATTTCCACGCTGCAATTCATGGTCTCTGGGGGAATAACCCAGAGGCAGACACACCACGCTGTGTCCTCATCAACGAGAGAGAGAGGAAGAGAGAGAAAGCAGGTGACAGAGAAAGCAATGCCACCCACTACACAGAGAGAAAGCACACGTATTTGTGTTCTAGGAATTAAAACTGCACGTCTTTCCCTTGACTCTACAGCTGCCAGATCCGGTGCAGTGACGGCAGTAACTATCCTGGGCATTTTCTGTGGTACTTTTGATGGGAGGTGCATGCAAATTACCCACTCAGAAACAGCATTCAGCATGGACTCTGCCACCTTGACAGGGAAGAAAGTGGCAGCCAGATAACAACGCAGACCTGCAGCACCACCTCAAAGGGTAAAACATGTATGGTGGGAGAGCCAAACCAAACAGCCTGCAGAGATGCAATTAACGGGTTGCACATGGTGAGAACCCGGCATCGGGCACCCCCTCCCCTCATTCTTTCCATTAATGACAGAAAGAAGGAAATAGGCCGAAGGTCAGGGCTCTCCCGATCCCGTGCCCTCTTCTTCTAAAATCCTTGATACAGATAAAAAAAAATGCCCCCTCCCACCCCATCTTGTTGCTTTAGTATGAAATTCTGGGAGGGAGTACAGTGATGTGGACAGGTACCCTGAGGTTATTCAGCTCTCTTTTCTTGGCATCCCTGTACCTCTAGGTGTATTAATTAACGATTGTATATTTCAACTTTCCTGGTCTGTAAAGGTGACCATCTCAGGTTGTTTGGGAAATTAAATGAGAGAAAGTGTACTTGTATACAGGGATGTGGTACGTATGCAATATATTTAGTTCCTTTCTCTTTTCCTATGTAAGTGTGGTGATAGGATCTGGGTTATTTTTTTGTTCATCTATTTATCACTTCATTCAATAAACATGTATGCCACGCACTTAAATTCACCCCTGAAAGGTGATCAATGGGCACACTTTCCCCTCCAACTATTGGGGCTCCAGTCTATGAAAAGGGAAATTAAAAGCCTCACCAAATGTGTGATTACGGATGTTTACGTAACACGTGGCCTTCTGGCTTCACGACCCTTTTGCTTTTATATTTTCTAGTGCACACAGTAGCAATACAGAACACACGAAACCAGTTGGCTACAGAGTATTTGTGGAGTTACTTATTTATATATTACATGTGATCACTTACTTTTCCCTGTTTCATGCTTCCAAGTGGGTAACTTATGGTTATTAACTTTCAGGAAGCCCCTATATATCATAGCATCATCCCATTAAGCCTTTTGGAAATTCATCACAAATCAGTGTACAGATGACTTTGATGTCTTATTGCTATTCATTCCTTCTGGGCTGTTTTTAGCAGTTCATTTTTTACATCCCCATTTTATACTGAAATATGGCTCACTCCAGTATCTGTCCTTTTTGTAATCGCAAAAGGAAAGCTTGGCACTTATCGTATATTACACTCTTGAGAAAAATGCTAGTAATACTTCGAACTGATTGAACAGCATGGAGTCAGAAATGCCTGGCACAGAGCTATTTCCTCACTCCTATTTAGATTTTTTCCCCCTCCTCTTACCTTTTGAATTCAGAAATGGTGAAATAATCATTAAAAGGCAATGTGTTTGAATGAGGATCACTTACTTGGAAAAGCCTAAGAGTGCCTCCCTGTTTCTTCCTTTGGACTTTCAAACATGTTTATTGTATGTGTGACAGCATTGCATGCTAGGCTGGTGGAAACACAGTATCCTTGACCAGAGGCTGGTAGGGCAGCTGGGGTTGTGAGAGAGCCTAGGACATCCCTGGTTTTGGCGTGGTGTGGCTTAAGCTGGGAATGAAGTTAACAAAGTTGTTTTGTGACTGCCAAGGCATTGGGCAAAAGCTGTACCCCTATGCCAGCCTTGCCTTTGCAAAGATGGGCTTAAGAGGAATAGAGGCTTGTAGGAGGCAGGCCAGTAAAGCTCTATGAAAAGAGGAATTAGTATGAAAGTAAGGAAAGTCAGAGTCCCATATAATCACATCTGTGCTTCCCCCCTCCTCCCCAGTTAGTGGCAATCGGAGTTTGGGGGCAGAATGCAGGACAAAGGCAGCTCCGTTTGAGTGCTACTTCATGGTCACTGACATCATTTCCAATATGAGTATCTGTGACATCCTAAAACTTTCTTTTCAACACCGGCTAGAATAGATGCTGTTGATGACCCACCCAGACCCCCTTTTTTGGGCCAGTGAACAGGTCTCTCTGACACTGTGAGTGTTGCCTGCAATCAACTCACTCTCCTCCTGGGAACTGTCCTTGACCTTCAAGAACTGTGGTGTGCTGCTAAATGTTCATCCACCAGCTCTCCAGGGGGTGGGGTGGGCTGGGGAAAGTCCTGATGTGTAGCATTTGCAGATTTCTGTGGTGTAAACACTCCTACTAAGGTGGATTTCAAGTTACCAAATTGATGTTACTGAATGCAGAGACGAGAAGAGATGGACACGATGGGCTCTTAAAAGCCAGTGGGAGCAGCTTCTCCAGTGCCACATGGTGTAAGAGTGCCTTGCCTGAGAATGCCAGGGGGTCACACCCCACTGTCCCCCTAGCCCCTAGGGTTGGGGTTGGGAGCTGACAATAAGCAGGTCCCATTCATGCTCAAGAGCTCCCGGTGGGGTCAGGCTCCAGGTAAACTCCAGTTGGACTCCACGAGAACCCTTATCTTCGCTGAACTTCTCACCCTGCCCTGCTTTGCCCATTCCTTTGTTCTTTCACTTGACTATACTCCCTCAGAGAATCCTTCACACAAGACTCTCCATCTCAGGCTCTGTGTCTGAGCTCGGCACGCATCCGACCCTGAAAGGGTAATGCAACACTTATTTCTAACTGATAATTTTATCAAAATCTTATTCTAGCAGAGTTTCTCAAGCTCAGAATAAATAATGTTGGAGTCATCACACACTGAGTCAATGTCTGTAGTCAAGCCTAGCTAGCAAATGAGCGTTAAAGAGCAACTTGCTCTACAGAATGTAGATTCCCTTTCTTCATCGTAGCACAAGTAATGCGCTTCACTCACATGGAGAAATCAGTGAAAGTGGATATTTGACTGAAAAAAAAAAAGAAAAAGAAAGAGGAGTAGCTTTTCCCCAATTAAAAAATAATAATTTCTAAATATTTCAAAGGAAAATGCTAATTAAGAAAAATCTCTGTTCTTTCGATGTGATGTGAAACTTATTTGTAATATAAAGATGGGGGGAAATATTTTTATGGGCAGGTGAGATGCTGCTAACTTGATAGGTTTCTATTGAATATGACACGCCAAACGGTGGGTGTGCATGTTTTTATTTACTGGATATATCATGTACCTTCATCAGGTGATATTATACCTAAATGTATTTTACATATGGTCAGAGTGTGTGCATTTCAGTGCTAAGGGCACAGAACTGACTAATGTCATATTAAGTGTCACATGGGTAACAAAAAAAAAAAAAAGGAAAAGAATCTGTTCAGAATATTAAGTGAGCAGGGCAAACATAAACAAAATGAAACAGCCTGCTGAATAGACACTGAGTTTACTGTATGAGCAAAAGAGATGTGAAGCTGAACTAACCTTTAAAAATTGAATTTATGTATTTATAATTTAAATAAATGTATATATGTAAGGTGTACAACATGATGATTTGCTACACATATACATAAGAAAATGATTCGTGTAGTCAAGCCATCTGCTCACATAGCTGCCATTTTTTTGTGGGTGGTGGTGGTTGTCAAATCTACTCTAATAGCAAATTTCAGTATTGCATATACAGTGCAATGCATCATGCTGTACATCAGATCTCTAGGCTTACTCATCCTACCTCACTGCGACTTTGGGGTGGGAGGTGGGAGACATGAAGAGATAAACAGGCTGATCTAAGCATTACTTACAGTTTGGACCTCAGCCCTTGCACGCTACAGAGCAAAGGATTAGAACACCTACATTCCAAAATGATCATGAGAAAAATTAAGAGTTTGACAGTTGCTCAGATGTTCAGCTGTTTGTGATACATAGACTCCCTAAAATCATATTTTGGATTCTAAGTCTTTCAGTTTTAATCTAGTTCTTTAGTTTCAGAAAGAGAAAGCTCAGAAGCAAATTCATATTTTCTTAAGTCCTTCAGAGAGAATCTACTTCATTTTTTTTTTCCTGAGATGCTGAGGAAACTTTTTTTTTTTTTAGACCAAAGATACCTGGTTATTAGGCAATGAGAGCCCTTTAACAAGACTCCAGTCTCTGAAGTTCACATGGAGAGAGCTTTGCTGGTTCATCCAGCCGAGGGATCGGGCTTAGGAGGAGCTAACTGGCCAATTTCTGAGCCTTCTTGGAGAGAATGCAGGCTGATACCAATTTTTTTTTTAATGGCAAAATCCAAAACTTCTCTGAGGTACGTGACTATTTCTGTGTCAGCCAGGTGCTCTGCCAGTTTTGTTTACTTGATTGTGAGGGAGATGCTTGTTCTGGAATGCACGAGAGGTGAGGCTAGCTGGGAGGACTGCTGTGAAAATCAGACCATGCTCTTTCCTCTCTCTCCTCCCCCTCCTCTCCCCCACGTTTAGATGGAGGGCAAGCGCGGCCTACGTGAGTAAGACAGTCTGGTGTCTACTTCTGAGAGTGCAGTGAAGTCTTTTCTAATAGTCAGTTGCAAAACGCCTGCTCGTTTCATCTGTGGAATCATGTAACCAGAAAACAAAGGTGTGACAGGTACTTAACTCCTCACGTTCCTGGAAGAACAGCTTTTTGCCAGGAATTCAGCTCCCTACATTCATTAATTCTCCCCATATTCTCTTATAAACATTGTGTTTGGATAACGTAAATTTTCTCTCACTTCAGTGTTGCCACACCAAAATCATGCAACTGTCTGTCCTGACATGCACGAAAGGGAAGAACCTAGTCCACTGCGACACAGAAGAGAGAGGACACGGGTTCTTCAGGACCAGGAGAAGAAGAAGGAAGGGACAAGGAGAAAAGAGGGATAGGGAATAGTGGAGGGAAGGGAGGTGGCTGGAGCGGGTGGAAGTGGGGAAGAAATACCAGGAGAGCAAGTTAGAGAGATGGAGAAGAGAAGGGAAGAGGGGGAGAAGGAGAATAAGGGACCACGCAGCGGGCAAGGGAAGCAGTCTTTTCGAATACTCAGCAGAGGAGGCAAGAATGAGAAAGCGCTAGATACATTTATAAAACACTAAAAGCCAGCATGCCGGTGTTTCCTCGGGACGCTTGCCCAACGCCTGCGCGTTGATTTTCTGGGTGATGTCAAGAGGGACACATTACAAGGAAACGCCAAGCCAGCGAGCAGCCAGCGTCAGCCGGATCGCGGCCTGGCCGTGGTGCGGTGAGAGCTTACACCACCGACAGGACGCGTCTGCTCTGAGTCTATTGCCCGACTTAGTCCTCAGCATTTTGCTCATCTTTCATTACGTTTCAGTGCCACACACAGTCACCCTGGCCTCATTATTGTATCTTTAATCAAAGTCCCGTCTCGTAACAGTCCCTTTGCCCTGTATCCTCCATTCCAGCTTCTTAGAGCAAAATATCCTAAAGGAGAAAGAATCCTTCATGAGAAACAAATGTGACAAAGGATGAGAAGAAGAGAAGGCAAGTTTCTCCAGAACCTATATGAGGCCTTTAAGGGGTCACATCCTAGTTAAATCCTCATCCCCAATTCTGTCTCAAACAAATACCAGGGTGCCAAAAAATGTACACACATTTTAAGAGATGTTACCTAGGTACTTTAGCAATGTGTAGTATGATGTTTGCTCAAAAGGTGGCATTAACCAAATGAATGCTAGTGTCACCATGTGACAGGCAGGACCGTCAAAGAAAGTGGCAGAAGCACGGTCGTCAGTCGAGGAGCGCCAAGACCATGTTGAACTGGTATTTGAAATTCGAGAACATTGTTTGAGTTTCCCCCACTTTCTCCTGACTTAACGCCCCTTGACTTCTATCTAAGGGGGACCTTAAAGGACGTGGTGCACTGTAGGAAACCGGGTACAGGTACTTCGAGGAGAAATTGAATGGCACAGCAGTAGTTCGCTGTCATCAGAAGTGTCTGGACACTGATGGTCATCACTTTGAGCACCTCTTGTCATTGCAGACGTCAAACGTGATTTGTATTCATCTTTTGTTATCAGTATATATATTGAGTATTACAATTTTAATACAGTTTTTTTCTTTCTTAAAATGTGCGTACATATTTTGGCGCCTCTGTATATTCCACATGTTCTGTGTTACTGCAGCTCAGAGAGAATCAGAGCGTTTCTAGATTGGAAGGGGATTCCCAGGTCAAGTCAAGGCTCTGGTCTGAGGGTGGAGCCTGTTCTCAATGGCAATCTCAAGTGGCCTCAGTGCCTGCCAGCACTTCTCATGCTGGGGTTCTCAGTGAAACACGGGGAGGTCGTTCACTTTGCACACAGCTTGAATTCTGATTTTGAACTGAAGTCTGGCCCAAGCCACTTCCAAACACCAGGGCTTGTTCTCTGTGTCTGAGGCTGCCCAGACCTGTAATTACACCTTCAAATAGGCCCCTTTCCAATAGATATAATTGAATCTAGAATATTTCTTTGTTCTCATCACCACTTCACTGCTCCTCTTTTGTACTTTGTGTTGTCAGTATCTTTTCCATCAGTTAATCTGACCACCAGCACCGAGGGTCTGACTGTAAAATCCCAGATGCACTCACTGTCCTCTCAGTGAGGGTTACTGCAGGACAATGACCTCACTTATCACAGATGTAGTACCTAGGTAGGACTATGGCATTAGGCTGAATTTGTGTCCTGGCATCTTCCCTGTGTTATTTACTCATACTGAGCACGTCATCCATTAGCTTCCTCTACTTATAGGTGGGTAATGATTTTATAGCAAAATCTAGCTATGCCCGAATCTATGCAGCTTTTTAGAAATATATATCTGAGAGCGAAGTTTTACCTTGGTGCCTACTGAATTTCAACCTTTTGGATTGGGGATACTGGCAAGATGGTTCTGCATGCAAATTCTGCCATTCAAAAAATTATAATCACTTTACCTCTCAGCATATTGGTTACTGATTTCAATGTGAATACAGTAGACTCTCTGTTAACTGGAACTCAAATAATCAGCGAAAATTTTGCCAAAGGCATTAGCTATGGACCAGGAAGTGAGCCCTCACCAGAATGAGACCTTGCCCAAGCCGTGTATTGTAGATTCCCCAGCTTCCAAAACTGTCAGAGATAAATTTCCATTCTTTATGAGCCACCCAGTCTGTGGTAGTTTGTTATAATAGTCCAAATGCACTAAGACAGTAGCTAACAATTGAGGGGCATTTTCTTCTCTGCCAATCACTGGTCCAATTGCATGATATGAGCCTGACAAATACATCATTTCCTATAATTCCCACTGTGCCCACTCTGTGAGGTGGGTACTATCAGGATCTCCCTTTACACCTGAGGAAACCACAGTGTGGAGAGGTTAGACCTCTCAGATCTAGGTGGTCAGTAGCAAACCTACAATTCAAACCCAAAGCAGAACATGTATGAACATCTATCCTCCCCCCAAAAAGGTCTCTATTGTCTTAATGCTCCTGCTTCCTCTAACTGTAACTCTAAAAGACCTCTTTGTGGAAGTCTCAACTCATTCTGAGCCTGATTTTTTTCTTAAAACACTTGGACAGTTTACTTCTCCTTTTGTCCTCACCTCGGCTATAAGCCCTTTCCCTCACACCTCTTATATGCCATTTAAAAACATTATTTTTTGAAAAACTCCCCATGCAGCTACATCCTTATCTTGAGTTCCTACCAGTTCCCCCCCTTTTTTATACCATTCTTTGTAATTGTATTACCGTAATTTCATTTTTAAGAGCTTCCCAATCCTCTAGAGTTCTCTTTCACGAGGTAATAAGCGCATATTTATTTTCACTACGATATTTCAAACATCTGCCTTTTGATGGCTTGGGATCCATGTCTGACAAGCCTGAGCACTTTTTTTTTTTTTTTTACCTTGGCTACAGTATTTTCTAAGATGACATATCCACTTTCTCTCAGTTTTACTGTCCATTCCACATCACTTAGCAGCTTTCCCTTGTTGGTTAGAGTTAAATCCAAATAAAAGACTCTGTCTTGTTGCATTCTGAGAAAGGATATTATCAATATGGCAAGTCAAGGCATTTATCAAACCACAAAATACAGATGAATAAGAATTGCATTCATTTCTGCATCAGCTCTTAAAGGTCTACTCTATCCCACAAACACACATAAAACTTTACGTACCATTTCCATCCCAAATCTTCACTGTAAAAAGACCCATGCATGGTACTTCAGGACAGTTAATGAGCTCCCAATGGGTGAGAATACTTATCTATGGAAGTTTACTATCAGTTATCCAATAAAAATCAGCACCACAGTAACATACTTAGATAGCAAAATAAATCTATCTTTATATTTTCTTCAATCGCACACATGGGGCCAGAACATCTAGCATTTGAAGACCCTCCTGCCCAAAGTATTTGATTCTACCAATCTTTGCATGCTAGCTCATATTCTAGTACACCCATAAAGCCTGGTGGTTTCACCCACCCAACTTCCTACCCCCATTAAAAATTATTGTCCAATTGATTGCTTTGCTAATTAATCATTTCACTGTTTCCTTAGTATCTATTCCACTATTATTTCAAATAGTTGTTTTGAAATAACTATTTATTACTGACATTTAACTTTTGTATATCTATATTTTTCTCTTCTAATATAATGTAAATTCCTTAGAGGAACATAAATGCCTTGCTCATAAAAGGTTTCAGAACATACAACGTTGACATGCCATGAATTTCAATGATTAATTGTGCTCAACTAAATTTTGTGATTAGATTCATGGGAAAATGTAAAAACAGAGAAGTGAGTGATTACATTTTAAGCAACAAACGTGGATTACACTCATTTTTTTCCAACTTAGTATTTCAACCGTACTTCAGGGAAAGTACTACAATTCCTAGTGATAGAATTTATTGATAGCAAGGTTATTTTTCATCATGGAACTTTCCCACGTTTTCCCCACATTAAGTCAAAGCAACTTTTGAGTAATTTCACAAAAATCTCTGTTCCTTGTAATGAAGGATAATCTTGGTTCAATTCAAATCAACCAGTATGATTACAGATAACCCCAGGGATACAAACTAAAAATATAAAGGCACATTTATCTTGAGGAGCTCTTAATCTAAGACTGGGGAGAGAGGGCAAAGAAGCCTATAGGCCAGGCCTCCCCAGCCTCTGAGCTTTGAAATTTTTTGGCTGAGGTGATCCCTTATGGCAGTATTCCATGGACTGCTTTTTGTTCTGGGGATCATAATGATGGACCCAAGTTTCATCAGCTGTAATAATCTTCTTTAAAAGTCCTCATCATCTTTTTCAAAATTTTCAAAAACATTGGAGAAACTTTTTCTGCTGTTAAGAATTCAATAATAGCATGCTATTTGAACTGAGTGTCTGAACACTCTTCCATTTCGATGTGCACTTGGTGAAAAATGTGAGCATCTGTGTGTGCAAGGTCAAGTCTGATGGAGAGGAGATACCATGTGATTACACAGAACTGTTTATATCCACATATGTTTACTGTAACAAAAAGTATTATAATAGAGGCAAAATTTATCAGTTTGCTCACATTGGTCTGAGGAAAATGACAAGGAAAGTCGAAATACATGTGAATCTGTACAAGTTCAATTGCTAACAAAAGTTTCTGTCTTTAAAATAGGATTAAACTAAGATTAAACAGCAGTTACATCACAATCCAACTTCCTGTATAAAGAGATTTTTTTAC
Organism: Lyroderma lyra; assembly: GCA_004026885.1. Taxonomy (NCBI): domain Eukaryota; kingdom Metazoa; phylum Chordata; class Mammalia; order Chiroptera; family Megadermatidae; genus Lyroderma; species Lyroderma lyra. The sequence continues at coordinate 120,313 of PVJL010001655.1, forward strand.
AATCTGACCTGAGACCATGTAAGAATTATCTCCACTTTCCTTTTTTTTTGATTCCTGTATTGATTTAGTATCTTTATCTAGAATAGATTAACTAGCTCCATGATTAAAAAAAAATACTATTTAGACCACTGGGAGTTGCTTTTAATGGGGTCAAGGGTGGGAGACTAGGACCAAGGTAGGATTCTTATACCCACATGCAACCCAACCTTAAGTGAGTATTGTTTGAAAAGCACAGATATTTTGGATTTTGTTCGTAGGAGTCCTATGTGTCAGACATGACAATTGGATAAAACATAACCTTCTTGTAAGAAACAAACAAACAAACACGGCTCAAAAACTACCATTGACGATAAGCAACTTGGAAGGTAAAAGAAATCTCATGGCTGTAGTAAAATGAGTATCTTGTGTTCTATCCAAGACACAACGTGATTTGATTCTCACCCAAGTAGTATAAGTACTATTCTTCGCATTCTGTGTTCAGGTTGAATTTCAGCCCCCGCCCCTGCTAGGAAAAGCCCTTCATCATCGGTGCCTATGCCAGGCCAAAGCGATTGAAACCCACTCAGTAACATAAGTGAGGGAGGGACTGGGGCACAGCTGTTTCATGGGTTTGTAAATAAGGAACATTTACACATGGGTAGGAACAACACTCATGGATAAAAACGCGATATAAAACATATAACACATTTAACATGCTGATACCCAGCTGATCTCAGACTTCAAAATGTGGCACTCTGCCCAAATTCTGCAAACCCTCCCAGTCGCGCAGGGTAGCTTTTAAGCCTTTTGAGTTGGATACACATTTCTTTAAGGCAAAACTAAATGCAGAGCAGTGATTTGGATCCTCAATTCTAAAGTAAGTTTCCAACTCATTAAAAATCACCTTTAAAAAGCTTGCCAACAGAATTCATTTATTGCCTATCAAGCATAGGCATTTTATTACCAGTTATTTTATCCTACTATCATCCAGATTCTCTTTTCCACCTTTAGCAAATGCAAAAGGAACCATCAGGCAGTTCTCAGCTCCTCAAACAGCTGACAACACAAATCGTGCCAGATATAAATATTTGCATCGTCAAAAGTAAACGTTTCCAAAATTCCAAACTCCAATGCACTTGAAAATTGATTTTGGATCAGGTGCACTTTACTGCACTGGGAATTAAGAAAAAAAACGTCATTTGTCAACAACAAAAAAACATCAAAACAACATATGAGTGATTTTTAGCACCAGACTATCTCCTAGACCCTTTTCTCCCAATAAATTTTAGGGAGAAGCTGTCTTGAAATTAGGTGTTTTTTTTTTTCCACACAACATTTTCCTCTAAGATGGTCTAAGTGAAAATTATATGTTCGTTATTCGTATTAGCTCACCACCTTTCCCATTCCCATCCCACTCCCAACATACCTTTTCCCTAAAAACACTTCAAGTGCTTGCTGTAGCTACAAAGATCCAGTTTCTTCATTCGGCCTCAGAAGCTGGCCTCCACCTTCCTGCTCCACCCTCACCCCCTCTTTAGTCTCTTTGCTTCCACCTCGCTGGTCATCTTTCAGATAATTTCTGGATCTCACTTAACCAACCTTCATTCCTGCTTTGGGATTTTTTTTACTGCTTTCCCCTTTGCCTAGAATATACTTATTCCCTCCATCACCCTCTCTGAGAAAGAAAAAAAAATGGAATAATGGAATAGTCAAAAACTGTAACTTTCCCTTCTTTAATACTGATCAGTGAACCTATCCAGCTTCAAGACTTGACTTGAATGAGTCCCCTTTTTAGTGGGAGGTGGATGTAGAGCCCACCTCAAGTGCCTTTTAGGGTTTATAAAACTAAAAGTGCAAATGGAACAATAATTAGGGTAGGTTAGTTTTTCATGGGATCAGAGCAGTAAACTACATCAGCAACACAGGGACTTTCTATAGAAATGCTCCCCAAGTCATATTTAAAACAGCACAAAAATAATGCATAGCTACATATTCTCAATCACATGCAAGGTCTCTCATAACCGGCCCTGTGACCTGAGTCAAAGTCACTAACGACACTTGGATGAGTCATCAGATTTTGTGTGTGTGTATGTGACAGTTATGAGACAGGAAAAAAACACATTCTAATATATCCGAAGGGGGAAAAATTACTTACAAACTCTGTGGTAAGTACGGTGAACAGACTGCATAAGTGGAGGAGAGAGCAGAACCCAAGGACCCAGACCCTGGAGAATCAGCCGCCAGCAGTAACAAAAGTTGTCCATAATTTTAACCCCAATTTCTTGCACACAAATGATTTTCCATTCCTGAGTTCACAACAGCCAAATCACCTTTAAACACAATTTTCCATGTGCATGTTTTTTTCCACCTTCAACAATCTGCTCAACAGTAAAAGGTTGCCAAAGAGAAATGAACCAGCAAGAGAAATGACAGATTCCAGTGACAAGAAGTCCCCATGGGCATTATGCCCTTCCACAAATGAAGGAGGAGCTCCTCATGGGGGGCGGAGGCGAAAGGAGGCGTGTTGGTGTGAGAATCACAGAGCACACCTCAGCATGTCTGTATAGGAGTTAGGATTCTTAGCCAGCAAGATACCCCTAGGAACATTAATTATTGATTTTTTTTTATATAGCATCTAGGGTGATTTTTATTTGTTTTTCTTTCCAGGATGGTAAATGTCTGATTTTACTTTTGTTAAAAATGTTATTTTCACTTTGTTCAGGTTAAAAGAAACCCCAGTAAAGAGGTTTCTGAAAAGATGAATTTTCCTAGCATGATAAGCAGAGGAGGCAACCTTCTGTTCTGACCTTCCTGGGGTACCAAGGGATAGAACCTCAGGCAATCTCCAGGGAGGACAAAGTAATTAGAAACATGAGGGTTTGCCTAGCTAGGGAGAAAAAGCACAATTTAGACATAATTACATTTGTTGGCAGTTGGCCTAAGGTCTGTGGTCTTATTCCTCGGTGAGAAGACAAACTCATCACGGAGATGGACTGGGTTCTGGAATCAGCGTCTCCCCACCCACCTCCTCAATGTCACAATGGAAGCAACATGGCTGCTTACCTTCCTACCCCCAGTGTTGATGCGAAGAGGCGTCAGAAAGGGGTCGAAGATCATGTGACTGGTCTCTATGTTGACGGGTGACTGCCGTTTTCCCACAGAGCAAAGATTCCAAGCTGAGTTCACCAATCCCCAGAAAGAAGGAACTGGAAACAAAAGAAAATTGTAGAATCAGGCTGGGTAGAAGGTTGGGGAAACAACATAAAAAGAGCTTTCGTATACAAGTGGCAAAGTCAGAGAGTCCCCCAATGTTTCCCACCCAGAGAGGTCCTTGAATGTTGCTATGACATTTTCCAGGCCTACATCTCAGTCAATTTCTCTGAAGTCCACCTTATGAGCTTTAAGATCAGATTTTCTTGTTTCAGACCCATTCATCCTTTGGCCTTGGTGATGAGCCAGTTAGCATTAATGCCTTAGTAGTTCGAGCACATCGTCTTTGCAACATGTCTAAGGTACAGCAAACACTTAGCAGTTCCTGACTTCATGCTCTGCTTTCCCATTGGCAGGAACGATGTAAGATTCAACCTTGTCCAATCCACAAGGAAGTGGCATTCACCATACACAAGGTATTATTCTGTGGGTTGTCAAGACCAAACTGAGGGAACGAATTATTTCCATGACTCCCAATCAATGCCAGACAGAAGCTTGGCAACTTGACTTGTCTTTGTTGAGTTTAGTGCAGTGTCATTAACCTAATGTACCAGCAGCTGAAGAATTTATTCATTTGATAGGCAGAAAAAAAAATGATATTGAGTGTTGAGCGCAAATATCCAAAGGGAAATTATCTACTCATCTTCAGTGTCACATTAATGGCAATTTCTAGTCCAACATTTTTTGTTTGTTTAAGAAAGTCAGCAGAGCAGGGCAGCCAACCTATTTATATTACGTCAGTGAAAATCAGAAACTGTATCTTCAGCCTTTTCCTTCCCATCTCAGCATTTCCACGAAGGCGCTGGATCCACGGCCCTGAGATAATACGGCCAGGCTGCCCTCATCCATCCACGGTGTCCATTAGCAGGATAGTGAGCTCTCATCGTGCATCCAGCCCTGGGTTAGACGGAATTGAACTGGGAGGGGAGGGGTGTGAGGTTAAGTCGAAAGTGTTATGAGATGCTAGATGAGGGGCGGTGAACCCAGCAGCAGTGGAAGTACAGCCAGGAAGCAACTCCTGGAGCAGAGGGCCTAACGAGCAAACCACAACCCTTTCAAATGTGCCCATCCCTCTCAGGAGCTCAAATGTCACACAGCCTGTGACTGACAGCAGCTATGGCTCCTGCCCATGTCATGGATAGAGAAAACTGAGGCAAGAGAGGAGTCAGGCACACAGGTGCCAAAGAGTCTATAATATACAAGAGACCCATCATTCATGGAAAGATTTGGGCTGATGAGTATGTCCAGTCCCAACTAAATCCAAAATTTGATGACTCTTTCATTTGTTACAGGCAGAAGTGAAAGAAGAATTAAAAAAGACTTTTTTGGCTTCTTAGAAGAATGCTTCGGAGCCAAAATATGGGCTCCATTGTAATATATGGAAAATAACTACTTTGGTTTAACAGGGGTGTCCAACCTTTGGGCTTCCCTGGGCCACATGGGAAGAAGAATTGTATTAGGCCACACATAACATACAGTGACACTAACGACAGCTGATGAGCTTAAAAAAAAGTCATGAAATTATCTCATGTTTTAAGAAAGTTTATGGATTTGTGATGGGTTGCATTCAAAGCCGTTGTGGGCTGCACGTGACCCATGAGCCACGGGATGGACAACCCATTCCCATAAGTCTCTGGTGGCTTTGTTTCCAGCATAACTGACTTCCAAAATAGCAGCAATGGTCAGAGTTACAGAGGGAGAAAGAGAAGAAGGAGTGGAAGGAAGAATAGAAAAAAGAACATATACAAATGCTTCCTCAGCACTCTCATTTCTCAACATTGTTTAAGCTGTTATGGCAAGCCATGTTAGAAGGTACCGCACCCTAGAAAAATACAATATTTAAGGAAGTTTTTGCATTAAACAGTTATTTAAAAAACATAAACTTCTGTCGTCTCTAAGCTGATCTATTTAAATCACTGATTTAATGCTATACTTATTCCTCAACCATTTCAAGTTTATTATGAAAATGAAGCCTCCATCAGGGTATGCTCCAATCCTTCTATGTCAGTGATGCACATGAACACGGAAAATGTGAGGTTGTCAGGGATATGGTTATGGCACTACCACAAATGAGCTGTGAGACCTTAGATAAGTCATTGGTCTCTTAGATCTTGATTGCTCCCTATGGCCCCTGTGATCAGCTGAATAACGGACCCCTTCAAAGATGTCCGCCTCCTAACTCCAAAACCTGTGAGTGTGATCGTAATGATGAAATTAGGAATCTTGAGATGAGTAGATTATCCTAGAGTATTTGGTTGGGCCCAGTGTAACCACAAGGGTCTTTTTAAAGAGAGAGGTATAGGAAGGTCAGAGAAACAAAGAAAGGATTTAAGGATGGAGAGAGGTCAGAGAGGACAGGAGGTACTGGCTTTGAAAATGGAGGAAGAGGACAGGAGCCACAGAATGCAGGTGCCTCTAGAAGCTGGAATGGGCAGAGCAACAGATTGTCCCTGTAGAGCCTCCAGCATGAACACTAGCCAGCTAATACCGATTTTAGCCCAATGAGACTCATTTCAGACTTCTCACCTCCACAACTGTAAGATAATAAATTTGTGTTGTTTTAAGTCTCCAAGCTGTGACTATGTGTTATAGCCACACACACAAAAAACTATTAATAATACAATCCCATTTTATCTTTAGAGCCTTGGGTTCCAAGCGGTGGTACGTATACCCCCCAGGGGTAAGTGATAGACCATTCAGGGGTATGCAGAAAATAATCAGTAATGGTGAACAAACAAGTAAAGTAAAACAATGCAAAATGTTAGTTATGGAATAATAAATACTAAGTTTGAATCACAGTTAATGGAGACACTTCAAAATTAGATTGTATTAGTGAATGATGATTGGTGAGGGCCCACGGTTATGAATCCTTCCCCCAAACCACTCTTCTACCAGTCATTATGTACAGTTTCAGAACAATCCATTTGTGAAGTTTCTAGAACTTCCCCAAACATATAAATACATTTGTAGCCAGACTTTGATCAGTTTAGTTACCGAGTAAAAGTAAGTGCGCTGTCTTTCATTGTGATCCTTTTCAAGTAGTTTTTTAATTTAATGTTTAGCATAGTTTCAGTTATTATTGTCAGTGATTTTTAAGTGTGTCAGTTATGGATCAGTGGTTGAAAACACAAGCGGTTAAAAAACCAAAACTTGATGTGGATTATATATAACCTAGTCACCAAGTACTTCTCAACATGTGTCCACAGCTGGGAGATAGTAAAAAATGTGCATGCCTCAGATACCACACAGAAGAAAAGGAAATACTCTGACTATGTATATTAAATATGGGTTTTCATTTGTGGGGCATGATGACTGCCGTAAGCCTTTATCTGTTGTGTGTGGGAAAATATTATCCAACAGTTGCATGAAACCCTCTCTACTCATGTAACATTTAGAAACTAAACAGCCTGTGAATAAAAACAAAGAAATACATTATTTTCAGTGCTTAGAAAAGCATCCAACTATTACTTCATACATGATGTCAGGCAAGAAAGACAATATAGCAGTTGGGGCTTTATACCATATTGCTTATTGCATAGTTAACTGGGGTAAAAACCACACCATAGCTGAAGATTTCATTTCTCCTTGTATTAAGGATACCAGTTTTTGTATGCTTGGGAAAGAACATGTCCACAAAATCAATACTATCTCTTTTCCAAACAAAACAATGTCTCAATGAATTCAGGAAATGTCTGATGATGTTGAAGCTGTAGTAGTAGACAGAATTAGAAAAAGTAAATTCTTTTCCATCCAGGTCAATGCAAGTGTAGATGTTGTTGATTTACCTATTTTGCTCATCATTGCAAGGTACTTGGTGGGAAATGAAATTGAGGAAAACCTGTTGCTTTGTTACCTACCCATTGACAGAGCGTACCACAGGCGAAGAAGATCTTTTTAATGCAATCAATGGTTATTTCATTGAAAAGGATATTAGTCGGTTGAACTGTTGTGGTGTCTGCACTGATGGAGGTAAATGTATGTCAGGTTGTTTTATAGGCCTATGCAGCTGAATTAAATTAGTATTAATAGCTCCCCATGTACCACGAAATAACTGCTGCATGCATAGAAAGTCTTGCATCCAAGCCTCTTAATGAACTGAAAGATGATCTTGATGAGGCTGTAAAAGTTGTAAATTTTATTAAGTTACAACTACAAAACTCCTGATTATTTAAAGAGCTGTGTGAAGACATGAACAGCATTCACAGCACACTACTTTGCAGATGGGGGTAAGGTGGCTATCTCGTGGCAAAGTACTCACATGGATGTTTGAACTTAGACATGAAGTCCAGGTATTATTTTGAAGACTATCATTTCCCTCTTGCTCCAAAGTTTCAGGACAGTGATTGGCTTCAAAGTCTTGCATATTTATCAGACATTTTTTTCTAGAAATAAACAAACTCAACTTGGGACTTCCAAACAGCTCAACCACTATATTCAAAGTAACTGACAAAACTGAGTCAATGATTACAATACTGGACTTTTGGAAAGCATGTATTGAAAAGGGTCAGCCTGAAGTTTTCGAAACTCTGCACAACTTCTTATCTGAGATGACTTGCACCTATCCCAAAACGTGAAAGAGAGTACTGTAAGTCACTTGGAAGGTCTTCAAGTGTCCTTTTATAAGTACTTTTTTCAATGTGGAGAAACACCAACTGGATTACAGATCCCTTCAATGAAGAATTCTTCGAAGAAGCTAAACTATCAATCAATGAAAAAGAGCAGTTAATCAAACTTTCAACTGATTCTTTCCTAAATTCTGATTTTAAAAGAAAGCATCTTATTACCTTCTGGTAGATGTCAGTGAGAAATATGAACAGCTCAGTGAGAAGGCACTCAAATACCTCTAGCAATTTACTAATATTGAACTAGTGGAGAGAGCTTTTTCTTCGTACACCTTCATAAAAAACAAGTACCACAACAAGCTTAATGCAAGTCCAGATTTAAGACTATACCTTGCATCTTTTGAGCCTGATTTCAAGAAAATAAATGCATCAAAACAAGCCCAATGATCTCACTAACAATATTTCAATCGGCTGGTGATCTGCATAACAATTGTAACAGACTTTTCAGATAACACAAATAAATATTATTATTAATACTAAATTTAACATTTGTTAAATACTTGATCATCATTATCAATATTTAACTGTTACAAATATTGTAGAATTGAATCTGCAGTTTATACTTTTAATATTTTTCTTTCCTAACTTATTGTCTCATTTCTACTATTTTATATTAAAATAGGCACTGAACCAAAGTGTCAGTGTTTAACAGCAGCTGTTTTTAAAACAAGAGGTACCATTTCTAGAAATGGGTTTAAAAGGGGCACACAGTGGGAAAAGGTTGGGAACCACTGCTTTAGAACTCTGTGAGACAATAATCTCTTTGATAGTCAGCCCATGTGTGATGTCTGGGGGGCTTTTCTTGGAAGGTAGCTGCATGAGTAGTTGCAGCTGGTGCACACTGCATCCACTCCCATGAAAATCATTAACAAAAATAATTCCAATCTTATAAACGGATTGCAAGATTGCTGTTATATGGCAACATGGGTAGGCAGATACTGCTGTGCCTTACTAATAAACTTTATACCCAAAAAGTACCCCACTAAAACATAAGCAGCAAAAACTTTATGTGAACATCTGCCTTGGCTTTTATTGGGCATAGCACTCTTTATGACAATTTCTGGGTTTTATATCCTTATGACAGTTTCCGGGTTTTATATCCCCACTTCACTATCAAGGCCATTGGGTCTGGTCCTAACCAGCTGCTCAGCCAATTGAAGAAGAATTGAGAAACACTTGCCCCCGCTCAGCTGTGTCCCTCCATAGCTCCACTCCTGAAGCGGGTATGGATCTAGGTGATTGCTGGTTTTAAATCACCCATAAATTGTCTCTCAGAAATAGATGGTACCTGAGAGATCATCTGATCTGAATGCATACTCGTGTATGAAATTGAGGCCATGAAGGCAGAGGATAAAGTCTTCAACCCAAGGCTACACAGCCAGGTAGAGACAGGAAAGGACAGGGTAAGGACACAGGTAGGCTGACCAGATGGGCCATTTTAAACAGGACAGAAAACAACGGTACTGGCCCATTTCAAAGGATACATATGGTCAGCCTAGTCTCACTGGGCTAAATTCAAGGTGTCAGTAGGCTGACCACACATACCCTTTGAAATGGGCCAGTACTGTTGTTTTCTGTCCTGTTTAAAATGGTCCATCTGGTCAGCCTAGACCAGGGGTGTCTAACCTTTTGGCCTCCCTGGGCCACACTGGAAGAGGAAGAATTGTCTTGGGCCACACATAACATACACTAACACTAACGATAACTGATGAGCTAAGAAAAGGTCCGTGCATAATTGTCGTAATGTTTTAAGAAAGTTTAGGAATTTGCGTTGGGCCACATTCAAAGCCGTCCTGGGCTGCAGGTTGGACAGCTTGGCCTAGACACAGGTCTCAAGATTCCTTGTGCTACCGTACCTCCACTGCTGTACATCCCTTCTCTCCAGCAGGATCCACACATGAGCAGACTATGGCAGCAGGAAAGTTTTGGAGTTAATTGTCGCCACGGCCGTTGTAAGACTTTCGCTACCATTTTCTCTTTCGGTAAATCAAGAGTAAGTAACGTCGATGCCTATTTTCCAGTTAAACTAAATTTCAAGTGCAAAAGTTCAAATCAAACTGCTTTAAATGTCATCCATCCCAAATAAAGTTAGGAGTTTTAAAAAGCCATATAACTTTGCCTGGACAGAAAAAGGGCTTTAATTCAGGCAAGAGAGGATGTGTAGGGGTCTCACATGCAGGAGGAGGTCCCCAAGAAGACCTGATGGGAATGACCTCCGATGAAGAGCTGCTCCAGGGGTTCTGTCCTGTGGCCAGCTGGACTGGGCAAGGTTCAAGACCAGATAAAGGAAGTCAATGCTCTTAGAACAGTGATAAGCACTGGGACAATAACTGAGGTGTCAAAGCTAGTCCAGGGGCCTCAGGTGCGAAGTGGACCAGGAATGTATGTCATGTGGTATAATCTAGGTTCTAGAGAAACGCTTTGGGGAAAAGGCTGTGAAAACAGGGAGGCATGGGGTGGCCAGGCTTATTGGGACGGGGGAATGAACCGCAGGCTTCACCTACAGGGCAAGGCTGCACATAAGAACCAAGGCTTCAAGATTTAGAGCAGTGGTTTCCCCCCTTTCCTGCTCATGTACCCCTTCAAAACCCATTCTATAAGTTGTACCCCTTGTTTTTAAAACAGCTATTTTTAAATACTGACACTTTTGTTCAGTGCCTCTCTTAATGTAAAATAGTGGAAATAAGGTAATAAGTTAGGAAAGAAAAGTGACTACACTAAGGAAATGAAAAGTACAAATCACGGATTTAATTTTACATTACTGATTATTTTTTGCGTACCCCTGAAGGGCCCAGCTTGTACCCCTGGGGGTTCGCGAACCACCACCGCTTGGGAACTGATGATTTAGAGTAAGAAACTCTTCCTCTGGATTTAATAGGACTCCCAGTTATCCCCAGGATTCTAATATTTAACTCCCCTCCCTGTTATTGGTCCTTCAGGTCTAACCACCCCGCCTCATGTCAATTCTGGGACCAAGAGTAACATTACAGAATGTGTTATGGCATTGCTTCTATTTCCAAATTTCAACAATTATTGTGGAATTATTTTTCTCTTCAGTTCTATGGGTATCCCAATAAATCAACTTTTAAATCTTTCTGTTATTTTTTTAAAGCAACATGTATTATGGCTTATTATCTAAGGCTGTGTCTTTTTCTATCTTTACTGATACTACTTGTTATTGAGAGAAAAATGCAATGTAAATAAAGTAAAATTGAAAGAGAATCACACTATCTAATTAATGGATAACTGGCCTGAAAATGTTCGAATGGCCTCATTACATATAAACCGGAGCACACGGCAGACCTGGTTTTTGGCAAATTAATTTTCACAGAGCCTAAACAATGCAACTTAAATGGCCAAGTCACATCTATGTGTTACCTTGCCCAAACACTGCCCAATGACAAAGCTGTCACTGTTACCCTAAACTACAAATCCCAAATGGTCTTTTGGCCCTGGGTCCAGGGAACTATGAAAGAGGCTCTGTGACTTTGACTTTAGCCGCTTAAAACATGAGCCTTGGAAAGCCCCAAAGCAAAACCTACTAGCTGTTTGTTCCAAACCAGTGAAACAGAAAAGCTCAAGTTTAGTTTAACACATGGTAACCCCCAGACAAAAACAAAAAAGTTCTCACCCAAACAAGAAATAGGTCGGGAGAGCAAGGAACCAGACAGATCAAGTCTGATACTGAGAATTAAAATTTGCTGTGATGACATATTGCTCTCAGAGAAGACACTCCAAAACCAGTCTGAGCATTGAGGCCTCCTCGCTGTTCATTTGTCCTGATTCGGCATTTGTCATCTCGGCAGAATCTGTAAGAGACCATGCTATTGTGGACAGGGGAGTTCAGCACTAGGAATTAATTTAGGCAGCTTATGTGAATTTGCCAAATTCTATAGGAACAAGACAGATTCAATTAAAAAGTGCTTACGGACAGCCTATATGTTGTACCAGCCATTAGGCTTGACATTGAGAATTCACACCACAAATATTTACTGAGAACCTACTATGGGTCAGGAGCTATGATCAGATCTGGGCAATTAGTAATGAATGAAACAGGTATGGTTCCTGCTGTCATGGTCCTTGCAGTCTCGTGGAGAATATAGGAGATTATACTTGTGTACGTAATCTCTGTAATGAGAACTTGTGGTGAGCATGCTGGAGAGACAATTAAGATGGTAATGAATCACAGAATAAAGCATGGATGGGGAGATGACCCAGGTAGAACAAGCAGGAATAATTTCTCTGTAAGTGACATCTAGTAGACTGGCCAGACTGAGAGGAGTCCCTTCTGAACAGCGGCAGGGGAAGGGGTGTTGGGGAGCTGGTCTTGGCAGAAAGAGCCTGGTATGTTCAAGGAACCAGGAAAAAGCCAGTTAACTTGAACCTGATGAGCCAGATGAGAAGAAAAGTGAGGTGAGATGAGGTTGGCCAGGTAAACCAAGGCCAGATGTTTAGGGGCTTTCCAGACCACAGTAAGCAGCTTGCACTTTAATGCCTCAGAAAACCCCTGAGAATTTTAGGCAAGGGAGTACTATGGTTTAGTTTATGAATTACAAGCATGGATCTGCCTTGGCTGAAATACAGCCAAGATTATCCTTGGAATAGTCTGAGTGGGAAAAGAACTGGTTTCCAAGCAACAGGTAGAGTTTTACGGGAATTTAATCCTATTGCTTTGGGTTTGTTTAAATTCTATCTCAAAGGCAGAACTAATTGAATGTTTTAAAAACTATTCTCTTCCAAATACAAGCCAATAAAATAGCATTTTCCTAGGATCCAGCTAGTGCTTTGTAAGTCACCATTTGAAGCAAGGAATGTTTTCATGAAGAGACAGCTATGGCAATCTATTCTTGCTTTCTAAATTTTTGGCTGAAGGAAAGCAAATGAAAGTTGGAAAAATGAATACTGGCATAAAACGTTATCTTCGGCGAATTTAATCCTACAAATAAAGGCTTCCACTTCAACACAGCAATCTCTACTTTAGGGTTATAAAGCATATGAGTATATTTTGCATTAGAACTCATAACTTCCCCTTGCTCTTTTCCTCTCCAAAGCTGATTTACTGTCTCTTTCCTTTTTTTCCTCAACTGTAATAAATCCCCACTTTGAGCCATTATTAATGAGTACATTTAAAATATCCACTGCTGCAGGCTTTGGCCCCTTGAAGATTTCCGATTTATTTCACAGGGGAAGTGGCTTGGAATGATGCCTTTACTGCTGGATTCTTCTTTCATAGCTTGACCTCTAACTAGGGCTCTCCATTCTCTCACTTGGGGACCTTCAAAGGGTTGCAGATATCCTATTTAACACAGAATCATGAATTTGTATATTCACCTAAAACATTAAAAAAAGATCTCAAATAAGTCATATGAAAATGTCCCCACTAAGATAGTCAAGTTAACAAAGAGTTAAAATAAAACATGGTAAGTGTTCTACTTAAGGTGTGTGCACATATTAAAGCTTAAATACAGAGAGGGGAGTAAACCGACCCTGACCCTTTCCTCGAGGGCTAGTAGAGTAAGCCTTCCTAGCAGAGGGGACATTTGAGTTCACCCTGAAAGTATGACCCCAGGTTGCAAGCTATAAAATTCTTATAGCTACTTATAAGACTCAAGTTCTTCCTCATGTGGAGAGAGACATGCTGTTCCTAGCAACCGATACCAATCACCACTGGGATTTGAATAAGTACAGCAGACTCTCAGTTAACCAGCACCCATGGGGATTGGTAGATGCTGGGTAAAGGTAAGTAGACAGTAGACTGTCCATTAACTGGAACTCAAGCAACCGGCAAAATCTCAAGCAATGGGCAAAAAATAGTTTGCCCATTGCTTGAGAGTGCCAGTTGCTTGAGTTCTGGTTAACAGAGAGTTTACTGTATTAAGGAGGGAGAAGTTAAGCTACTGGATCTTCTGATATCTCCACCTTGGAGTTAACAATTGTCTAGGAGAAAGATCCTGAGCTACCTTATCCTCACTGTGGAACCCTGAGCAGGCGCTGAGCTTCTCCAGCCTTATTTTTTCTCTGTAAAATGCTGGTGATCATTACTTCAGAGTTGTTGGGAAGATGGAGACTCTGTTGATGAAAGCTCTAGCACAGTGTCATTTCTATAATAAATATTCAAGGCATGTTGGAGAGGGAGTCGAGGAGAGTGATGCTGGGGAATGGTGTGGCCGCCAACACTGCAATTCCACCACTGTCACACTCCAGAGATGGAAAGGGTGAAGGATTCAGGAAGCAGGGGGAGGAGAGTCAGCGCTCAGATGCCCACGCAACCCAACATGGATTCAGAGCAGGGAGAAGTCTAGGTCATAGGGTTGGCCATGTAAGTTTGTACTTCTAATGAGCCATGTGCAATTATTTCTTGGATCTATAACTCCCAATGCCTAGATGAATGGATGGAGTGAGTGGTGATATGGACCATCCACAGTGGTTTTAATGACAAAGAAAATCATAATGTAGCTTTTGGAAGTTATTGAATGATGTTTGTACAATGGCTTCATCCTGTTTTGCTTGGTTTCAATGTGGTGACTAGCTTGGATCCCTGAAAACACATCCATTGAGCATGAAAGAAGGAAGGGGAGTATCCGTTTGCTGATCATCCTCCATTTAATAAACTCTGTGCTAGGAACTTGACACATCTTATGTTGCTTCATCCTCTCCACAATGTTGTGAGACAATCTTATTATTTCATAGATGAGAAAAATAAGACTTAAGGAGGTTATATGACTTTCCAAGGTCATCTGGACAGTAAGTAAAGGACTAGAATTTGAGATCAGTTCTTTTTTTTTAAACAAACAAACAAACAAACAAACAGTAATGCACGGAGGGTAATGTCAAACCATACACAAGTATATAAAGCAGGAGATAATCATCTTTCTTTCCACGGACAACCCTGGGATAGCTGTGTGAACAGTTAATTAGGCATCATTCATCATCTTGCACTATGCTCCAACACACCCAAATACCTATACATATGGAGTATTTCTACTTATAAAAATACTTTTTGTTTAAAGGAACAATAGGCCAGGAATGTCCTCACTGTCAGTCCTTCACAGAGTCCCTCATTCATGGGTAAGTAGTCTATGGAGTTACCACAATTTGAAGTCAACTTATTTTTCTCAACCATCCCCTAAATGAAGGACATTAAGGCTATTTCCATCTTATTTCACCTGCAATAAATAGTTGCAAACATACATTTTTTGTACCAGTGCTTTCATTTCAGGAGAAAAGGTTCTTAAAGGTAGTATTGTTCAGCCCAGGTAGGCACGTGCTGTATTTCACTAGATAGTGACAGATTATTTTAAAAGATGCCAGCAGTATCTATGAATATTTACGCTCCTATCAGCCATGTATATATCTATTTCCCCATAATCTCCATAGCACTGGAGGTTATTTATTTATTTGTGGCAATCTGACAGAAAAAAATGGTATTTCATTGATTTAATTTGCATTTCCAAACTACTGCTGAGGTTGAGTATCTTCTCATATGCTCATTAGCTATTTGCATTTCTCTGCGGAGCATATTCTTCATGTATTTGTCTCTGGGTTATTAGTGATTTTCATATAAATTTTATCTGTCATTTGAGTTGTAGAAATATTAACCCCTTTTCATGTGCTATAAACATTTTCTCCTAGCCTATTATTACCTAGCCTTTAACTTCATATTTTGGTATTTTGTATAGAGAGATTTTTAAATGTTATTTTAATACATGATTGGATTTATTGATCTTTTTTCTTTATAAGGTTTCCTCTATTATTTAAGACTTCATTCCAACTATAGATTACACATTTTCCTAAATGTTTTAAAAATATTTTTATTCTTATACCTTTTACGATTTAACCTTTAAAATCCATCCAAGGTTAGTTTTTACTGATATGTATTATGACACAAGGGTCTAAGATTTCTCCCAAATGAAAGTGAATGTTGCCAGCATTATTTATTAAATAAGCCCCCTTTCCCTGCCAAACTGAGTGTTACTTTTCATGTACTCGTATATCATGAATGTTAAGTTTCTATATAGATTAGATTTGCAGCCAGTTTTTCTAGAATGTTGCACCTATTTGTATATTCCCATGTCAGTGCCGTGCCGTTTTGAGCAGAGTAACGTATGGTAATTTATAAGATTAGGCTTCTTGATCCAAAAGCCTGTTCTCTTTCCCTGCTACCTCTATGGGGCCATAAATGCCCGAGGTCCAGGGAAACCTGCTAGGATTAGTGATGCTAGAAATTTCACACAGATGTAATATTCCTGGGGACGCATGTTAGAGGTTATCTGGCCCATCTTCATATCTTCGGGTAGTTATAGACTTGAATCATAGTTGACAGTGCATGCCCTTTTCTCAAAAAGCACTGGAGTATAAAAAAGCACACTCAGAGATGCTCCGAAGTCAACACATTGGAAGTCTGAGCCGTGCAATGGACACAGCATGGCATTTAGGGGGAGTGGAACAGGTCCTTGCTTTCCTAATAGCAGTCACCTTCATTGAGTGCTTACCACGTGTTGATCACTATCCTACCTATTTTTCATTCATTAGCTCATTTAATCATCTAGAAGGCAGACTTTGTTATTATCCCGATTCTTACAGGATTTATAGGCATCTGAGGCACACAGAGGTTAAATAATTTGTCCAAGATTTAAACAAGCAAACAAAAAACTGGCCATTGGTGAAATCAGGATTTGAGACTCAAGTTATTGGGACCGGATCCTTCACCTTAATTCCTATATTGTACTTCCTTTCTATCCTGGTGCACTGACTTGAACCTGACAGGTTATCTCTTGAGTTTCTGTCTCCTCATCAGCAAAATCAAGACCCTGAGAAGATACACATCACAGGATATTTGTGTCCATCTAAGTGACAATGAAAATAAAAGGACAAAAATAGCAACAACCATCACAGCCAGTTCCATTTACTAACTGAGTCATGGATTATGGCACTGGTGGTCAACTGCAAAGAGGCTAGCTTTAACATCAAATTATTCATAATTGTTGTCCTTCAAAGATTGATATTATTTGTTCCATTTATTATAGAGGAGGAACTGAAGCTCAGAATGTTGAATGACTTAACCAAGGACATTTAACTAGCACACAGCTGAGGCAGCAATTTGAATCCAAGTCTAAGTCCCATCCTCATGCATTTCTCACATCCAGCACAGAACTGAGTTGAACTAAGTTGCCAACATTATTTTCTCCTCAATATTTTGTTTTCCCAAAATTATTCACTAATGAATCAGGATACTTGTTCTTAAGAACACAGGAAGTCATAAAACACAGTCTACTTTATGCAGGCATGAAGCCCTGTGTGTCAGTCTTAGGTTTAAGATTCAGCCTAACAATGGGTAGACATTTTTCTTGTTCCATGTAATTACGGTTTTTTAGATGAAATCTGAAATTCATTTATTGAAGCTGGTAGTTGAAACAAAGAGAAGAATGTCTCAATGCATGTTAATAAACCAGTCTGTTAATTTCTACCTACTCAGCTTTGAAAAAATGACCAGGCTGATGCCTCCAGATACACTCATGACCCACTTCTACAAAGCCACATGCACTTGGCTTTGATGAGTATGTATCAGAAATGCTAATGCCAGCTGGGGCATGAGACTAGAAAGTACATAGCCACTGAGGTAGGTGATCTGCTTCAGCCTCTGGAAATTCTGAAAAAATTCACAGTATTGGGCAACAATGTCTTACAAATTCAAACATCTGGTGAAACATTTTAAAATTCTGCATAACATCTGGATATCTGGAAATACACTGTCCTTTATCTATTTGAGTATGTGAACATCCCTCTGTCCCTCTCTCTCCGTAATTCTCACTCTCTGTATATGTGCCCCAAATTATCCCCTTATATAAATGTCAAAAGTAGGCAAATGATGAAAGCCCTGCTACCCAGATGTATGTGCAGATCAGCTGAGCCTAGCTTCACAGCCCATCCCAGAGGTGGATATTTCAGGCTCTTGCAACTTCTCACTGTGTTCACATTTATGTAATTCTACAGAAACCTCCAGCTGTTCCAGTCTGTCTTGCATTTGACAGATATTTAGGGCACCTTCTTTATCATTTGCAAAAATAACAGGGCTCAGGTATCTTCATGATACATTAGGTAAAGGAATCTTCATGTCATCACTGAGTCTTGGGGCCAAAATACAACAGAATTGGCCACTAAACGGAGAACAAAAACACACAAATGATCTGTCAGTCTTTTCCTGATTTTGTGCTGGGATGCATTGTTCAACACGTCTGCAGTATATTTTCTATTGAGATACTAGATTTAGCTTCTATGACATAGTGACTTCACTAAGAAATTCAACTTCTCTTAACCTTCCTATGTGACATTTGCATCAACATGCTTCCTAGGAGACATGCAGGTATCTCACTCTCTATCATCCCCAATATTTTATCAACAATAAAACCTGGATGAGTCCTTCTCTTATAAATGCTCCTGTCCAACCCTGTTACTACCACTAGCCTAATCCAGGTCCCCATTGCTACACAGCTTCATTTCTGCAACAATTCCTTAGATAAGATCCCCAGCTCCAGGCTCAGTTCCACATCACAAATGACGAGAGAGCTTGGCAGACAAGGACAAGTCCAGATTGGAAGTTGGATTAGATCTATGGTCCACAACAGAATTTAGTGCACAGCAAGGGTCAAGATTAGATGACTCTAGTCTAGATCTAGACTTTGGATTTGATATTATCATTACATCCCCAGTTTCTATTCCAATGCTTGGCAAAGAGTGGGCACCCAGCAACTATTTATCGAATGAATGGATGGAAGGATGAGAGAGCTGAAACATGCTCCCTGTTTCACATACCATATTCTCCCCAGTGTTTGTCATATTACAGTCCTTCAGAGCAATTTGCAGAATGAATGGATGCACATCATTCTGGTTCATTTCTGTACTCTCAACAACACAGTGTGTGCATTCCTACTTCTGTGCTTGCCTTATCCCCAGCTTCACTGAGGTATAACTGACAAATAAAAACTGTGTATATTTAGGTTATATAACCTGATGTGTTTTTAAGGTATGCAATGTGATGATTTAATATCCAAGCAGACTGCCAAATGATTACCACAACCAAATTAATTAAAAAATGCATATAGTTACCTTTTCATTTTATGGTAAGAACACTTAAGATCTACTTTCGCAGCAAATTTCAAGTATGTAATACAGTATTATTAACTATAACCACCATGCTGTACAGTAGATTTCCAGAATTACTCATTTTACAAATGAAAGTGCACACCCTTTATTTGACACGTCTCCATGACCCCCTCCAGCCCGTGGCGACCATTTTATCCTCCAGTTCTATGAATTTGAAGTTTTAGATTCCACATTTTTATTTTTGTTTTCTTTCTTGACCTTCCCCTAGTCAAATCCTACACATCCTACTATTTCTAACTTAAATTCCAATTCCTCCATTAAGTCATCCTCTACTATTTCTACAGAGGCTGGTTAGATGTTAGACCATTTCATACTTAATTATGCATGACTATATTGTTCGGTGCTTTGCAAAGGTGTTGGGATCATTTCCTAAACAGAAGCAAGTACCTGCAATCAGGAACTTGACATAGCACAATGCCTGATTACAGGGTGTAGGCCTACAAAAGAAGATTCATGAAGCGATTGACCAAGATTAAATCTCTCTAAGAGGCTCTTAAAAGAAAGTACTTCTATTTGAAAAGACACAAGCAGTGAAATGGATTTAGTGACGTTTTGACACTCCTCACCACCCAGGGCCCAAACATATACTCAGCTCTATGAAACTCCTTGCAGTAACATGCCTTCCGCTGCCTAGGATGTCCTTCCCAATTGCCCATGAAGAAAGCACATTCTCATCCTTCTTTCAAGAAGCTGGCCAAGAGACCCCTTTGAGAGGTTTCCTCATCAGCTACTCCCTTGACTCTTCACTCTTTCTGACAGTCACATGCCCCACCCCTGTGTTCCACCCCTATTCTAATATAGCTTGTTATTTTGTACATTCCTGTCTCCCCAGCTACAGTGGACTTTCCTTGAAAACAGACTTCTGTCTCTAAATCATCATTGTTAAACACAGTGCTCAGCATATAGTAAATTCATGGGCAATGCTGTTTGAATACAGTAGGAATGGGAGTAAAGGAATATAATGAGTCAAACAGGGCCAGAGAAGCATTTTATTCATTTTTATGTCCATGAACATGGTATGCTCGAAGCTATTAAACATATAGCCTTGGGGAACACATCTGATCCATCTTTGTGTTAATCACGAAAGGTAGACTGAAAGCTGCATCACATGATCAGTTTGGAAAAAGAAGTAAAACGGCAGTACCTCAGAAGACCTTGACATTGGTCAATATGGCTTCAGAACATAAAAGAATATTACCCGTGCTGGTACTTACGTTTCCATTTTTAAAGGCATTTCTCATTTTCCCACAGTACTGCACAAAGATTCAATGATAAACGAATGCAAATGTGCTTTGTAAACTTTTATACATTCTTAATTATTCATCGCAACATGTATACAAATGACCAGCACACTGTTGGTTGGTTGGGTCTCTGCATTTCAGTTCAGTTTTACTCTCCTAGCAGGAAAAGTCAAGTTCATATACTAAATACAAGAAATAGATCTTTATTGTAATGCTTCCTCAAATAAACAGCATGAATATTCGCCTTTTCCTTTATGGTTGTTTCCTAAGGAGAAGGCATGGTGCTTAACAAATCATACTCCAGCTTGCAGCCTCCCCAGGAGATGCAGCGCAATGCAGCAAAAGAAGTTCATGCTGATCTAAGGAAACCTTTCTTTTAGAGACCGATCCAGCTTAGAAGACTCGCTCGAATCAATGGCTTGGGACATTAAAGTTTGACATCTTCTGTTTGAAATAGCAAGAATCTGAAGTAGCCTCATTATAGTTGGCGGCTCCCTGGTCTTTGCTGAGAAGAACTCCAAGTGCCCCGAGGAAACACCAGTTCATGGTGACAGGAGATTAAAAGAGCATTTGAGTTTTAAAGGTCCAGGTGCCTCAGAGAGTCAGCAAATACCGCTCAGAAATTTAATCAGCAGTGAAAACATCCTTAAAAGTTTCCTCAGTAAGTAGCCTGAGCCTTAGCTCCCAGTTTGTAAGGCTGCCCGCTTCTTGCCTTTCTGCCTTTGTCTATGCATTGGGAAATCACATAAGTCAGCAAAGCCCTCTCTTTTGCAACACTTTAAGGTTTATAAAGCATGTTCTCAAAACTGGCAGCTCCACTACATCCCTGGTGTAGCAGTACAGGATTTCATTAACAATTTGGCAGTTCAACAAGACACCCTCGTGCAAAAGTCTGAGTCACCAAACGTGAGAATGTATACACACCCTCTTCTCTCAGAAGGAGGCGATTCTTTAAATTTCTTTCTGATTTTCTGAAAAGCAAAATGAAAACCCAAGTCCAGAAGCAATCAGTGGTGATGGATTACTGATTGCTATAAACATACACAAATGGAGGCTTAGTATAGTAATCAAGCATTAATTTGGGACATAGCAAGAAGCTACAAGCACAGGAGACACTGAGTTTTGGTTCAGTGAGGAAATGGGGAGTAGATTAATGTTTGAAAAGAAAGGGAAACAGGGAAAGATGGTTATAGAGTCAATAGGTCTTTGCAGGATGCTATAAAAGGAAAGCTGGCCAAATGCTGTGGTTGAGTAATTAACCTTCATTAAGAGCTGACTCCATTCTAGAGCCTGCTCTAGTGTTACATATGTATTCATTCATTTAATCCATTTAGTCCTATCATGTGAATTTAACAGGCAAAGCAATTGAGGTGGTGAGAGACTCAGTTTCACAGTTAGCAGTTGGGCCAAGATAGAAAGCTAGGAAGTCAGGCTCCAGAGTCTGTACTGCTTAAACTCATGTGATCTTACTTTGCTTCTTGGTCTTTAAGGATACCCAAAAACAAATGGGGAGCCTCTTAAAAGAGCGGATTTGGGACCAGAGAGTCTGATGAAATAAACCTATGGTGGGATCCAGGGATTTGCATGCATTATTAACAAGCAGCCCAGGTGTTTCTAAGGCAGGTTGCTCATAGACTGTGATAATGAAAAACAAAAACAAACACAAACAGCTGATCAAATTAAGTATATTGGAGGGGGGATAGGTCTCCCAGATCCACAAGGTCACCAATGTCACCTGAACAATGACAGATAGGAGAAAAACACATGAACTACAGGGTTGATAAGAAAGAATAAAATAAAGAATTAACATCCATGTTTTGTTTCTGGCCCTGTCACATGAGAGAGGCACAGAGAGGTGTTTCTTAGTGGGGATGGACTTCTCTAGGACTCACCAGTCGTCCATTATAGCTATTATACCTTCTTTTGTTCTAATTGCTTGTCCACTAAGCAACACTCAGATAAACGTTCCCAAGTATTCTCATCTCGAGAAAGGAAAAAAGTTCTTGTAGATGATAAATAGGACCAGCTCTGCTCAGGTTGGGGGAGATTTCCCAATTTGCCCATCATAACTAGGCCGACCAGACGTCCCATTTTAGACGAGACAGAAAACAAAGGTACTGTCCTGTTTCAAATGGTACTTCTGGTCAGCCTACTGACACCTTGAATTTAGCCCAGTGAGACGAGGCTGACCACAGCCTAATTGCTGCTCATTGCTATTGGAATGAGCAGCAATTAGCTCCAAGGGCCTGCTCATTTGTGGATAAACCTAGAATATTCTGTTTCTGGGTCTGAGAATCTGTATAACAGACACTATGCTGTGAGATTTTGACCAGCATGTGGCCTCTGACAGGCACTGCCAGCAACCAGACCACACGTCTCAATGGCTTGTCTCTGTAGTAACTGCCACCCCACCTCACCACAGAAGAGTTCACACTCATCATTGCTTTAGAAACCATAAACTGCATTTAAAAACCAAACATGATTTGTGCACAACGATGTTCACCAGAACATAATTTATAATAATGAAGCACTGAAAACAATCTAAATGTGCAACAATAATAAAGAACAATTTAGTAAATTAGGTACATCCACATAAAGAATATTTGTACAGTCATTAACATAAATTTTAACTGCATAGCAAATTTTTATATAGAATATTGTTTCACATGCAGAAATAAGTGCAATGGAGGGAAAAAAGAACCAAAATATGGGTAGAAGCTATCTCTTAATAGTGGATTCATAGGTGAATATTAATGTACAAGGGGTGTACGGAAAAAAATCCAGCCGTAAATGCCTCTATTTTTCATATTACATGGCTGGATACTTTCTAGACAGCCCTCCTGTATACAAGTGTATTCATATGTTCCAAGTTTTCTACAGTGAGCAGGTAGATCTTCCACAATTAAAAAAAATTTTTTTTAAATGCTTATTTGGGTCAAATTTTAATACTTCAAAGCATGATACTCTGTTAAACTGAGATGAATTTTCTTGTCACATCTGTTTTCAGTATGGGAATGATAAAGGAAGACTGTTGGCCTCCCTGAATCCACTTTCCAAATTTCTGGGCCAACAGGGATGATGTAGGTATACCATGAACAAAATGCAGGTGATAAGGCTTACCCTTGTAAGAAAGGAGACACCATGATCATATTTAGCGATTGCCAAACAGGAGACGTGAAACACCTCAATATATTGAGCAGGAATTCTTCCCTTTCATCCCCGCCCTTGGACCAGAGAAGTTAATAGAGATTTTGTTAATTGGCTGGTTTTCATCCTAATTGGCTAACGAACCTATTCCAATCTCAAGGAAAATCAAAGAGGAGGAAACAACACGAGGATTAGCTGCTGATTGATGTTTAAAAGAGTCTGCATTTTAAATGTCAGGAGGTCCAAGGTCCTGAGGCTCAATTATTAGCTCCCTGGAGAGTGGAGACTCGATCAAGGAAGGGGTGAACGTGACTGCTGAGAGACACCAGGCCTTCCTGTCTCTTTGAAGAAAAAATGGAAACGGATGGCACACCTTTGATTTTGTCTTCTAATGCTGACTTCAGCTTAGGCAAACGCAGGCTCATTCTGGGCCATGAACAAATACTAGGGCAGGGCTGAAGTTCCTGTACCCTGTGGGTTCCAGGGCCTTCTGGAAGGTGCAAGGTAAACCCATTTAAGCTGGATCTGCTCATTCTTTTCCCACATCATTTAGTTCTGCCATTTAACACAGGGATTAGCAAGCTCATTTGCTGGGATTGTCACCCAAGGATCAGAATCAAACCACTTACAAGAAGAGCAAGCCTTCTGCAAAATTCTGAGGTCAGCAAATTGTTTTTCCCCACTTTTCACCTGGCTTGTAGGCTTCCTTCCCAGTTGGTCTCCTTCCCAGGTAGTCTGTTTCCCTTTCTCACCCCCTTTTCAGCCTACCTCTCCCGATAACAGGTATTGCATGTATCACAATCACACAGTCTGAACACCACACGTAATGGCCAGATGCATGCAAATGCTCTCTGCTGCTAGATCAGAAATGTAGGACTCACACTTGCTTCGCCAGCACATATACGAGAAATTCAGGACTCTATCCAGAGCATCCTAAAAAGAAGACAGGAAAAGTAAAAAGAAAAACAAAACCAAAACACGTGGAAAGGAGTAAGAAAAGGAAGAGCATATGGTGACAAGAGCTAAGTTGTCACCAACGCTGACCTCAAGACCAGCTGACAAAGGCCCCAAGGCTCTGGACATCTGCCATTACAGCCAATGAAAGGACTCCGAGGGCAGCATGGGGAAGAACCCAGGGTTTACAAAGATAGGATGAAGCCTCTTCCATGTTACCCCTTTCTATTTCCTTGTAGACATCTTTTTAACCTTCTAATATAAAATAATCATCCACTAAGATGTCTTAGAACTCTCATTTTTCCCTGCTTCCCTTCCTCTGTATTGGCTCTAACTACTTCTACTTACTGATTAGATTCTTGTAGCATCTCTGGGATTCAAGAACATTCAGGGGCTCCTTACTAATACATTGGGGTCTCCTTTAGGGTAGCTTTTAAGACACTCCACTGTCTGAAATGAACTTGACTTTGGGGCTTACCTCCTGTTGCCCTACTTCATGTATTCCAGTGTCCACTGAACAAGGACTCTCATTCCTTCATGTCCTGGGTCTTTCCTCTTTTGTTACACCATGCTCTTCGCCCAATACGGTTGCTCATTAAAATTCTACTTATGTTCCAAGGCTGGACTTAAGTATCTTTGCCTGTGGGAATTTCCTCAGTGTCCCTTTCTGCCTTGTGTGATACAGACTCTTCTGCCTCTGAAATTCTGTTGTATCCAGTGTCCCTCTTATGTCACTTCTTATTATACCTCCTATAATAGTGGCAGACACCACGTGTTTATGGCCTAGTATTCCTGATAGCTTGCAGTGTGATAATGGAATATCATTGTTTGATGAATGAATGAGGAGTTTGACCACAAACTCCGAGTGAATGCCATCACATGACATTGATGGGCACTTCTCTTCGTTTTGCTCTCATACGCATGCGCATGCACACACATTTCTGTCAGTAAGAACAATTCAGATATCTTAACTGAATTGTTAAGACTGATAAGCAGAGGGGAAAGGAGAGTTAAAAAAATGATTAATGCTTCCATTCTCTCAAATAAAACAGGTCTTTTTCTACCTGGCCTTTAGAATCTATTTATGAATTTCTGTGTGTAAAATCCACCTTGTTTCACAGAAGTC
This sequence comes from Lyroderma lyra, assembly GCA_004026885.1. NCBI lineage: Eukaryota > Metazoa > Chordata > Mammalia > Chiroptera > Megadermatidae > Lyroderma > Lyroderma lyra. Next base: position 145,755 of record PVJL010001655.1, read on the forward strand.
ATTGGGCAATTTCTACAATGCAAAACTTTTATTTTAGGACACTGTCACATGGCAAAAAAAAAAAAAAAAAAGAGAGAGAAAAGAAAGAAAAAGCAAAGACTTTGTCTAGGTTTCCTGAGTCACCTTGACCTGTGTGGTGGTGCAAGAGTAGAAGAAGCAGCCGTAATTTCTGTAGAATGGTTAATGGGAGGGTCTCATAGAATCCGATGGAGCTTCATCTACCTGAGGTTTGTAAACAGAGCATAGGTTGTCTTTGGTGTAGATATGACCTTGTGGGTCTCTTTGCAGACTATATTAGTGCTGTGCAAATATTCCTACTCAATTGTAAAGGCACATTATACTCAGGGAAATTATTCTCCCAGCAAACAGACAGATGTTTAACTTCACTTAATATGACACTGTAGTCTGAATTCTTAATGAGAGGCAGAGGTCCTTTTTTGAGCTAGAGTAAAATCGCGGATGCCATATTTTAACAATGCATTGCTTTGTAGTGCAGATTCAGTCATTACCTCTTTCTGACTAAAACCTTGCTGTTCTCCCAAGCCCCTCTCAGCAATGTCACTTGCAGAGGCCGCAGTGCACCTAGCAAAGCTTGGTCATCACGAGATGATGCGGGAGGTGTCTTGATGACATTTATCAGCCTCTCTGAGAACTTTTAAACACACCTTTTTGCAAATACCTACAGAATAACATAGCACAACTTATTTCCAACTGTAGGAGTCTGCTCTTAAAAAAATATGAAACACACCTTTACCAAAGATACTAAGAAGGCTTAAGAAATTGAAGAAAAAAAAGGGTGAAGAGGGTTAGACCAAACGTCCATACTCAGAGTCATTCTTGGGAGCTTTGGCCTACGATGAACAGTGGTTATCAGGGATCATTGTCCTTCAGAACTGCAAGGAGAAGGGGACAGGAAACTGAGTTACACCTGCGTTTAGACACCATGGAATTTCTTTTAATGCTGGGACTTAGTCTGAAGACGACCACCCACATGAGGTTCTCGTAGCTTCCAATCTGCCTTCTAAGTCTGCCTGTGCTGCTGCTGCTGGACCTCAAAAGCCACACTTACCAGCTCACTTCTGCAGACTCTGCCCCTCGGGAAAGCTGGAGGGACATTGGGAGGACCCACTCCTTCCTGTTTGCTTCCTGTCCCTGTCCCTGTCGGCATTACCCCACAATGGGGCTTCACTCTGGCAGGAGTATTTGGTTCCATCTTGGAGGTCTTCCCTCGCCTACCCCAAACCTGCGTCATCGCTCCCTCTTTGAGATGCCAACACCCACCAGCTGGCAGCACTCCCCAGAGGCCTGGGTCCCAGCAAGCAGGCGCCTCCCTCCTCTGACCCACAGAGCGCTCCACAGCAGATCTGCTCCGGGTCCCCAGCCCTGGGGCCCCTCCGGCTAAGTTTAATTCTCATCCTACTTTCTTCTCCACGTTCTACCATCCCTGGGTGGCAGCTGATTTCTTTTCTTGTGACTCCTATGACACATTGGGGTTCCCTTTGTTCCCTCTTTCCAACCTTCTGATGAAACAATTATTGTGTATTAAATGATCTCTGTGGAAATAATTATGTGGTTTCTATTTCCTTGACTGGGTCCTAATGGACAGCCTTTATTACTTGTAATGGAGTGACCCTGACTTTTACAACATTGTTGATATTATGTTTACGTTTTGAAAGGTGTATTCATGTACTAAACACGTAAAAGTGTATGGATAAACTGCATTTGTTAAAAACAACAGGATAAATCAATACTACTGTCCTGAAAGCTACCCATGATATACTGAGTGATAAAAAGTAAATGTTTTGTAAGTGGCAAGCATGTGTTTTACAATTAGAGAAAAATAAAAGAAATGCTTAAGAAGTATAAAATGACAGGATACTGTGATCTCTAAGAAAGTACTGTATTACGCCTGTTAACATAACTCTTAAAATATCTTTAACATATGTAATCAGGACAGTATTTCTTTTTTGCCCATATTTAGCTGGGATTACAATAAGTATGAAATAATTAAGATGGAAATTTTTTTGATGCTTTTGCCACAATTTGAAACCCAAAACATTCATATTATAAAATATGTATATTTCAAAGGCATACATTCTACCACATCTAAAAGTTAACTTTTTTAGCTAAATATAGCTAAAACCAATTCACATTAAAGTCCACAGCTGGGAAGAAGAATTGGCAAAAACTAATTAGGGCCTCATTTATAATTCTATTTTCAAGCCCATTCATGAATTAATTTTAACTCTATGCCTCTGCCTTCAATCAAGCTGTAAGTACCTGTCGGAAAATGACAGTGTTTAAGTATCTGCACGTATGTTTGAAATTTCTACAGCTTGATTCCTTTGTCAAAATTTCCACTTAGAGCGGTGTGGGTGAGGCTCTAAGGCAGAGGCAACGAAGCTGGTCTCTCAATGTGGCCAGGATTGAACACTGTCTAGTGTAAGTGGGAATAGATGTCCTTATTAAGATAGAGGACCTTCAACACACAATCAAGCAAGAGGGTAGCTTGAGGTGTGGTAGCAAGTATTGAGCAGGAAATGTAAGACTTGAGTTCAGGGCCCCTGTTCTATAGTGTGACCTTGGGCTAATCTTAATCTGGGAAATGGGTGTTGGACTAAGAGAGCTTGGCTGCCTCAGTGCAGCCTGCCCTGATAATAGATCATTTAACTGCTACGTCTGGGGCAAGCTTGTCCAACCTGCAGCCTGTGGGCTGCATGCAGCCCAGGATGGCTTTGAATGTGGCTCAACACCAATTTATAAATTTTCCAAAAACATTACGGAAGTTATGCACGGATCTTTTTTTTTTTTTTTTAGCTCATCAGCTATGGTTAGTGTGAGTATATTTTATGTGTGGCCCAAGACAATTCTTCCTCTTCCAATGTGGTTCACGGAAGGCAAAAGGCTGGACACCCCTGTTTGAGCATCAATCTGTGGCAGTAGTTCACAAAATTGGGGATAGCATAGCCCTATCACTGAAAACAAAAGTTTAGTATGCAACTCCCATATAAAAATATTTACCATAAATTAGACATGTATGCTGCTGTATTAATTATTAGTAATATTGGGGACCTTCTAAGGTAGTAAATATCAGCCAGCATTCTCTCCCATTCTCCTGCAGCCATAGAGATTCCTTACTGACCCGTGACCTTGCTAGTTAGGTTACCTCATGGTCTCTGCCCTTGACGGTTCTCCTTCAGCGAGTCACTTGGCTCACACCCTCACCTCCTTCAGGTCTTTGCTCAAATGTCACTTTCTCAGAAGGCCTTCCCTGAGCACCCTATTTAAAATTAAAGTCCTTCCCCGTGCTGCCTCTTCCCCACCCTCTCCCCCATCTTGCTTTACTTCTCTCCTGAGCACTTGGGCTGGGTGTCCTCCATGTGCCCTGGGGATATCTCTTCCCTCTTCTCTATCCATTTCTGTGCTTTCCATGGGGCTCCTTTGTACTCTAGCTTCCATTTGAGTTTGGCCAGTGGGAGGCACCAGCAGGGACGAGAGGGCGGGAGGAGAGAGAAGCCAGGATGTATATTCCCCCAGCAAGTCTCTGTGCAGGGCCTGGGACTGGACGTGGGGGCTGTCCTCTCCCAAGGCCCCGCCTCCTGCTGGGTGTCTCTTTCCTCTATCTGCAGCTACTGCTGTCTATTGATTTCAGTCCTGGTTCTCTCCTGTAGAAGAGATAGCTCCCTACTTATTTGTAGCTCTGGAAGCTACCACCATTCCTTCCTGGTTTCTTTTTTTGAGGGGGTGGGGATGTAGTCCCTGGCTGGGAATCGAACCCAGGCCGCAGGGTTGAGAGCTCCGAAGCCTTGGCCACTACACCTCCTTCCTGGTTTCTTTTAAACCAGCGTTGTCCAACCTTTTGGCTTCCTTGGGCCATAATGAAATAAGAATTGTCTTGGGACACACATAAAATACACTGACATTAATGATAGCTGATGAGCTAAAAAACAAAAACGGGTAAAAAAATTCCCATAATGTTTTAGGACTTTGCGTTGGGCCACATTCAAAGCCATCCTGGGCTGCAGGTTGGACATGGCTGTTTTAAACCGTGCCTAGCCCTGTATAAATAGCTCTTGTTTAAACTCTCCTCAATCACTTTGAGTGTGTCACCTGTTTTGTTCCAGGACCTTTGACTGACACAATACTTATCACCATTAAATATACCATATATTTATATTGATAGTCCGTTTCTTCTCATTAGAATGTAGAATTCCTGAGGGCTGAGATTTCTCATCTGTTTTCTTGTTGTTCACTGCTACATCCTTAGCTCCCAGCACACAGTAGGTACTCAAGTATTTGCTACGTAAATAGATGAGTAATATTTTCCTCCTGAATCCTTATGGATTTTCCTGCACATTGCTTTTCAGAAATTACTAGCTTAAGGTATAAATATACAGTATATCATTCTTTGCCTGATTTTACTAACTCATGGACTAATTTAACCTAATTCTTACCCAACACAGAGTTCTGATTTATTTTTAAATCTCAAGAAATGTAATTTAGTGTCAAATCCTCCTGGAAGATCTTGCTTCCCTCAAGATTCCTGTAATAATGGCCCCAAGAGATATTGAGTTAATCATGAGGAAGATGTTATTAGTTCACCTTTCTGTGCTGTCTTTGAGTTAACAGATTTACCCTTCTCCGTCCTGATTTCTGCTTTAAGGTTTTTTTCTTCCTTTCTTCCAATAAAAAAGACAAAAACTGCTCAAGGAACCATAGAGTTGGCTGGCCCACTTTGTCCCGATTCATAACAGGAGAAAAATCACTCAATATCTCTTTTCCTACCTTACTCAATTAACGTGCACACAATGCTCCATTATTTCATTAACCTACACTTCTAGGGTTTAGTTGCCCAAATCAGGCTTTAACAGTCTTTAGTAACAACATCTCTTGGAGCAGAATAGCTAATTGAACAGAAAGAAAATTAAGAAAAAATCAGAAACACATAGAAATCCTTTTTTATCCTTTGATGTAAAAATGTGGGTGATTGCTTCTCACTGAATTACCTTATGCATATTATACATGTCCAGTACTTTACACTTTTAGATGAACCAGATCATTTTTCACATGCCTGAGTTTTTTTCTTCTCTCTCTGCATTAATCAATAAATGGAGCTGGGTACTAAGAGTCACTACTGTACTGAATAGAACCTGATCTTCAAGACAACCTCCTGAAACCTGCTGAGGTTGCTTTGGGAGGGAGAATGTAAGTGGCATGAAACTGCTGAATCCTGCATCCCGGGGGAAACATTTTGTAAACACAGAAACTTCCACAAGCACGCGGCTCCATTTTTAAATGCTGTGCTCATCTCTGTCTATATATAGTTCTGTGAGTAAGAGTTTTCTCATGTGGTTTTAAGTTTCTTGAGCTGCAAGTCAAAACATTGTGATGTTCAAACAGTCTTTGGGAAGAAGAGGAAATTAGCTGCCAATGTTATTAAAATGCAACTCTACTTTCTATTACAACCAAGACGAATTAGCTTGCACAGACAGTTCTGTACAAAGATACAGTTTTCTTTGACGTGAGCTTGAACATGTATACATATTTCCCCACTGTTAGCAGTGGTCGGGCTCTCCAGAATTGTATTAGTTTGCTAGGGTTGCTGTAACAAGGACCACGAACTGGGTGACTTAACAGAATTTATTGTCTCATAGTTCTGGAGGCTGGAAGCCCAAGATCAAGGTTATCAGGAGCGTTAGTTCCCTTGAGGGCTATAAAGGAGAATCTATTCCATGTCTCTCTTAGATTCTGGTAGTTTTCTGACAATCTGGTATTGCTTGGTTTCTATGCATCATCGCTAGCTCTGCTTTCATTTGCATGTGGCATTCTTCCTGTGTGTGTGTGTGTGTGTGTGTGTGTGTGTGTGTGTGTGTGTCCAGATTTCTCCATTTTATAAGGATACCAGTCATATTAGATTGGAGGTCCACTCTACTCTTGTATGACCTCATCCTAACTTAACTAGTTATATCTGCAATAACCTCATTTCCAAATAAGGTCGCATTCTGAGGTTAGGACTTCAATAAGAACATAACCTCTAACAACATAACCCATAACAAATAATAAAAACAAACCAAAAATACTAGGTCTCAAGAAGATGCTAAGGGACTACTTTGTTCAACCCCTTTGGTTTTTAGTGAGAAACAGAAAGATCAAGTGACCTGTCCAGGGCTTCCTGGTAGTTAGTAACAGGCAGATCAAGAAGACAGAGCCTCGGTCTCAGTGCAAGTGCTTTTTAAAGCTCATGACGGCCCTTGGTCTCACTCCTAGAGCTGAGAGTCCCATGCATTTACAGAGAGGAGAGCAGCTGGGACCTGTCCTGTCAGTACAACCTGTCCAAAGACTCATTCAACATGTCTACACCAGCTCGCTTGGTGAAGGTTGCCCATAGTAGGTGGGAAGAGACGCTACCTGGCTCTTTCTCTGCACTCCAAGAAAGTTTGAACTAATAAGTGAAACTAGTTTTAGTAGTGACTAGAATTACCAGCTTTAGAGATGCTCTCATATAAAGTGCTTTCCAATCCATTATCTCATTTGTTCCCTGCCAACTCTAAGACAAGCATTTCTATTGGACAGAATGAGAAACCGAGGTTCAAACGTAAGTGACTTATTTTTTTTTAACTGATGTATTACAGCCTGACTTGATAAAGCCTGTGTGCTATCTGAGTGCTCTCTTTCCTAAATTCTTATTGTTCTGAGCAAAACTAAATCAAAATTTTTTAAAGTGCATAAACTTTGTGCATCGATCTTCCATTTTTTTCCCTACTTCTCCCTTGAAATGTAAATTTGGGAGAACTTCTCAGTTGCCCACCATCTCTCTCTAATAGTTCTACAAGTACTTGAGGGATCCACTGCTTTGTAGTAAAATATGGGTAAGTGATGACATGTATGTGAATCTTTAGGCCTTAGGGAGTCACAGAGTCACATAAGCCCAGGATTTGCAAGGGCCTCGAGGGATTCTAAATAATGACCTCTATTTTACAGGTAAGGAGCTGGGGCCCCAGGTCCTAGAGCAAGTTAAAAACCTGCTATCCTGATTTCCAGCCCAGTGTCTGAGGATGGAAGGGTCTGGTCTCTTTTTGATAAAGAGAATGACCGGCTGCAAAAAAAATGCCCCGATCAGACTGCTTTTATTCCACTTTCTCTGAAGGCAAGAAAGGTCATTAAAGATGCAGAGAAAGACCGTAGAGGAGTACAATACTGTGTAACAGTGATATTCAAAATTATTAAATTGGTGGCCCTGGAGCCCTTTGCAGGTACAAAGCGACTCCTCTGTAAGGGAATGAAAGGAGGTCACACATTGCAGGGTGAGGCTTCTTTCTATAGAGAACCCATTTCAGCTCCAGAGGAAAGAACATTAATTCTTCCTGGGGAGTCTATATAACGGATAATGTATGCTTCTTTCCTGACTGTCAAGATTCACAAAAGAGATAGGAAGTTTGAGGCTCTCTTACTGATGACCTTCTCATAGAATATGCTACATCTAATTTTTAAAAATAGCTTCACTTCTGGGTGGAGTATTTTGATGGCCTTCATAAAGACATGGAAAGTTCTGGCAGAAGTCTTGAAAGGAATAGAGAACAAAAAAGAGAGAGGGAAGGAAGAGGCAGAGAACGTCAGGGGCTCGTCTTACTACTCCTGGATATTTCTAGACCTCAAAGGGGTCATCTCTTGGACCTCAGGGCCTCATCACCTCTGAGTGGTTTCCTTGATGGCCTCCACTCATCTCAGCCCTTCTGCACACTGCCGAACAGGTGGGGTTTTGTGGTCACCTGTGGAAACCTGTGTTATCTCCACATTGTAATGTCTGCCAGCATGGTAGGCCAGGTCCTTGGAAGCCCAGCTTCTGTTCCACTTCCTGTCCTGCTCCATAGCACCAGGAAACTCGTGTCTCAGCCACACTTGGCCATCTGCCACGCCTCAAACATGTCACATGTTGCTACCACCTTGGGCATGCGCTGTCTTCTTTCCTCCATTAATCAAAATTCTCCCTGAGAATCAAGGCTCAGCTCAGACGCTCTCATCCCTCAGAAATCTTCCAGTCAGGATGGATGGCTCCCCCATCCAAAGCTCTTTTTTTTCTGGGGCTCAGCTCAGAGCCTTTTAGTTTAAGCTCCGGTTCTTTTGATTAGACCTAAAAACAAAATCATTTGCAAACCTATGCCAGATCTAATAATTTTTTTAAAACTTTCGTTTGGACTAATTTTAGGTTTACAGAAAAGTTGCAGAGGAGGTACAGTGAGCTGCTACTTGGTAACTTTCAGAATCATAAAATACTTTATACAAATTTATACAGAATCATACTATAAACACCTATAAACTCACCTCCCATCTTTACCGAATCTCAACATTTTGTCATTTTGCTTCTGATATTTTAAAGGCATAAGCCATTACTGTTGTTATTATTTTTTTAAAGACATGTTTATTCAGCGTCATGATCAGACTATTATATTTAGCAATCAATAGCATGGGTGCCAAAAAAAAAACAAAACACATATTAAAACCCTGTGTTGGAATGCTTTATACTTTCTAGAGCAGATAAACTAAAATAACCTGTTATACAATTAGTCACAAACACAGTCCTTGAGCCTTTGCCCACACCCATGGGTATTGTCTAAACCATGTCTTCTTCATAGCAGCACCTAGGCCCTGCGACCACTGTGCTGGGCTGAGTTCACAAATCCGCTGTAGCCTGTAGCTTCCCTGTCACGTCTCTGGCTCTCCTCTCCTGCTAAGCTTGGTTTCCTGGCATTCCTTAAAACCTTCTGCCACCACCATAGCTACTACTGCTGCTGGAACCGCCATGGCCACCTTGGTTTCATGGTTGGTTCTACCACCATACGGGCCAGAGCTTCTGCCCTAAAGTTTCTTCCTTTCATGGGTCCAATATTTGAAGATTGATTTTTGAAACTGCCAAAGTCATTACAGCTTCCACCGCTTCCAAAACAGCCATCCCCACTGCCACCACATCCTTCACCACCATGACTGCCACCAAAGCCACCTTGACCACTGAAGCTTCTTCCATGACCAAAGTTGTCATTCCCACCAACACCACCTCCTCCACCACCACCGAAGGTTCCAGAACCACTTCGACCTCTTTGGCTGGATGAAGCACTAGCCATCTCTTGCTTAGACAGGGCTTCCCTTACTTCACAGTTGTGGCCATTCACAGCATGGTATTTCTGAGTGACAGTCTCGTCTATAGAGTCCTGGTCATCAAAGGTCACAGATTAGGCTGACCAGACATGCCATTTTAAATGGGATGGGAAAGAACAGTACTGTCCCGCTGCAAGTTGTACATATGGTCATCCTAGTCTCAGTGGGCTCAATTCAAGGTGTCTGTAGGCTGACCCTATGTGCTGTATAAAATGGGACAGTACTATTGTTTTCTGTCCCATTTAAAATGGGACATCTGGTCAGCTTATCACAAACACAAAGCCTCTCTGCTTGCCATTGCCCCAGTCAGTCATGATTGCAATCCTGTCCATTTTCCCAGACTGTTCAAAATCATCTCTCAGGTGAATTTCTTCAGTGTTTTCTTTAATACCACCAACAAAAATCTTTTTACACAGTGAAGTGAGCACCAGGTGTTTGAGAATCTTCTCTTGAGACAGCCCTCTTTGGTTCCACAACCCATGGCTGCATCCACCTCCTCCACAGAGGCATAGGTGACAAACCCAAAGCCTCTGGAGCGTTCGGTGTCTTGAACTCTCATCACCACACAGTCTGTGAGCATCCCCATGGCTCAGAATGGCTCCTCGGGCTCTCATCAGCTGTTTCAAGGCTCAAACACCCAATGAAGAGCTCCTGCAGTTGTTCGGGCTCCTCAGGAAACTTTGGTTTAGACATGACCACCGCGGGAGGGGAGACTTGAAGGATGCTTACTCAGCAGCTTCCACCAACAGAAAGGAGTGATCTAATGAATGAATATATCTCCCATTATTGTTATTTTAAATGTCCTTTGTCCTTCTCCCTGATCCCAGTCCCTCTTCCTCCTTAGAGTTACTCACTCTCCCTATTTGGTGTTTATGGTTAATTGGCATGCTTTTATATGTCCACTACATATGTACGTATCCCAAAAGTTCTATATTATTGTTTTGTATATTGTCAAATTTATACATAGAGTATCATTCAGTATATATCAATCAGTTGAACCTATTTTACTTTTCCATGTGATTGTGATTTTCTAGCTCTCATGGATTCATTTCATCTTCTATATAGTATTTTATTATAGGGATACACAACCATTTACTCCATTCAGTTCCTACACATTACAGTTTCTTGTTTATTTTTTAGTGTCAACGAGGAGAAGCATACAACAATGCACATTGCAGCACTGATTTTATTAGCACAGCCAGGATTTAGATCTGGATTGACCCATTAACTCTTAAACTTTCCTATCCTAGAGCTCTTATGGAAGAAAAAAGTGAGAGACATCAAAATAACATTTTTGTCAGTGGTGAGAGGTTTCTTGTTCCTTTTGGTTCAGCAAAAATCATTTTCTTCTGCCGATACATGAAAAAGCAGGGTGGTAGGGGCGCCTCCCAGCATTTTGTAGGGAAATACACATATGACAGAGGCCCTGTTAGCCTCTACCAAACTCTTACAAATCTCAAGAATAGAGGTAGGAGATGTTGTTTGTGCTATTGTACAAATGGTAGAATTAAGTCCAAAAGGTGCCTGGAGTCCTATCTCTCTAAATTCTAGTTTCCTGTATCTAGCACTGGCCCAGATTGCTTTAATCATCCCTTGAAATAATAAGCTCTTTTTAAAAAAATAACCCAGGCTACATAAGATATGATTGTATTTCCCCAAACAGTTTAAAAACTACGCCTATAAATAATTCTATAGAAAAGAGGGCAATAGACCAGCTCAAATGTTTTGTGAACTAATTAAAGCAGAACTTGGATTTTATTTCTTAATGATTTTATACAAATTGCAAAGGCAGCGAGAAATGTGATTATAAGGTGTTCAGGCAGGGAAATAGATGCTTTGTATCAACTCACAGTTCCCTCTGGTTCCACTGGGACATTTGCATTTATTGCCCTTTTCTTTCTGCTTATTATGAAAGTATCTAATCTCATAGGCAGGGTGACAGGATTGGGGACATTAGGATGAATATGATAGTGTCTGCTCTTAAGAAGCTGCGAGCCATTCCCTGAATATGTGAAAACATAATTAAAATTTCAGAAAGAGAAATTGATGGCACAAGTCTCTGTGGGAGGCAGATTGAGTGGGAGTGCTAAAACACAGGATAGAAAGTGCATTTCACGTGGGGTGAGCACGTGAACAAAGGTGTGGAGTAAGAACATGTCATCCATGCCCCCCAACACCACCCTCAATTGCACAGCTACTTGGAACCTAAGTCCTGGTTTCCATAGTTTGGTCAATTCCACTACTATCCAAACTACAACATAGGAGAAACAATACAACTGAGTTCAAGAGGATAAAAACAAAACGGAGTGCACCACACACCGGCTACATGGAAACATATTCTATTCCCCAGGAATGCCATGATGCTTCCAGCTTCCAACCCTCTCTTACACCTCTACTTTGGATGACATTCTCTGTGGTCTCCACTTCTCTGTGGCCTAATGCATCCTTCAAGCTCATTTTCAGCATCGCTTGTGTAGGAAACCTTTGCTCACCTGCCTGGGTGTTCCCAGAGAAGGCTGCTTCTGTCTCTGCACAGCACAGCACTCCGCAGTGTGACAAATAGCCATGTAACCTGTGCATGCCTTGGTGTCCTCTACTCTTAGAAGACAGGGATTTGTCTAATTAATCTTTGGGGTGACCTCAACACCTGGCATAGTGCTAACAGGTGCTGAGAGTAAGTATTTAATGCAAAGCTTATGACATGACTTGCATAGCAGAAAAGAGAATTTAGCACTGGAAATGGGAGTACAAGCACTTCTCATCAAGTTCTGGTCCCACGCCTGGGTCATTAAGCGAATTGGTGGATAAGCAAGGAGACTGAAGGTGGATGTCTTGTGGTGTGTCATGGCACCATAGGGTACGTATTTTTCAATAAATATCACACAACCCCACACTTGCAAATGAAATACGTCATCTTCCATGATTGCGAACGCTTCAAGTAGTGAATAATATTGATTGTGGGAATGAGACAAAGACTGAGAAAGGGGATTCCTGAGACTCAAACAGACTGAGAAAGGGAATCCCTGCACTGGAGAACTGGTCTTAAGTCCCAGTGGTTGTTAAACAGGTAGGCCATTAAGTGAGGACTGGCTGTAACCAATGAATTCCAGTAGTATAATTTTCTCAAAATTCATGTAGATTTAATTCCTTTGACAATAACGTGTGTGTGTGTGTGTGTGTGTGTGTGTGTGTGTGCATATAACTGGCTTTGATTTCCTTAGCGCTCCTTAGAAGGCCTAGGTTCAATTCCCTGTGCAAGAAACCAAGTTGTGTATGTGTGAGTGGGCATATGAAGGTATTCCTCATGGGTATCTTACCAATTGTGGCCAAAGTAGACCATTTCCTGCCGGATTCCTCACCTTTCCTAGATAGCATTTGGTGAAATGTTTATTTTTATTCAAGTAAATAAATAGTTCAAAATTATGCCCAGGGAAGAAAATTTAGAAGGCACAAAGAAAAACACCACAGATACAGTTTAAAAGGGTATTATTTCCCCCCTCAACTTCATGGTTTATTCTATTGCTTGAAACAATTGTGAATGGCTTTTCCTTTGGTAATGTTTGGGTTTTCCCCCCATGTTTTTCTGGAACATTTTTTTTTTTTTTTTTTTTTTGGAAAAGAGAAACATGCCTTAGCAAGGATAGGTGAGAAGAACTGTTTTAAAACTCAAACATCTTAGGTCAATAAATCCAAGATATAAAAACAAAGCAAATTAAAACAAATAAACAGATGATCAAAATTAAACAAAACAAGAAGAAATGAGAGTATCAATAGAAGAAAAAGTAACATGTAATTTTGTTTGGTTCCAAACGAAAGTGCTGGCTATGATAGAGGAAGTACACACCACTCTACATCTCCCAGTGATTATTACCAAAAACTAAGACATCACTCTGGGGACTCAGAAAAGTGACTAATAGCAGGTAAATGGGCAAAACAAGTAAACATTGCAAATATGACCAAGATAGCAGTGAGTTTCCTGGTATTTTATTTGATTTTTTCTTAATCTGCCAGCCTGGATTCTATGGCAGCCCAAATCCCAGAACGGCCCATCGGGCACAAAGAGAAATGTACCCCGTTTTCCCTTCGACAGTGGAAGGAAACCCCTTCCTATGCTCCTGTGTGTTTGTTGTGCTCACCTGGCTCAGTCCCAGACAAGCCACAGGCACAGAGTTGTGCACAGTGGATACAGCAGCTATGCCTGTCCCCAAAATTCTTGGAGAAACTCTTTCACTTTGAGCATAGGAACTGGAAAACTGGGTGCCCATGGTCCAAAGAGAGTGTGTGGATGGTGGTGGTAGGGTTCTTCCTTAATATTCTTCCTCCCTTCTCTCACTGCTTTTCTCTCTAGGTAGACCAAGTCACGGGAAGGGGGAGATGGCATTGGGAACCCCAAACCCTGACTCTTAAGACAGAATACCTGAGAGAGAAACCCCTGGGGACTGGAGAGTGAAGAGAAGTCATGGGGTTGAGGGTGGTAGAGACAAAAGGACCCCTAAATCTCTGCATGAAACCCCAAGCTCACCACTGAGTTGCACATGCATTAAAATTACCCAATGTAGCATAACAAATGCTTTGAGAACGAAATATACTTTGGTAAAGCAAAGAGTTGACGCCTGGGGTCATGTACATATTCTGTACACACAGACTAGCACTACAAATGCTTTGAAAATTAAACTGACATAGGAACCAAAGCCCACAGAAGGCAGGTGTGGCAAGAATCACACCAGGTTGACTACCTGCTAATGCAAACAAAAACCAAAACAGACGAAAGGAAAACATTCTGTAGAGGATTTTAACAAGACCAGAGTCACAGATATAAATTCTCAAAACGGGCATGATACAATTCAAAATGTGTGTGATACAATTCAAACTTCTAGACATAAAAAGAACCAACTCTCCAAAGAAGAGACAATCAACTGACATCAGTCTCTGAGATGATTCATATGTTGAAATTACTGGGCAAAGCTTTTAAAGCAGTTATTATAACCATGCTTTATGAAGGAAGAGAGAAGATCTTTTGAAATAAATGGAAATATAAATGTTCTAAGGCAAGAAATAGAAAATATAAAAATGAAACATGAAAATTTTACAAATAAAAATATAACTAAAAATTTTACTGAATGAACTCAGCAGCTGAGCAGAGAGAACAGAAAAGAGTCATTGAATTTGAAAATAAATCAATAGAAATGATCCTTTCTAAATGAGAGAGACAAAAAGAAAATTGAAAAAATATGAGCAGAGTCTCAGGGTCCTGCGGGACAGGACTTGCATTTGTGTCACTACAATCCTGGAATGAGAAGAAAAAGAGACAGGAGCAGCAAAAGTACAGCTGAAAAATTTCAAATTTGGTAAAAGGCACAAATACACAGATTTCAGAGTCTGAGAGAAGCTGAAAATGGGACATGCAGACATAATAATAATCAAATTGCTGAAATCCAAAGATAAAGAAAAAAGTTTGAAAGTGCCACGTAAAAGCTCCAACACGCTAGCGTAGGAGAAGGATTCAAATCACAGTCTGCTTCAGTGAAAGTCATAGAAGCCAGAAGACAGTATAATAACCTATTTAAAGTGACAAAAGCAAAGAACTGCTAATTCATAATTCTATATTCACCAAAAATATCCTTCAGGAAAAAGGTGAAATAAAGATATTCTGAGGAGAAAAAAAAAGTTAATTGAATAGCATAAGACCTGCTCTAAAAGAAATAATAAAAGAAGTTCTTTAGGCAGAAGAGAAAAGACACTAAAGGGAAACTGGGAACTTCAGGAATGAAAGAAGAGTAACAAAAACGGTAACTACCTTTTTAAAGATTCTTTAACATATGTATGACTATTGAAGAAAAAAGTTATATAACATCATCGGATGCAGTTTTCAATTTTTCTAATAGATACAATACATTTGATAACTATAGCATAAAGGAGGGAACATCAATGAAACTATATGGTTGCAATGTTTCTACATTTTTCTCTAAGTGGTAGAAGATGCACTTTATATAGATGGAAAAGATAGGTATGTATATTTTAGTAATTTGAACCATCACTAAAAACTAGAGAGACATAGTCAAAAAGTAAGGAGATAAAATTAAAAATTAAAAACTAACATATTCAAATAATCAAAAGAAGGCAGAAAAGAGGAAACAGAAGAATGAATAATGGAGTGAACAAACAATAAAATTATAGACTTAAATCTAATCATCAATAATTACATTAAATGCAAATGGCAAAATTAAAATAAAGGCGATCAGATTTTAAAAAATCAAGTCAACCACATACTGTCAATAAGGAAACAACTTTAAATATAATGATATAGATGGGTTAAAAATAAAAATAAGGAAAAAGTTATACCATGCAAACACCAGTCAAAAGAAAACTGAAATGGCTACATTAATATCACACAACGTATAATTCAGGACAAGGGAAATTACCAGAAACAAAGAAGGTGATAACATAAACATAAAAGAATCAATTCACCAAGAAGATACAATAATCTTGTATGTATATACACCAAATAACAGAGCCTTAAAATGCACAAAGCAAAAACTGATGAAGATAGAAGAAATAAACAAATTAAAAAGTATGCTTAGATTATAAAGTCTCCTCAGTAATTAAACGACCAAGCAAACACAGAGTCAGCAAGGACACAGAAGCTTTGAACAAGACTCAGCCAACCTGACTTACATAGAACATTCTACACAACAGCAGAATACACATTTTTTGTATGTGTATATGAAACATTCACCAAGGCAGATAATATCTTAGGTCATTAAAAAAAAACAACCTTAAAAAACTTTGAGTGATTGAAATAATACAAAGTATGTTCTCTGACAATAATAAAATTAAGCTAGAAATCAGTAACAGAAAGATGTTGAAAAAAAACCTAAAAATATTTTTAAATTAAATAACACATTTCTAAATAATACACAGGTCAAAGAGAAAGTCTCAAGGAACATTACAGAACATGCTGAACTACATAAAAAAGTAAATACCACATGAGATGATCAGTTTTATGTGATCAACTTAGCTAGGCTATTGTCCTTGTTACTTAATCAAACATAAACCTAGGTGCTGCTGGGAGGTAGATATTATTTAAATTAACAGTCATTTTACTTTTAGCCAGGAAGATAATTAGTTGAAAGGCTAAAATAAGAATATTTTAGAACAGCGTTTCTCTAAAATATCCTCTCTGGGCTGTTGTGAGCATACTGAATGAAAGGATAGATCTGAACCCCAAGGAAAAGCCCAGTTCTTTTTTTTTTTTTCAAATCTCTATAGCACTTTATTTTATTATTATTCTTTTTAAATTCATTTTTATTTTAACACACCTATGTAATTATTCTTACACCCAGATGGATATTTATTGAATAGCCCTTGTGCCAGTTACTGTGTTAAGTAACACACATGAGACCAACAATTGAATGAGTGAATGAATGAATGAATGAATGAATCCTTAAGAAACTTTTATGCAGATCTTAGAGAATGAGTGGATCTTAGGGAATAAGCAGAAAAGTCCATTCTAGGCAGACGAAATGGGTATAACAATGAAATGAAAACAGAATAAGGAAAATTATGCTATGAGAAACGACTTACTGTCTTCCTTTCACAGGTCTCTGACAGTGGGGACTGGAGGCACCAAGAGCAGTTGAGGCAACCAAAGCCCGTGGAGCTGTTGGATGGGCTGTCAGTAGAGCAATAGAAGTTCACGGAATAGCTAACTAACCCGGAGTGGGGCAGGCAGAGAGGGCATACACCCCTCAGGCCAGTGGGGGTTTTGTCCTCCCAATAAAATTTTAATAGCGTCTTTAATTTAAAAAAAATACTGTGCAAGGCTGGGTAAAATCTTGTCCAATTACAATCTACCAATGCTAAGTCCTTACTTGATTTAATTCCTATTCAAGCACAATTTTCTCAAATATTCTTTTATGATATTTAGAAAGTCTAATTCTTCAATTTAATTTTATGGGAGTGTGGATTAAAAATGCATACCAAAAGTAGAGGGAATTATCCAAAGAAAGGTATTTCCTTGTGGGAGGAGGGAGGCTCTCTACAAAGTAAAAAAGTAAAAAAACAACATTTATTTTTTTCCCCCTCTTATGAATAAAGAATAGGGAATGGGAAGTCTAAAATATGAATTAAAAGCTACTACTGCAGAATACTTTATATTTTATGCTACTTTAACAAAGAAAGGTGATTCTACTATCAGCATGCAGAAGTTCTGTAGAGAAAGCATGGACATGTTGCTGCTCAAATGCTGAAATGACCAGTTGGCTTATTCAGAATTATTTGAAGTATTAGCTCACATAGGATAAGCATGATAAGCATTAATGCTTTCAGGATCTGATTCGCCAGCTTTTCCATCACTAAGGCACATTCTTCAAAGATCCTTTCCGAGTTCATTCTAAAAGTATTTGTTTTGTTTATTCCGCTTGTCAAAAGTCACCGATAAGTTACATTTGCTCTACGAAGAGATCTTTTTAAAAATAAAGTAGTACTTGCATTAGAAGGCAAAACACCCCATTCTAGGAGTGAGACAGAAATAGAGGGGAGTCAAGAAGCAACAATAGGTGGATTTGAGGCTGGGAGGAAAAGCCAAAGAGGAAATGAACAGGAAGTGATGAAAATTTACTTGACGACATCATGACCTGCATGGGTAATACTGCTCTGAAAATTCCTCATTTGAATAGGTATCATGTGGTAGTTAGAATTAATTTGTTAGTGGGTGTGACCTAAATATGGATGTTAAAATACACTATAAAATTAGTTCTAGATTTTTGACTCACTTGGAACATTGCCATAGATGATTTTCATAGCTAGGAACCTAGAACTGTTCGTTAGTCTCAGGCCAATACTGAAGAGTCTAAAGAGGACCCTGGAAGTAATGTGTATTCTGACAGGCAGCTTAAGCTTACCGTTTCTCATCCATAGGTGGCAACATCATGGTTAGTACCAGCATAAGCTTAGGAGCAGAAAAAAAGATTCCACTCCTGTCCAACAATTTCTTCCCTAGGAAGCACAAAATACTTAGTGAGGCTGTGTTTAAATCTGTCCTTGGGCACGACAAACAAAAAGTGTATCTGTGTGTGATATTGATCCCTTATTATAGGGGACGCTAGACAGTCCAGCCTTACTTATTGCAAGAGAAGGCTCAGTCAACATTATTTGGGATGATCAATCTTGACAGCAACTACAACAGAAAATTAACCTTTGCTTATCAGATATTTCAGATAACACTTATGTTGGAGTGAAAGTGACCCCTATTGAGCTAACTTTCGGTAGTGGTAAAAACAGAATTTTAACAAGGTATTAGAACTGTTTAAAAACACTGGTGTGCTTTTGAACTTACTACTTCTACCACTTGAAAAAGAACTCATATTTTATATAGTATCTTGTATTAATAAAAAGTTATTGTTACTTGTTTAGATGTAGAATAAAGCCACTATAGGCTTATCTGATTATCCTATATGAGTATAATATATATTAAAATAATTTTAACTATTTTTCTTAGAAATTATAAGTACTTTTCAATTGAAAACTTTCATGAATTAAAACTTTCTCTCAGCTACTATGGCTTTTTCCCTTATTCTAACAAGTAAGTTTGATTTTCTATTGATTTTTCAGACTATGCATTTCATTAAAGTAGAGGAGTATTTTTATAAAGGGTCTGAGCACAATTATTTATCTCAAATACCTCAGTCTTGAAATAAGAAAAAGATGTAAGCATATGTAATTGTGAAACCATGTAGAATCAGAAATGATAGAAAATGTGGTAGGAGAGTTACATAAGGGAAGAATGCTATTTGTAGAATCAGAAAAAGAGCAAGGTTTCAGAAAAGATGTGAGCTTAACTCTGGACCCTCACCCTTTTTATATTTTCTTGTCTGGAGAGGTTCATACTGCAGACTATAAAACTTTTTGGAGACCTCCTGAACAATGTTGCAATCATACGTTGCCTTGTTCTTATTCTGATATTCATGAATCTTTCAGTATTTAGTTTCTGTATCTATAACTGAATACTTGGGATTATAAATGGTATTCTGAATTAAGTTTATATAATCTACTTTGCGCAACATCTAACCTATTGGAAGCACCACTGTTGTGCTACAAATTTGGTGATTAATAAAACAAGACTATTGCCTTAGAGGGTTACCATCCATTAAAGGAAACAGACTCATGAACAGATATGAACTTAACATACTATAATAAGAGAACAAGGAAGAAAAAGGAAGCTGTGTGAACTACCATGCATTCCTGAACATCTGAAAGCAAGTGGTCAAAACATAACGTATCATCTAGCATGAAGTATTACTCTTTTCATCTCCAAAGACCACAGGAGAAAGTAAGTATGTAAGTAAGTAAGTAAGTAAGTAAAGGCAAGTATAGGTAAAGAAAAAAATGAAACAACCAGAAAATAAAAACAAAAACCTCACAGTAACAAAACCATATAAAACAGTACTGGAAGAGTCAAAACATGACAACCAGCTTAATTCCTTTTGTGTGTTATCATCAATGGCACGTGATGCTTAAATCAAGGGACCATCCAAATGGCACCTAAACAAAAATGAGGACACACTGCAAGTGTAATTATAAAGAATCACAGGGAGAGACTTTCATTCACTTCACTTGAGACTGATGTGGCTCTACACTGCCTGTTCAAATAGGTTAGAGAATGCTGCTAAATTGACCAGTTGATGAGGCAGCCTTCTAGAGGGCCTAAATCTAATAAAGCATAAGGACTTTCAGTCCCTAACATAATGGAGTAATGAATTTCAGACTAACTTTCCTGCCATAAACAACTACACAATTGGAAGCAACTATTTGCAGGTATTGGTGAGACAGAGCACAGGCTGTGATCTTTGGAAGAAGAAAAATAAAGTGAGCTCCACATTTATGCTGGATTTCCGCCAGAAGGGGCACTCCAAGGCCTTGACGTATAGAAATGGAGCCTATGCAGGGAATAGCATTCTAAACTGAGGGAAAGAAGTGGAGATTGGGCAACAGGAATGGTGAGAAGGCTGCAATCTTCAGGGTAAGGTGGAGGAGAGGAGGGAGCTCTGCAGAGAATGAGTTCCAGAAATCTGCCAGGGAATCTCCTAGACATGTGCTGGGCTGGACTTCGTGAGGTCTGACAGAGAATCACTTCTGTGGAATTGTGAACTTAATGGTTTCTGAAGGTTGCCAAATGAGAAAACACTGGAGTTCTGGTCATTCAGAGTGGGAAGACTTCACTAAATGCTGCCAAGCATTCAGTTAAAATTTCATAAAAAGCACAAATAAAGAATAAGAACACACTAGCCCTAAAGTATCCTTTAGATCTATCCTAACAAAGCCCCCAAATAGCCTTGCCAGTATAAAGCTGATTCTCCAGTTAAGTTAACTGGTTTCAAGATGAAAAGAGTCCATGTCCTCTAAAGAAGAATAATAACAAATAGACTTTAAACATGAGTCAACCATAATACACAACATACAATTTTAAAAAATTTACTAGAAGGTGAAGCAGAAAAATATGTCACACAACTAAGAAAAAAACATCAATAGGAAAAGACTTAGATATGACAATGATGTTGTCATTAGCAGATAAGAACTTCAAAAGTAGCTATTACAAGTATGTTCAATATTTTTAAAAGATTGAATAAGTAGGTGGAGAACATGGACAATGCAAAAGAAAAGATTAGCAAACTTGAAGACAGAATGGAAGAATCCATATAAATTAAAGCTCAAAAAAAAAAAAAAAGCTTGGTAAAAAGAAATAGAACCTCAGTGACCTCTGGGACAATAACAAGTATAACGCAAGTGCTACAGGAGAAGAGAGAGATGGGGCAAAAAAATGTGTGTAAAATTAATGGTAAAAATTGTCTAAAATTGAAGAAACATTTCAAATCACAAATGCAATAAGCTGAACAAACCCCAAGATAAATAAACACAAAGAAAATCAGACATAGGCACATTATCATCAAGCTACTGAAGACTTATTTTACTACTATTCTGAAAATAAAGAGAAAATGTTAAAAGCAGTCAGAGAAGTCACACTACAGACAGGAAAAAAATGACAGGAATTAGAGCAGATTTCTGATCAGAAATAGTATAAGCAAGAAGAAAATTGGGACACATTTAAAAGCTGAGAAAAAACTGTCAACCTAGATACCTATATCCAGCAATATACCTATCAACTATTGGAAAAAAATAAAGACATTTCTATAAAAAATAAAGTGGGAAGAATTTGAAACACAAGAAATGTTACCAATTTTTATGTTAAAGAATAGTAGAACACAGATGTCGTTGAAAGAGAAAAGAGCACACGTAATGATAAAATATGTAGGTAAATAGAGCTTTTTTTTGTTTGTTGGAGAACCAATACTTTTGAAGATAGATTGCAATATGTGTAAGTGAAACATGCATTTGATAATATGTAGATCAACAACTAGATAACAGCACAAAGAGGCATGTCAAAAAAAGTCAATATTGAACATGAAATAGAATACTAAAGATTATTCAGTTCACCATAAATAAGATAGGAAAGGTGGACCATTACTTGCAGATGTTATAACTGTAGATATGTAAAATCTGAAGAAATGTACAACAGAAAAATCCCTCACCAGCTGAAAAGCAAATTTATCATGCCTATGAACCAATATAATAAGTGTAAATGGGTTCACAAATACTAGCAATGAACAGTAAGCATTTTTACTTGCCATTGACAATATCACACAAAGCATAAAGAATTTAAGGTTAAATATAATGAATGCTGTACAGGGTCTCTAAGCTGACACTTAAACATTGCTGAAAGAAATTGGAGAAGGCATAAATAAATGGAAAGGTATACCATGCTCTGGGATTGAAAGGCCCAATATTGTTGTCTTTTTTCTCCAAATAGATCTAACAGTTCAATGCATTTCTAATCATGCTCTCAGCAGTCTTATAATTTTCATAGAAACTACCAAGTTCATTCAAAAATTTAAACAGAAATGCAAAAATCTAGAATAATCAGAACAATCTTCAAAGAAAACAAGTTGGAAAACTTCAAAACTCAGTATAAAGCTACAATAATGAAAATAATAAGATTTTGATACAAATACAAACAAATATTTCAATGGGACAGAACTGAGATTCTAGAACAAGACCCTCACATGTTCAGTTATTTTTATTTTTATTTTTTTGCAAAGTTTTCAAAGCAATACAATGGGGAAAAGACACTTTTCAACAAATGGGCCTGATACAAGTGAATATCCATATAAGAATAAACAAGTAAGCCTCAACTTATACTTCACATCATAACCAAAAATTAATTTTAGTTGAACCACAGATATCCTAAAACTATGAAAATTAGAGAAGAAAATACAGGAGAATATCTTTTCAAATTTAAAGTAGGCAAAGACTTCGTAGCATATGACAAACACTAATCATTAAATAAATGAATACATTATATTTTATCTAAAAAAGAAATTTCTGCTTATCAAAAAGGTCTTGCTATGAAAATGAACAGGCAAAAACAGACTGAAAAACGTATCTACAAAACATATATCCTAAGAAAGGACTTTTTAGTTCTGACAAACTAAAAAAATGAACTTTAACAACAACTCAGATAAAAACAATAGATAAAGAGTAATTCGGTTCCTATTATGTTGATGGGGGCATTTTACGGAGGTGTTAACACTGTCACAACTCACTGAACTTTATGGTTATGCTATAGATGCATTTTACTCTATGTAATAGATTATATCTCAATTTTTTTCAAAGGGCCACACGTGTGATTAGTAATGGAACCTGATATTTGCTTCTGCCTGTCCCTAAGTCACTTCGTTTCTGTTGCTGTTACTGCTGAGATGCACATCAAATGATAATAAAAATAGCAGATTTTTTGACACTACTGAAGTTGATTTGACCCCTGGGGATATATCTCTTAAGATCAAATAACTCATTTAAATATGAAGAAGGAATAGCCTGACTTCAGAAAATCAACTGAATTTATCTATCATCTCCTTTTTCTAAGCTATTCCGCAGGAAAGCTGAAGAGAACATATGTAAAGATATTAAGAACTTAAGGCATGCTTGGAACACTGCCATTCAGTTTTACAAGCAATTAAACAAATGGCAGATGCAGTGTGAGGTTCCCATTCATGAATTTTAATTTACAATTCATTGATAGGGTCTAAAATTCCTTTGAACTTCTCTTCTCTCTTACCTGCGACACTTAGAACTATGGTGGCTACGCAAACATTAAGGGGAGAAAATTACGCACAAACAGCACAGGCACTGTGTCCTTCAGTGACTGTTTGTCAGCATATTTGCTGTGTTCCTTGGGGTGGCACTGAAGGCAGGTAAATAAAAAGGTTCTAATTACTATTTTGAAGAACAGTTTTTTGGTTGACTTAAATTGTGTGATCAGGGTCTATTCGTCTATTCGGCTATCTTCTATCAAATGCTATGGAGCATTTTGCATCTATGAGTTGAAGATACCCAGGGAAGAAAATGTAATGCCTGATTCATGCCAACCTTCCTGGATACAGCATTAAGAGAAAATACAAAAGGACATTCCAGTTTCATATATTCAACCTTTGCTTGGACTGATTTATAACTGTCAAGGCCACTGCAAGCTGTGCATGCTACTTGAGACTCATGGGGCCTCCTTTATTCTTTTCCTCTTTTGTAGTGTTCGCTCCCCTTTTCCCTGGCTGGTTAAAAGCTGTGCAAATACCACAACTTCTCTCCCAAACACTACCTTACCAACTTTAGGTATTTTAAATGTATTTGCTACATGTCTGCCTTTCTTCAGGAGGCCAGGGGACCTCTTCGTAATATTAATCCTTATGTCCTTGTGGTCCAGCTCACAGTAGATGCTAAGGAACTGTTTGATGAAGAACCAAATGAACGATTATACAGAGATTTTGAAACAGCATCAGTCCTATTAATTCGATTAGATGTCAACTTCATGAAGATACTTTCAGCTCAAGGTAGACAGCTGTTTTTGTTGTTGTTGTTTGTTTGTTTGTTACTGCCTCCTCCAGTAATATTGCTTTTTATCTTTAGCCTAATCTGGTTTCATATCTTGGAGTTGGGTTTCATTTTGCTCTAGGAAATGAAATATTTTTTTTCCTATTTTCTTGATTCCAAACTCTTTCGTATTTTATATCTCGTCACACTTAATAGAGTATGTCGTTTATCCACCATGAAACTAACTCTGTCTCTATTACTCATTGTTTAATGCACCCTGCCAGCATTCTGGGCAGCAGGAAATCTGAGCACTTTTCAAGCTCTATTCCTTGCTAGGACATTCATAACAGAGACTGCTTTCTGCCAGCGTGAATAACTTTCCTTTCTCTCCTAAAAACAAATTGGGGATTAATGTACACAATCTCTCTCACATCAGGCTTTCTGATTTGTTTGATCGATTCCTTTCACTACATTTTGCAATATCAAAAGTACCATGGAAATCTCAATGAATTATCTGTACCTAGAGCGCCTCTTCTCTGTCTCTTAAATTTGCAATAATACACTCTACTTAAATAACTCTGAAAATGAATGGCAGGCCTTATTTGTTTGCATGGATCTTAGCTTCTCCAGTTTGTTGCCAGATGACTGCATATGTATTTCACCTTTTATTTGTTTACTTTTTATTGATTTAAAATCTTAGGCAAAAGCAAAACAAAATAAAATAAGACACTGCCTGTGGCTGTTTATCAGCATGTAAAGAATACTATAATTAGATAAAATTTCAGCAAGGAAAGCTGCAGCAATAAGAAAGTTTAGTTACTCAGCAATGGAAACAGAAGTCAATGACAATTTGTTATTCACTCATAACTTCATGATAAAAAATATATATCTAAATACATGGACATATGTATGCATATAGACATATCTTATTAAAGATATGTCAACAAAGAAAAAACATTTAACAGTAGGATCATTGTCTGGGTGGCTTAACCTTGTGTAAAGTTAAAAGAATGTTCTGTAGGACAATTGTGCTGCCATGTTCCCCTAGATTACTGGGTACATTTGTCACATGGTCCTCTTATCACTGTGATTACAGGAGCTTTGTGGTTAGAATATGCTGAAGGATGATTAAGAAAAGTACATGACGGTGAAACAAAATGTCACCCATGACAAAAAGCAATTGGACTGATGGGGAACGTGAAGATGAAATTAATTTCCTCAAAAGCAGAAACAGCCCATTATTGACACCGACGGCTCAGAGAGGGCAGAGGAGTTCGCCAGATAAGAGGGTGGAGTATCTCTTCAGCTGCTTTGGAAGGAGAGCCTTGACTTTTGTTCTCCTTGGCAAACATTCCCAACCTGAAGTCTCTATGTGAGATTTGACTGTGATTAATATGACTGTTGTAGCTGTTGCATTTTGATTAGTTTTCCCCATATGATACCTATTCTAATACTTCTCAACCTTTAATGGATTCTGAATCCATTAGACAGCCAACTTAGTAAAAGCACTGTCTTTCACCAAAAATTGCACATCTACCCATCCATGATTGTATATACAATTTCAGGAAATGGCATGATGATATGATAAAAAATACACTAAGCAAAATGCAAACCAAAAGCAAATCAATGTCACAACATGAAAAGAAAACCAAGTTGGATTTAAGGCAAAAACAAACTAAAAAGAAAAGATAATTCCATGGGTAAAGTAAAAATTGGAACCATGACTATTCTGCACTTTTATGTGCTAAAATATATTGCAATGAAATATCAGAAGCCAAATGACACAAGAATATAGGAAGATTTTAGGGAGAAAGTTAAGGAAACAAAGTGGTAGAGGAGAATTTCATATTTCTTTCTCAGTTTTTGATTGATTAAAAAAAAGCAAAGGAAGAAAATAAAGTATCTAAACAACGTAATTTAAAAAATTGATCTAATATGTGTAGGTGTTTGTGTGTATCTCAATAATTCCATACTCTGCAAATATCCTCTGAATACCCATGAAACACTTGCAAAAATTTACCATGTATTTTTAAGGCCCAAACACCTTAAATACATAAAAAACAAAACAAAACAAAACAAAAAAACCCTCTAGAACTGGTTAAAATAAAAACAATAACACCTATTTAGAATTAATTTCCTTTACTTGTTCTGATTCACATAGGAAATTAAAATCTAATGAAAGATTATTTGTAAAAATAACTGAAATATCTGACCTATGAAATACAGCTTAAATCCACTTAGAGAAAATTTTAGAAAACTAAGTTAATAAATCATAATCCAAGAAGATACAAAAAGAACAAAAAACCCCCATAAAAACAGGTTTACTTAAAAATCCATTCAACAAATGTTTATTCAGAATCTTCTATATGCCAGATAAAAGCACAAAATAAGAAAATAGAAGATATAAAAACTGCAGATTTGTCGACTAAATTTATATTTTGTTCTACGGAAAAAAGTAACAGAAATAATAAAGCACAAAAACAGACGAACTATTCACCAAGTTAGCATAATAAAAAAAGAGGAGTAAAGCACAAAGACATAAAAATTGACATTCAAAAGAAAAATGGTAATTGAAGGAATCTGTTGATGCAGGTCTATGTTGCAAGAAATAGTAAAAGTTCTTTAGAAGAAGAAAATTGATATAGGTCAGAAAGTCAGATACTACATAAAGAAAGAACATTAGAGAGGAATACATAAAGACAAAAATAAAATCTTCTATTTTTCTCAGTCTTAATTTCTCTAAAAGGTAACAGTTGGGTCAAAATAATTAGATTGATGATACAGTCAGTGATTATAACTAATGAATAAGTGAAATAAATGACAGCAATGTGGGAAGGGACGGGAGGGAGGACTTGCACCACCCAGGAAATGATACAGTGTTTGTTATTTGAAAGCAGACTTGGATTAATTGCAATTGTATTTCTGCAAACTCTAAGGCCAACCATTACAAAAAGTAAAAAAGAAAAAAATGTGGGTAAGAAATAGAAATCAAGAATTGGATTTTAGATACATTAAATTTGAGATAATGAATGGAAAGTAGTAACCATAAACTAGGAGAAAAATCAAGAGAGGATAGTTTCCACAATGCCAGTGAAGAGACAGTCCCATAAAAGATTAAAAACTGTATTTTAAAATGCATACAAATATTGAGTACAAAACAGAACGTTAACAGTAGATTTTTTAATGAAATGGGTTTGCCGCCATTTAACTTTGTTTTTTTTTGTTTCTATCTTCTAAAACTGTTTTCCAATAAATATGAAACACAGCTCTAATAAGAAATAAAATGATGAAAAATATTTTTAAAATACCAGGCCCTTTACTCTTACTCTATAGTATATATTCTTTATATCTACCTTTGTATTGGTGTCAGTTCCTAGGTAAATACAGTTAAGGGGATGCACAGGTTATAGGGAAACCTGTTGATAAAAGTGTTCTGTAATAGCACTGTCCAATAGAAATACAAAGAGAGCTGCATATATAATTTTAAATCTGGTAGGCACATTAAAAAGCATTAAAAGGAACAGGTAAAATGAGTTTTGTTTTGTTCTGTTTTGGTGGTTCCCTGGCTGGGAGTCGAACCCAGGCTACAGCGTTGAGAGCACTGAAGCCCAGACACTATGCCACCAGGGAACCCTCAAAATTAGTTTTAATAACATATTTTATTTAACCCAGTATATTCAAAGGATTATCATTTCAACATATAAGCAATATAAAAATATAAATGAGCTATTTCATTTTTTTTCCCTAAGTCTGAAATCTGGTATGTTTTTCACATTTATACCTCATCTTAACTCATACTCACTTCAAGTACTCAATAGCTACATGTGGCTCGTGGCTTCCGTATTAGACAGTGAAGTTCTGTTTGAATAGACCAGCAGCACTGGCATCATTGAGGAACTTGTACGAACTGCACAATCTCAGTGCCCACTCTGGACCTGCTGAACCAGAACCTATGTTTTGAACAAGTTGTCAAATGAGGCTAGTCCACAGACACGTTGAGTAGCAAGACTATGTATGTCCAACTTAATTTTCCTCTAGAATTTCTATAGTGGTTCCCCAATAGTACTATGCTCTCTCTCTTCATTTCGATCATTCCACCAAACACCACTTTATGTGCCGGTTACTGTGTGCTAACACTTTGTAAGTCCTATCGTGCCCATTTTATAAAGCAGAAAATAGAGGCACTGAAAAGTTACATAATGTGGCCAAGATCACCCAGCCCAAGACACCTTGCTCTAGATGCCCAAGACCCACCTTGATCTAGGTGCCCAGACCACCTAGTAATTGGTGAGCTGGGATTTTAAACCAACTAGTCTACCTCTAGAGTCCTGTGTCTTAACCAACAAATACCTGTCTCTTCTACTTGAGATACAGCCAGCTCTTCAAGGACATATAGGACCTCTTACACATCTTTGTCCCCTATCACCTGTATACACTAAATGTTTTGGAAGGAAGGGGAGACTCCTCTTCTTCTCCTACTGGCACTGTCCTTCAGGACTAAAGGCCCTGAAGAACGATGCATGTTTCCATTATTTGTGATCCCTCATTGTCTAGATGCTAGCAGACATACCACCACTGTGTGGCAAGCTGTGGCCCAAACACCAGTTTCGTCTATTATTGTGCAGTAATATTAGACAAATATTTATGAGAGTTATGGATACTATTTGATTCAATTTTTGCTTAGAAAATGTTTCTTCCTAAGTATTTAAAAGACAAATTTTATCTAAGTGCTAATCTTACAGGTCTGAGTTCTACTATGAAATCTAATGACATGACCACAAAGTAAGGAGATGTAAAGAAGTAAGAAGCTTGGATGATTCCAAGCCCAAATGACCGCCTTCCTGATATCCAGAAGGGAACTTTTACTAGACGTCCATTAGTGATTCTGATTTCAGATTCTCTTGCCTTTTATTCTAATCTAATCAGTCTAATTTAATTTACATTTTCTCAGTTAACATGCCTGCCTTTTGGAAAGCATCCAATTTTTCTTCCTTCTTCCTTCAACACTTTCAATTCTCTGTTTCTCACTTGACTGCACTGAAGTGACTGAAATACTCTCAAGGACATGGAGTTGTGGTAGTGAAGCACCATCTGGCTGTATTTCCTAGAAGGTTCTACCAAACCAGAAAAAAACCACCTGCATCATGGATGGCCCCGGTATCTGCCCCCACAAAAGCAGACAGATGCGCAAAGCAGAAGAGCCTATTCTTTAATGAAAGGATGTAGAGATGACCATGGTGTGAAAATACTTTCTACTACTCAAACACTATGTGTCCTTGGAAAAGTTACTCTGACTCTCTGAGCCTTACTTTACTTAACTGTGCAAACTTGAACTAGATATACTTAACTACCAGGAAGCTCAGGTTTCATACATAATAATGTGGCATTTTCACTTATCTCCTAGGGTTTCTGAGAATAAAAGACATGAAAAAACATAGTGTGGAGCTTGGCACCTAGTGAATTGTACCCCATTCTCCTATACCCCTTTTCCAACTTAACCCTGGAGTTTTGAGGCCTCAGCTTGATAGTATCAGTAATTTTGATCTTTCAATGGCCAACCACAAACATTTCCATGTCATCTCCCTCCCAGATGCATTTATCCTTCAGATGCATTTCATGCTAAATAATATCTGTATGTGATGCTCGACTGTATTTACTTGTCAACAACTGTACTGTGGATATCTCTAGAACAGGGTCTGGGTCACCTTTGTCTTCCTTGTTGGGCTTATAATACAATGCCTTTTGTTGGGGACAGGTATCCCCAATGTCTTTGGAACCCTTTCCACGAACACCATATTCAGTTACTATTCCAAGTCTCCCTTCTCTTCCCCAGGGATCCTCCATCACAGACCTCCCCTCACCTGCTGCAAATCAGGTATTGTTATTACAAAATGCAGAAGTGAAAGATCCGTGCCTTCCCCACTCAGATTTCATGAATGTTGACCTTTTGTTACATTATTTACATTTCTGGTTTTTAAAGACCTATGAAGGTTTCAGACACAGTTGTGAACTTTTCAATACTAGTCTTTTTCTTCTTGTTCAGGGAAACCACTGTCCTCTTATGTCAATAAGGTTCATTTTTACATTGTGTAAAAATGGAGTTGCTATATCTCTCTTATAGGTTATGAGGATGAACTAAAATAAAATACATAATGCAGCTGACAACGAGTTAAATGCTCAACAGTTGGCTATTATCCTCAACAACACCATTACTGTCATTATTATTTTTCTCTGCACATTTATCTGTCTCCCCCAGTAGAATTTTCCTTTTTTGAGATCTGAGACCTTTCTTCCTCCTCTATACGCATATATAGGACATATGAAGGCTGTCCAGAAAGTATCCAGCCATGTAATATGAAAAACAGAGGCATTTATGGCTGGATTTTTTCTGGACAGCCCTAGTATATACAGCTTGCCCAGTTCCTGATACAGCTTGCCCAGTTCCTGATACGCAGCCAGTAGACAAAATTTGTAAATTAAATGAATGCTACAAAGGCTGGAATGACTGATGTCTGTTCTCTAATTTCAGGCACAGTCCTTTACAAATTCTCTAAAGTAGAAAAGTGACCTTCATACACAGGCACTATTCATTCACTCTTAGTTCTTTCAAGTGGCCCTGATTACCTGTTTGGTAGTATCACTTGTTCTTTTCCACTAGCTGACTTCAGAGGAGGATGGAATAAAATTAAGGTTCCTGAAGTTCAGAAGGTGAACTAAAAGAGGACAAGGTTTTAGCCAGATGTGCACCTAGTCTTCTGGCATCCTCAATATCCTCTCAAGATAAAAGCAGCCGTTTAGTCTGTTATAACCCCACGTGCTGTCTCCCATTCAATTATTGAGATTTACAGACAGAAAAGCAGAACTTGCCATTTAAAATTATTTGCAATAAAATTCAATTTTGTTTACTCGCCACTAAATACTGTTAGTCAAGGAAGTAGCAGGCAATCTTCCTTGTTTCCCCCCGTACACTAATTAAACATTTTAGTGCAGAGATCAGCATAATTAAAGAATTAAGAAACAATGAGAAGTGTTCAGGATAATTTGTAATATCAGTGCACTGATGCTTTGGGCCCAGATACCACAATTTGATTGGCAGGACTTTATTAAGTTTTGGCAGCACTTAGGTAGGCTGGGAGCTCCTTTATGAGGCTCTTGCACATTAATCCAGGCTCCTATTCTCGTTAGTACTGATGAGTGAAGGCAGTTAATTGAATTATGTATAAAGCACTGCTGATTAAATAATATTTCACTCCCCACTATAGAATTAGCTGAGCTGGATTAACAGCCACTGTTGTCTGTGACACTGAATGTCATAAGGACCTCTCCTCAAGCACACACTTTGATTTTTTTCCATCTGTTCAACTGATGCAGTGTCTCAGTTACCATTGGAACCTACTTAGCCTTCTGATCTGACATGAGGTCACTTTGGGAAACCAATAATAATTTATTAGCATCTGTGTAACCAATAGAAAAATCCTCTCAAGTGCCTTCACTACTCTAAAGATATTATTATTTAAATTCACCATGGAACACGAAGGAAAATTCTAATAACTTATAATTGTATCTGCATAAGATAATAGGAAGAGAAAATAACTCAGGGTCTTCCAGATCAGCCCTGAAAATGAAAGTATTGTTTTGAGCCTCGTATGTGGTTCTGCCTACATCTTTTGCACCTTCTTCTTCTCGTGTAATCCTGTTAACTGCTGCTGAGAGGACAGAAGCCCCACCTGTGGATGAGGGACTCAAGTTTCTGTCCTTTCTCCCACCCTCCTTCCCTTCCTCTTTCTTTTGGTTCATCTCAGAAATTACTTAGTGCCAGATGCTATGATGGGTGTTGGTATCCAGAGATAAACAACCATGGTTACTCTTGCAGAGGAGCTCACATCTTAATAGGCAATAAAATATGTATGTAGGTATTTAATATTGTATGATAAGTACATAATAGCAGTATAAACAAGACAGAAGAGGGAGTGACTAATCCTACTTGGGGAAGTTGAGAAGGCTTTGAAATTGAAGGTAACAAATGGGGTGGGTCTTGAAAGGTGAGTAGAAATTCTCCAGGTCCTGACTCCACCAGAAAGATGAAAAAAAGCACAGGGTGAATTAACTGGCATGCAGAGCCATCACCATTGAAGTGCTAGAATGGGTATTAGGCTCTCAAATAATCCAGGAATTTTGTTTCCTCCTATGATTTAGATTAAATTTGCTGAGTGGTTTCCTTATTTCTCCAAGGATGATGGTGTACTACGAAGCCACGTGGTGTAATGGAAGGAGGCCAAACTTGTACGTGACCCTTGTTAAGTCACTTCCCTGGTCTGGGCTTTAATTCCTTTTAACTCTAATGCAAGGAGTTTGGTCAGGACACACGGTACTGAAGGTCTGCTGACATTCTGACTGCTAGATAGTAAGCAATGAGGCTGGTCATCTCCAGGAGAGGCAGGCTAAAGGCTACTGTGGTGAACTTACTATATAGATCAGAGTCTGGCTTCTCACTTTACTAGTCTGGAAACTTCTTATCTGCTCTACAGAGATCTGGACTCTACAGAGATCTGATTTACACAGACAAAATTGATACAAGATTGAGGTATTTAAACTAAGTTATTGATTTATAATAAATGTTCTGTCAGCCTACCTTGAAATTTTCTTCTTATAGGAAAACTATAGGGAAAGCTACATTTTAATCAAAGTATTCTTAAAAATGGAATCAAAACAAAGCAAATTGAGTGACTTACTTTATGAAGTCAGATCCTAAAATCACCTATCTGAATGCATCTATCTCCATGGTAGAGGTCTGTCTGTCAAGGGGAACTGTTTGTCCTTCAGTAGGCTGCGACAGGAACCCCTTTCTAAGGACAGTGTTAAGGAGGCACTGCCAACTTTCACCTCGCAGACTTTCTTTTCTTCTAAACTTTCATTAGTCACCAATTTCTCTTTCCTATAGATCACAGTAAATATGTATTGTGTACAAGTACAAATTCCTCAGTAAAATTTCCACTACTTACGGGGCATTCCTTTCCCTTCAGATGATCTATCAATTCACTTAATAATTCAAGTTGGAGAAGACAATCTTATTTCTCATATAGCTACATTCTTAGAGGTTCCTTGTTATCACTTACCCACCTACCTATTCCAGCCCTAGAATTCTAAGATGAATAATCAATTATCTTCTCATGGTTTGCAACATATTAGACCTGCAGAAGATGCTTAAATGGAATTCAATGTGATAACAACTCAGAAATAAACAAATAAGTAAAGTCACAAAAAAATATGGAATAAAGCTGATGTCAAATTCATGATTGATAATGTAAAGCTATCTAGAGTAAAACCATGTAATACATTTTATGTCTCAAATCTCAAGCTTAATACAAATAAAGCAACCAAGAGGAGAAAATAAAGACCAACATCCAGCATTTGGATTATTAGAAAAATATCATTCTTTAATTAAAATTGTTAACTGCTTTTATGCTGTGCTTCGCTTATAGCAAATAAGTAAAAATATTCAGGAAATAAAATACCTGAAACACAAATGCTGAATTTTCAACTAAGAATTCTGTTAACATATTTCTTAAAAACAAAACAAAACAAAACAAAAATTTCTGCAAATAATGGTTTAACCAAATAATTAAAGTTTGATCATTAGGAGAAGACATTGTTTGACCATTTAAAACATTTACAAACCCTCAGCAGGCTAAATTAACATTTTTATTAAAGTTATATTCAATCCTTACATTCCCTAACTAAGGGAACTGGGTCTAACAAAAAGAGTATATAAATGGAGAGAAGTGTAGCTGAGGTTAATAGCAAAATTTCTATAATATCTAAAAAAGTTACGTGTTCTTTGTGCAAAAGGTTCTCTGTCTATCCAGTGCTAAGGATGACCCAACCGAGACTGTTGAATTTTCAGAACTCATTTCCTGTGTTATTTTTGCTTTCAAACCTTTCCCATGGCTGCCTTTTAGCAATGGAACCAAACTAGGTCAGCTATTATGTCCCCTCACATATTATGTTTCTTCTTCCTTCAGGGGCTGTCACTTTTTTTCTCCTTCAAATAAATTCACCAGAGTCAGGGCCATTCCTCTCAATCAGCTTCCCAACATTCTACCTGGAGTCTTCAGAACTCACCATTATAACTGTCAATAGTATGTTATCAGGGATTCACTAAAATACAACTATTGAAAGCCTAATAATAATAATAGTAGTCACTTACTATTTACTGAATTCCTCAAACATACTTTGCCCGCCATGCTGGGCATTGAGTGATAGATAAAGCATTTTTGCCCTTGAAGAGTTCCCACTCAACCAAGAGGGGCAAATGTAGGCAAATGTTCACTGCAGAGGAAGCAATGTACTAGAAGAGCACAGATGAGGGAGCAATTCATTCAAATGGGAGTGAGGTGACTCTCCCACATCTCTTATTCATGGCATGATCATCCACCCTGTCCCCAGCCATTCAATGTCATACACATCTCCTCTTTCACCCTTTCACATCAAATGGTGATTTCTACTTCAAAAATCTCTCTGATATGTCTTCTCAACTGCCAATGTACTGGGCCCTCATCTCTTCCCTGGACCACTACAGTAACATATATGCCACTACTGTCCTCTCTCCAAAAATTATTTATTAATGTTAAGCAGCACTGATTCAAAAACTGCCATTGGCTCTGATGTGCTCATAAGACAAAATTCAATCCCCTCCACATGGCCCATATAACTTCCCACAATCTCACCTGTACATACTTCTCCAGGTTCCAATCCCGTGTCATTCTTTAGGCTGCACCTAACTTTTCTTGATTCTCTCAACATGTCATGTTCTTTCAACTGTCTATAATTCTGAGCGTGCCCTTTCCTCTGCTATGCATACCTTTCTTCCTGACTCATCTTTCTGGGAAAAAGTCTTATCTAGTAGATTCAAAATCATGCCCACTTGGCCTGTTCAGCACCCAGCTTGCAAGAGGCTACCAGATGGCCACTTACCCAACTGCAGGCCACTTCACATGAGGGCAGAAAGTTGACTTTTAAGTAACAGCTGAGGATTACACTCAAGTCAAGCATAAAACAGTCACATGTAAAAATGTCACAGAGGGAGCAGCTATAATGTGCTCTGTTATTTTCTATGGATTTAAAAATGTAAATACATTTCTCAAAATATCTAACTTTCCCACAGCCAACAAATACATCCTCATTGTGTAGGGTGCAGGCATCAAGGTGATAGAGAGTGAATTATATTGTAAACTTCATTACTTCCAATCTTTCTTTATATTTAGTTTCTGCTTATCCTTGAAATTTTGGCTTATATTCAAATTCTTCAAGAAATCTTTCTAGATGTCCTTCCCAAGTCAGTCCCCTGTTATTATCTTTTTCACAAATCTGGTTCTTTTCCTTTATAGTATGTACCCTAATTTATCACTATATATTTATTATTTGTTCATTGTGTTTTTCTGCACAGTTTTGTATAGTTTATAATGATAGGGGCCATCTTTGTTTTACTCATTTGTATCTATCCAGCATCAGCTTAGTGTAGAGTCTCAATAAATATGTGTTGGATGACTACAATTCCATGTTGCATCATTCTAGATGACATAAAATAATAATAAAAAACAACCCAGTAGATGAGATGTCCACTAGAGTTATAGTCTGATTGCTGGAGAAGTCAATTACTGATAAACATCTACAGCGTAGCTAAGTGGTTGCCGAGAGTTTTGTCTGTACGAAGACATACATGGAAGCCCTGAGAGAAAGAGGGACAAAAGAAGAACTTTGACATTTGCAATCAAGCTCAGCAAAATTCTCCCCAAACTCTCATCTGAGGTAGAAGACAGTCAAGTTGCCTAGGCTTCTTCCTTGAAACCTGTTGATTTTTGGTGAGGAAGAAATACTTTTAGACATAACAATGTGGAGACAAATATTATCTGATTCAACCTGGGAGAACCTCTCTCATATTTAAAAGAGCATGCTCTAAGAAATTCTAGGGATTATCAAACAAAACTGACATCAACTGAGGAACTGATTTCACCTCACTCTCTGTAAGCAAAACACTCAAAGAGAAGAGAGTCAGTATAAGCCGTTGTAATAATATGAGCCTCCAAAGGCAAACTCAAGGTCACATTTTCAGTGGGAACCTCAGGGACAGAAGAATTTGGGGATCATGGCTACCAAATGGCAACATGAGAGCGGCATGTTAACTGTAACATCTACCAAGGTAACAGACAACTCACTCTGGTCACCTAGCCTGGTGAAGAAGGCCAAAAATGTTGAGAGGCTCAGCTGTGCCTCTCAGTGGGGACCCAGGTCAAAGCCTATGTTCTTTACAGAGGCCATAGCTGCCCATGTTTTTTGTTCATTCACCCTGGACAGCTATATCCGGGGGAACAAGGATTAAAAAGACAAACCATGTGAGAACATGAAGGAACAATAAAGTAGTAAAATAATTTTGTGCTCAATTACATGTAGATTGTACATGCTATAGATACTGAGAGGCGAGAGAAAAAGCATGGAGAAAAGAGTGGGATATAAATATTTACTCCCCTGCAATCCTTCATGGAGGAAGTCAGCCAAGGACAAATTTAACTTGACTCTCTTTTAATGCCTGTCCCTGGGAATTCCTTATCCCATAAAACACCAACCTCATGAAATTATAGCACCATCCTATCTTCCTCTGATGTATTTCTCTCCCTTTGCATTTCCTTTTTATCAATTAAAAGATGCTCCTCTCAACCCTGACAGTAGTTCCTTTCACTGTGGGCTCCCCCGGGCCCAATTTCTGCACAGCTCATCAATTTATTTATATTTATTTGTCCTAATACATATTTTTTTCAATTGGTTTCTATTATAAAACATACCACAGGGAAAGAGCCTGGGTATTAAAATCATATCTCATGGTTCAATTTCACTTCAGCAGTGGGACTCTGGTTTTCATCAACATATTTTGGTCACAGAATAGTTCTCTGTGATCATCCAGTGGTGTCAGGTAGGCCATAAGCCGAGAGTAATCAGATGAGTCTCCCTTCCCCTTCCCTCTCTCTTCCATATGGAACAGCACATTGCTTCCATTCCAAATAGACGAGCTACAGCCAGGCTCTAAATTGGTCTGGTGAACTGTCACTGACTCTATTATCCTTATTGGTAATGGGAATCAATGGAGTGGATAATCTAAAATAATGGCTGGTTCCAATTCAATCATATTTTTCTTGAAGAACTGGATATATGTTTTCCCCCCTCAAGAGATTTACTTTTCTTATTAATTATGTTTTCTTGATTCCTAAGTAGACAAGAGAGAGAAAGAGAGAAAAAGAGAGAGAGAGAGAGAAACTTTTCTGGAATGTAAGCATAGTTTAGAGTACTTTATAAACATTGTCTTATGTAGTAATCACTCCGAGGAAAGCATTATTATTTCCAGTTTATAGAGGAGGAAATTCAGAAGCAGCAGAACATGGTGGGAGAATCTCTGGGCAAAGAGTTAGGAAAAATGAGTTCCAGATCACTTAATGCAAATAAGTAAAAATATTCAGGAAATATAATGCCTGAAACACCAATGGGACTTACTGAAAATGGAGGATACGTATTATGCTAATCTAGCTATGCTGGAATTTCGTTTCCCCAAATTCCTT
Organism: Lyroderma lyra; assembly: GCA_004026885.1. Classification (NCBI taxonomy): domain Eukaryota; kingdom Metazoa; phylum Chordata; class Mammalia; order Chiroptera; family Megadermatidae; genus Lyroderma; species Lyroderma lyra. Next base: position 183,437 of record PVJL010001655.1, read on the forward strand.
TTGCTGCAAAGTTCTAAGTCAAGTGCGGGCCACAGAGACACTCTGCGTGAGATGTGGAAGGTGGGAGTGAAGCAGCAGCCATGTTCCTTTTATGCGGGCAAGGTCAGTGCAGGCTACGAGCATGTGGTAATGCAGGCTGGCTGTTGTTTCTCTGCTGACTCGTGTTGTTAGCATGGGGACTGCCTGCACCTGCCACGTGTTCAGCTCCTGCTGGACAGTGTATATGTGTTTGGCTCCGTGAAGAAAAGACGCCAGCTTTTCCTGCAGATAATTTTATCATCAAAGTTGAAGGCTTGGAGGTAGTGGAAACCCATATGGTTTCTGGTGGTTTTCATGAGTTCCAGCCTGTCCATTTTGTCCCTGCTTCCCCCTCTTCATACCCATCTTCCCATCTCCACTGTTTTAAAGGTGCACTTATGGCTCTAGCACCAGAGAGAAGCAGTAGCCTCACATAGACTGTCCACCCATCCCCAGCAACTGCACAGGTCCAATCCCTATGATGATAATCCCTCGTTCTCTCCAGCTCCTATGAGGTTGCCACTTTCATCAATCTCTGACCCATAATGTGAACAATCTGAGGAAATCACTTCCTCTCTTCAGATCTCTGTTTCTTAATCAGTAAATAGTCCCTTGTGGCTCTACAGTGAAAGTGAAGGGTGACCCAGAACTGGGCTAAGAGGCGTTTCTTCGGTGTTCACAGATAAACCGTAAAACAGGTCATTTGCATATGGATGTTCATGAGCTAAATTAAAAGGTGAGGTTGTTGTGATGACAAGAGCCATTATGAGGAATTAGGTCTTGGACTTCAGGATGCGAACAATATTTCAAGGGCGTCTTCAAGCCCTGAAGAAGTGTGCGATGATGATGAAGCGTGAGAGCAAGATTTGTGGTGGCTGAGTGTCCTCGCTTCGTGTAGGTTCTGCGAAAGCCATAAATCCACACACGTGTCTTAGCACCTCCCTTCTTCCGAGTGCTTTTGCAGCTCATACCCCCACCATGCCTGCCTGTAGAGGAGCTGGGAGAAACATACTGATAACACATATGGAGACTGCAGGATGAAGCTAGGCATGTAACAGTGAATAAATGGCAATTATTGCTTAAATTGGGATGTTTATTTGATTTTTGCTAGCTCTTTTCATTGGATACTCAAAGTCATCTTGAAATGTTATCATCACCCATTTACTTAAGAAGAAATAAGCGCGAATTATATGAATGACTTGACAAAGGTCACATGGCTACAAAGTGCTCCCAGAAACCAAGTAGCAAGTGATAAAAGGACCAATAATCTGATCTGCTGAAATAATAATGGTAAAAATGATACGTGTGGACCATATATGATGTGTGAGGCATTGCTTATCTAATCCTCATCGAGGAGCAAGCCAAAAACCTACAAAGGCAATAATAATATCCCTCATTTAGAGGTTAAGAAACTGAGGTTTAAAAATTAAAAGATGCTAAAATACCTGCTTTATGTTGCAAATGGTAAATAAGAGACTAAAATCCAGACAGTAGATGACCAAGGGGCCAAGGGTGGAGTGGGGATGGAGTCCCCATCTTCTGCTTTTCAATAGTGGATCCTTACAGTGCCTACATCATAACGTTGCCCAGGGACTTGAACAAGCTAACGTAAATAAGATGCTCAGACTATACCTGACGTGTACTGAGAACTCCTTTTCTTGTTTACTATCTCATCCACGATGCCACATGCAGTCTCAGTAATGCTTGTGCTTTTATTGTTTATACCAGGGAATAGAAAACTATGTCCTCTGACCCAAATCCAGTTTGAGGCCTGTTTCGTTATGATCCATTAGATAAGAATGGTTTTTATAGTTTTAAAGGGTTGCAAAAACCAAAACAAACAAACAAGCAAACAAACAAAACATGAACCAGGAAGAAATATTCAGCAAGGACCTACATGGCTCCTTGTGGATCCCTGAATACCCTTTAACCTTCAGACCACAACACTGCCCTTACAGGGATATCCTTACCTGCTCTTCACATCTTTCAAGATTCAGTTTGAGCATCATCTGCTCCTGGAAGTCCTTTCTCACCACACTTTTCACCACAGCAACCATCCTGGCCCCCCAAGAATGCCCTCCAGTTAACATGTCTGTGCTATAGGCTCCCACACTACCTTGTTTCTGATGATAGTGAGTTTAGATGATCTGTTTCTCTCATTTTTCTGTAACTTCCTTGAAGGCAAGGGCTGCATTTTGCTCATTGTATTGCCCCAGATGCTGACACAGTCCCTGACTTACAGGCAGTCAGTTAATGTCTGTTAAAGGGATGAGTAGATGAAACCTTTTGTTTTCCTGTTTAGTAATTTTTAGGCTACAGTTCTGGATAGTAGCTAATGAAGGAACACACACATAAAATGCTCATTATTCTTCCATGACACCAAGGTAGGAGAAGTTTAAGACATTGGGATTTGATATGGAACTCTGCAAGTCAGGTAGAAAATAAAACAGCCAGAATTTACTCATAAAGGAAATGGGTGCATTCAAATGAAATGATTTTCTTTAAGGAAAAGGCAAAGAAAGAGACTTCCCAGCTGCCCTGTTGAAGTTTATCTGCTTTGAATTATGGGTTGGTACTAAGCTAACGAAATTAGCATCTATTTCCACTTTTACATGTAAGGAACTTGCCTTCTAAGGGAATAAACTCTTTCCTACAAATATGCAGAGTAGTTACTTACAGGAAAAGAAAATAACAACACATAAATAAATTAGCTGTCTCTTACCAGGACAACCACCAAAAATAACATGCACATCCCAAGGGGCTGCTTCCTAGTTATATTAATAAATCAAAATACCTACTTATGATGATTTATTTGTAGACTTTGATGCCGAAAACTCATTTATCATTTGAAATGCAATTTGCCCATCTCTACAGATCATAAAAATTCATTGAACTATGCTTCTTCTTATGGCATAATTTAATATCTTGTTTTTTAGCACCAGAATAAATCCCCATGATAAATATATAATTTCCCTATGTTATCCTTTAGCAGTCAGTTGCAAACAATGCCTTTTATATATGCACATGTATTTCAAGAGTTAATGAAACAAATTTCTCATATCATAATTTCTGAAACCAAAAGGTACAAAGAGAAATATCTAACCTATTTAGGAATCAGAACAACAAAATTGCCCAGTTAACAAGAAAGCCAGTTATATATTTCTGGAGTAAGTGCAATATCTTGCTGATTCTAACAAATTTGTGATTTATAACCAACACTGTGGAAAAGACTCATGTATGTGCTTTCACAGAAGTTGACAGTAGAGATTTTTACTACAGTCTTTCTGTGCCTTAGACACTAACTAGAGAGTTATGGTTACTGAAATGAGGTGAGAGCCCAGATCTGGAACAAAGTAATAATTTTTGCATTAATTGATATCTTACATTTTTTCCACACTATTTCTTCAAAGAAATCCAAGTATTTCAATAATTAGTATTTCCCCAAATTTTTAGAAACCGAAACACGAAAAGTTTCCAAGTTAACCTCAAAAAGAATGAGGTAATGATAGATAGCATATATGGTCAACCAGTCTAGTTCTTGTTTTGCAAATAACAGATATATCATGTCCTTTAATTATAAAAAAATTCTATTTTTAGTATAAAATTATTAAATTTTATCCTCTTCTTTGATCAAACTCTGAGCCATAATGTGAGTAATTCTAGGGAATCACATCCTCCCTTCAGATCACTGTTTCTTAATCAGTAGTCTCTTGCGGCACTGTAGGTCTTTTATTCCTGAAAAAAATTGCTAATTGTTCTCAGATATCTCAAAGCCAGGTCAAAAACAAGGCTCTTATTTTTCTTATTCTAATCTTCAACTTGTCTAAAAAAAAAACCCAAACAATCAAAAAAACAAAGTCTTAAAGGTCTCATATATTTAAATGGTTTTGAACTTCACTGGTATATTAGCAAGTTATTCTGAAGGATATAACTAAGGAACATTAAAACCTGGACCTTCATAAATTCCTAAAGTTGTGAATATCTTTACAGGACATCATTTCCCCTAGAAAACATATGGTATAACATAATAATTTAATTGACCCTTCAGAACCTTAATGATGCTATAAATACACTAATAAAATCATTTATAAAGCCATAAAAATAAATTCTGCTTCCAAAATAAACCCTCCACTTCATTATGTTTCTATGCTACTGTTGTAACATTAATTATGAACTTATTGGAATCTTAAAAGAAACCTCCATCTAGGTATCTACCTCTTGAGAACTATTCTCTAAGCAATGAGTAATAGATAACTTCCAAGGGCCACTGAAATGAAACATGCCTGTCCCCAGCCAAGTGACTGTCTTCACTATCAGCTGCACACTGTGTGTTTCCAGTAGATAGATGCCTCTTTTGGCATTGGGTTCATAAAACATGATGGCTCTTAAGGGCACTTTGCTAATAGTAAACTGATGAGTGCAGCATCTGGTCTGGAAGAGCTCTATTTCACTGGTTTGGAGAGCAGTTTGTCAAAGCCATTTCATGGACGAACAACTGTTTAGCAGACTTTCATGGCACAGACTTTCATGGGGGACTGGTGAGGGATCTGATCTGCAATATCGATGTAATGATACACTTTGCAACTAGATCTCTTTTTATTAGCTTCAAAAATTCTTGGTTTCAGAGAACCATCTCTAAAATATGTTGGTCTCTTATGTCTACTGACCGACATTCACTAGTCACATAAGCAGCCAGGGGCTGGACAATGGTGGTCCATCAACCAGCTTTTCACATTTGCACGTGGAAAGAGAAGAGTGACAAACCCAGAGACAGGAGATGAGGGGAAACTGAGTTAATGGTTCAAGGTGAAAAGAGGATGAAAAAAAAAATGCATGCTCAAGTATAAACACTTGCATTCCATACAGAGTCCTCATTCCTGCATCTTAGAGGGAATGCCAGATTGCAACTTGCACCACCTGATGTAAGACTGTGAAGTAAGGACTTCCAGAGAGAAAAAGACACAGAAGGTTCATACTCCAAAATCCCTGATCACCAGCAAGATGATCAGAGATCCTCATCTTCATCTCTCTAAAAGGAAGTAGCCCCTAATCTAATTTCTGCTTCCATCTACACCTAAAATTCCATGTTGACAGATCTTGAATGCTACAGTGTTAAACCAAGTAGCTCCCCAGAGGAGAAAAGATGAACTCATGATGCACAACTTACTCTGTTCCCTGCTGCTTAACTCCCAACCAACTAAACCCAAAAAGGGATGGGGCACATTTGTGCCTAGAATTTTGAATTATTGCAATAAAAACTGTAAAGAAAATAATACAATATTAAAACACCATGGGCCTCCCCACACAGCTAGATTCAACAAATGCTACATTTGCCATTCTTTCAATGGATCTCTTTTTGTGAGAAAAAAATAAGGTAGAGGAAGATGCATTTTCACCATTTTTAAGCTCACTTCTTGCCTCTCTCACTAAAGAGAAATGATGCCCCCAAACTGCTTTGTGCTTTTTATGATAATTGTGTGTATGTGTGCGTATAAAATAGATACGTATATATGAGGGCCGTCTTGGAAAAATCCAGCCATAAATGCCTCTATTTTTTTTTCATATTGCATGGCTGGATACTTTCAGGACAGCCCTTGTATATATCTGCACAACATACAGTGTTTGTTGAGTTGTCATCATACAGTATTTATTCTGCAACTTGCTTTTGCACACAACATTGGTTGAGATTTATCAGTGTTGAAATGGGCCTATCTAGTTAATTTATTTTAAGTGCAGTAAAGTATTCAAACGAATGTTTTTTCTAAAAATGTCATGGCGATTCTTGCATCCTCTTGGGATTTTCATGAAAATTTTACTGATTTAAGTAAGATAAAAAGAATTAGCTTGTTCATTCTATTAACTCTTGCCATTGATGTACATTATGATTCTTTCCCTTTCACCCTCTTTTAGATCCTTTAGTTATAAGTTGTAATTTTTTTGGTTGTTTCTGTTGAAGTTCTTTCACATATATTCTATACATAGTGTAGGTTCCTTACAGTCATTATCGTGAATGATGACTTTTTCCCTATTATATCATCTATTTTGTTCTGGCTGACATATAAAAATACATTCATTACTTTTACTATTGATCTTATATCCAATAAACCTATTAAATATTCTTTAAACAGTTTGGCTATAAATTCTCTTTCAAGTTTCTATATGATATCATATTCAAATAGTAACAATTTTTTTTTCTTTTCCAGTTCCTCTATAGTTTATTTATTTCCCATCTTTTTATGGCTAGGACTACCAGTAACAAATTTAAATCCCAGCAGTGATCCTGAATACTGGCTTTATTGGAAATACATTTAACATTTATCCATAAGGATGGTGTTCAGTGTGTTTTTGGTGGATATCTCTTGGCAGATTAAAGAAGTTTTATTTGATTCCTAGCTCAGAAAGAATTTTATCATAAACAATGGTAAAACTTAGAAATATTTTTTCTGCTTCTATTGAGATGACCATGTAATTTTTTTTCTTTAATATTGATTACAATGAGAAATTTTTATTATGTTGGCCCTGGAAAAAAAAAGCTCTAAAAATAATAGAGTGTATTTTTTTATGTTCTCTTGGATTTAATTTGCTAATGTTTTATTTAAGATTTTGCCTATGTGATCACATATGAGAACAGCTTATAATTTTTTTTTCTGTTTTTTTATTAGATTTTGGTGTCAAGATTTTATTAGCCTCATGTAATGAGTTGGGGTAGCTTTCCTTATTTTTCTATTCTCTGATACAGTTTGTATTATATGTATACTATTATTCATAAATCCATTTATATCTATTGTTTTCTATAGAAAACATTTC